>OW679197.1:91270853-91414558 GCA_940337035.1 Agriotes lineatus | reverse complement strand
ATACTTCAAGTTGAATACCACTTAATCGTTTATTGCCATAGAAAAATAAATATAATAAGGTTTGTTGTTAAGCTGTTTTCGTAAAAGCAAGAGCTGATCTTTGGGAGAAATTAACGTTGTTCTGATTCCATGGTGCGAAACCCTGTGGACACACGGTATATGTGGCCTTTATAGATATAAAGAAAGCGTTCGATAGTGTGCCACGTCATCGTGTATGGAATAGCCTAAGTAGAAGAGGGGTTAGCGATAAACTTATAGAAGCTATTAAATCAATGTACAGCAACACAAGAAATTATGTAAGAACGAGAAGTACAAGATCAGAAGAATTCATAACGACAGAGGGACTGAGACAGGGAGGTGTACTGAGCCCGATATTATTTAACGTAATAATGGACGACGTTATGAAAGAAGTGAAACCGGATGTAAAGAAACTGAAGGTGGGTTACAGGAATATGATGCCAGTAGAAATAGATGTGAGTGCCTTTGCTGACGATCTTGTAATGTATGCGAAAAATAAGGAGAACCTGCAGCATAATCTAGATGTATGGACTAAAGCCTTAAGAGACAGAAACCTGGAAATAAACACAGAAAAAACAAAAGTGATGGTAATAGGAAAGACGGATGAAGAAATCAAGGTAAATCTGGATGGCAAGGTGTTAGAACAAGTAGACTCATTTAAGTATCTAGGAATTAAAATACAGAAATCGGGTAATATGGAGACCGAACTAAACGACAGATTGGAAACAGCCACAAAATTGTACTACGCTCTAAATCATGCGTTCATATGGAAAAAAGAAATCTCAAGGAAGACCAAATGCACAGTGTACAAAGCTATATTTAAACCGATACTACTATATGGTAGTGAGAGCTGGACAATAACGAAAAGAATGGAAAACAAAATACAGGCAATAGAAATGAAGTTCTTAAGAGGTATAAGAGGAGTAACAAAGAGAGATAGATTAAATAATAGTAAAATAAGAGAAGAACTGGGATTAAAGCCACTAAAAGCAGATATAATTTGTAGAAAATTAAGATGGTTCGGACATATGGTAAGAATGGGAGAGGAGAGAATAGTTAGAAAGGTGTGGCTGGCCAGAATACAACAGAAAAGATCAAGAGGAAGACCGAAAAGATCGTGGGATAGACAAATGATACAAATACTAGGAGATAAGGTAATAACATGGAATGAAGGGCTCAGACTAGCACGCAACAAGAAAGAATGGGCAAGGAGAATACATAGTGAAATATAAGTAGTGAAATATAGACCTGCTGAAAAGTGGAAATGGACTAGATTTACAGATTGAACCATAAAGTTAGACTAGAATAGATATGTAGATAATCATTATAGTAAATGTTAATGTATATATAAAGCACCTTAACACCTAACGGTATGTAAGGTTAAGATAATAATAATAATAAAAGAACGTATTTATTGTTGACCTTTTTGGCCTTTTTTACAATATTTACCCTGTATCTGTTGGGTCCGACTTTCGTCGAGGGATAAGTCTCAGCTATTGTAATGGTTTACTGTCCACAGCAATTCTGATTGCCTAAGTAACTAAATGAATAAGGTCAAAATGAGCATAGAATTAAACATTTTATTTATTGCAAGATAATCAGTACTTGACATTAATAAGTGCACTTGATGTGAGCAGCAGTGACTAATAATTTGAGGGATAAAAGTTATCATTAGATAAGACAGGTCTCAGAAGGGTTACGTTCAGAGTTTCAGATATAATAAATGTTCGGAAGGGGCAATGCAATTTAATTTGTAACTGTCGGATTTCAGCTTAGTAACATCAAACACAATGTGAATAAAATGATACATAATGATTTATTAAGCACAGAAATTATATGAACCTAAAGAAACTCAAGTGTATCAGTGCATTATAAACCAGAGTGATTAAAAAACAGAGCAAAATGTAAGTGACTTTTATTTCAGGAAAAAGACAATTTTAGTAGTTAGGCAAAGACATGACATCAAAACTGTAGTGCATAACGTCAAACATGTGATCAAATCTAATTTCTTTTAAACATATGAAAATCTAGTTGCTAAGTTATGAGACAGTCAATTGTCAAAATTAATCAAACAAGCTTACATTTTACATGTTGGGGGCAGATTGAGCTCCACATTTATCGTATCAAATTGTAAATAAAATAATTTTCGTAATACCACAGTTGTGTAAAGTTATTCACAAAGTAGCCGCGCATCTGTGGGTGTAGTTTTCTAAGTGTAGGAGTCCCCAAGAGAGTCCAATTAGGCCAGCAAATTTCTACCTGGTGTAACGTACAGTGCAAGCCAATTTCGGGGACAATATTGAGGCAGTTCCAGACATCGGAAGGCTGATCTTTTTGGTGCTACGTGGAGAGAAACGCTTTAGCAATCCTGGGTAGAAGAATTAGGACCAGGAACCTATTTCCAAGCGAGTGATCGCCGTAGCGTCCTTCCATTCTGCGAGACAGCGGAGCACCTCTTTAAGAAAGGTAGAATTCCATAGAAACAAGACGCAAGACTTTATAGGAGTTGAGGGTCTTCAAGAATAGACCTTTGCCGAGAAGTTCAACGTATTTACAAAGTTCAAGGTTCATCCAGCTTCGAATAATTAAGATAGCGTCACTAGAAAGTGCGAGTTGACGCGGAAATTGCAGTTTTTGGTCGGAAATAGGATAAAAGCGAATCGCGAGTGGGTTTAGGTCAGAGTAGAAACAAAACGAGGTTAGCCGTTGCTACGTCACAAAATTAATTGTATTTACCTGACGCTTTATTGCCATTTTGGTGTTTGAAAATTCGCTAGTTTTGCACTGGCTGATCATCTTGTTTACTGAACTAAATTTCGAGGTTATTTTAACTGTCAGGTGGGAACTGTGCATTTGCCCTAATAATGGAAAGTAAATGTCATACAACGAATTATTTATCATATTTCTACTTAATTTTATAAACCGAACCTCTGAGTCAAGAATTGTTTCATGTTCACCAGAGCTAAGTCCTAATTTATTGCAAACAAATAGAATAAGGAAAGAGCAATAAGCCATTTATTTTTGGTAATAAAAATTACATTCTTTTAATTTGCCCTGAGTTTGACAGGTAATTCTTAATTGAAACTTTTACTTTATAAAGTGTAGTATTCCTTGCTAATAATTATAAATTTTATATTTTATTTAAAACCGCATTATTTATAAAGCGAGGTACTATTACACTATATGCAAATTACAACTTTTATTTATTTCTCTAAGAAGCTAAAATAAACAAAATTAAATTTTTTTGAGGTGCATATCCTAACGGATGTTAGCGATCAATAAGGCTACCTTGGAAACTGCAGCTCGAAAGAGTGATTTGTTGTACCAATGTCGGAGATTCTTTAGTCATGAGGTGCGCCTACGATCAGGACGTCTTTTTCCTTTTATATGACCTTGTAAAATTAATTGTAATAATTGGTACTTTTTGCCTCTCATTATATGCCCTAGGTACTCTAGTTTCCGTCGTTTTATAGTGGTCACAAGTTCCTAGGAGCAATTAATTTTTCTAAAATTTCTACGTTGGTTACTCGATCTACCCATGAAACTCGTAGCATGCTTCTGAAGGCCCACATTTCAAATGCACCGATTTTGTTGCATAGGTTTTGTGTCAACGTCCAGGCTTCTGCCCATACAGCAGCACCGAAAATACATAACACTTAAGAAGTCTTCTCCTTAGACATAATTTTAAACTACGGTTACATAGTAGAGATTTTAAGTTGTTAAACGCACATCTGGCTTGTTCAATTCGGCTTCTCACTACCTTTTGTTGTCTTCCTTCGTCATTTATTATCATACCCAAATATTTATAGTCAGATATTCGTTGGATGCTTTTATTATGTATTGTAATTCCTTGCATTGTTGGTCGTTTTTTGTTATTACCATATACTTGGTCTTTTTTAGATTCATGTTTAATCCGTATGCTGCGCTGCTTTCATATACGTATACAGTTGAACAGATTTTGAAGATCCTGCTCCGTTTCTGCTATAAGCACAGAGTCGTCGGCATATCTTATATTATTTATAGCCATTCCGAAACTAAAATAAACGCAAAAAAATACAAAGTAATATCTGTTGGTAGTAGAAGGGGAAGTCGGATAAAAAAAATTGCATAAAGTCACTTGGCCTCCCGGGACTCCCCAAAAAATGCTATACGATAAATAAATAAGCAAACGTCTTGTGTTTTCTGAGTGGAACTTGTAACGTTTCGCCCAGCGCGAACGCGATTGTATAAATTAAAAATTAATTTGCGCGTTCCCCTGGGCTTGCACCACGTTAGGGACCGGAGCACCGCGCCGAGAGTGCGACGTGACGTCACCGCAAACGATCGCCCTAACACCACTGCGCACCTAGACCACGAATCCCCGCTCCAGCGACCTGATACGAACCTCTGATTACGCCCGCACCAGGTATATAAGCAGAAATCAAGTCCGCAACAGACAGAATTTCCTCGAACCTTCCCAGTTCTCCCTCCTTGTTTACGCTCTCAGGAGAGTCCCCGGACTATTCGAGAGGATCCCGTCCAGACACCCAAGCTTCCGGACGTTAGGATTGTTGCAAAAACTTTCCAACGTTATTCTCTAGAACTCCTGTACGTTAGGATTGTTGCGAAACTTTCCCACGTGATCCCCTCGAACGAGGGAACTAATGTACATACAGGCTGTCCCGTAATAGTGTGCCACTGCCCGATTACCAGCGAGCGAAACACCTCGTTAGAAGAACTAATTTACTTTTATAAATGTCATTACATTCGTTTATTCTATGTGCTTAATACAATTTAATTTAATGTACTTAGTTAAAGATTATTATACAATGGTAAGAAGTTATTCTGTGTTTCTATCCTACGTTACTATATGAGTTTATTATTTGGACCTTGGCATTTCTGAGCTATTTCTGGGAAGCCAGTTCCGCCCTGGCAGTTGTAGCAATTAAATTAAATTAAAATGTAGCCTGTCTGGTTACATTTTGACGCACGCTAGCAGGGACGAAAACTCAGGTAGTAACCAGGAAAGAAACAGAATAAAAGCCCCGCCGTTCCGATATTCCAGTATTCCAGTATTCCGCTAGCCCGATATTCCAGTAGTCCAGAATCCAGATTATCCAGATGGCGCCCGAGAAAAAAATCCTGTAAAAACCGAACCATTAAATGTTGTAAGTAAAATCTAATAATGTACAAAACCTGTTCCAGCTTAGCCGTCAGAGAAAATGTACCAGTGCCCAGTAACAGAAACGTCCAAGCTTAGTGTTTCGAAATCCCCGTCCAAGTCCGTTCCCGTCCAGATAAAATCTTCCCGAAATCCCGTCTAGTCTAGGAAATTCTCCCTCAGGGATCAGTACTATTCTTCAGTGCTGATACGGGCCTAGCAACCTCGAGGTACCCCAGCAGATGGCGGAAGACTCCGACCACGGACCGCCCGGACAATCCAGATGTCTTTCCGTGGTAGTTTTCCAAGACTAGATCCACAAATGGCCGAAAATACTACGGACCTTCCGAGACAATCCAGATGTCTCTCCGTAGGAATTTTCTTGTACCGGATCCTCCTGTAAGCACCTAGTGTATTCATAGAAATTTTCCAGTACCAGTTCCGCCGATAAGCACCGGTTGTATCCGTGGAATTTCTCCATACTAGTTCCGCCGGTAAGCACCTACCATATCCGTGGAAATTTTCCAGTCCCAGAGCCGCATGTATCCGTGTGTAAGCGCCTGATGTATACCTGAAAAGTTATGCATGTAAGTTTTTGTGAATGCCGCCATAGTTAGTATGAAAGCTTACCCTGAAAGTGCTCCCTTCTGAAGCGTACTCTATTGCTGCCGTAAACCCGGGTAACAGCAGGAGGTTGTAGACTTAATCGTCGAAGCTTGAAGGAGATAATGTAGAGAGGAAGTCGCCTTTTTCCTGTGCCAGTGCCTGTAAGTGGAATCCTGTGCGCTTGTTTCCCTGTTTTCTGGAGATTGTACGCCGGACTCCGCGGCCTCTGTGATTTCCTCCAGTTGATTAATTGTGTGAAAGTAAAATTGCCCTGAAACCAGAATGTTTTCGCATGATTAAATACTTCCAGAACGTTCGTACGCCGACACCGCGGCCCTGAACATGTTCCAGTACGTATGAATGCTTGCATGCTCATACCGGGGCATATGTACTAACTCCAGGGAGTTTGAATGGTTGGACGCCGACACCGCGGCCTCTGCTTCCGCTCCAAAGAGTTTGAATGTTTGCGCGCCGATCGCGCCGCCCGACATTCGTTCCAGAATGTTCAAATGAAAGTACATTCCGGCCCGCCCGTTAAGCAATTCGCTTGCCCTGGTTTGACATTTGTACGTCGTATTCTTTTTCGCACGTAGAAAGTTCCTGGTAACAGCAGTCTTATCTTGAAGCGTGATCTTGCCACCGTGAACCCGGATTACGGCATGATATTGTAGGCTTAAACCGCCGAAGCTTGGATGAGAGTGTGCGAAAGGAGTATGTGTTGAAGTAGCAGCTTCTATATTTAACCCGTCAGAAATTAATCACCCTGTAAACTAGTACCGACGAACCGGCAACCGACCTCCAGGTATTCTTCTTGATGTTTTCTCCGCCGGTGGTCCTTCATTTTTCCGAGGGGAGGATCATGTGTAACGTTTCGCCCAGCGCGAACGCGATTGTATAAATTAAAAATTAATTTGCGCGTTCCCCCTGGGCTTGCACCACGTTAAGGACCGGAGCACCGCGCCGAGAGTGCGACGTGACGTCACCGCAAACGATCGCCCTAACACCACTGCGCACCTAGACCACGAATCCCCGCTCCAGCGACCTTATACGAACCTCTAATTACGCCCGCACCAGGTATATAAGCAGAAATCGAGTCCGCAACAAACAGAATTTCCTTGAACCTTTCCAGTCCTCCCGCCTTGTTTACACCCAAGCTTCCGGACGTTAGGATTGTTGCGAAACTTTCCAACGTGATCCCCTCGAACACCTGTACGTTAGGGTTGTTGCGAAACTTCCCAACGTCGTCCCCTCGAGCTCCCAGACACTTGGATTGTCACTCGACTTTTCAGTGTCATTTCCCGAGCACCCAGCGACCTGGAGAGCCGTCTCAGGCCCGATGGCTACGACATCAAACACTTAGTTACAGGCAGGATCTCTCCGAACTCGCCGACGACGCCCTCCAAAGCTTGGGCACTCGGAAGGCCAAGTCGTGCTCGCCGGTGACGACGCCGTCCGCGAAGCAAATTTCCCCGGCACCAGGACAGCGGCGCAGACGTAATTAGGCCCGATAATTGCGTCTGTAGCGGCTTAGCATCTCCGAAGCCGAGGAACGTGCACCAGGAGTTCCCGTCGAATGAGCCAGAGGCCGCCGCCCACAGACACGCACTCGTGAAGCTAGGCCGCCTTCGCCAGCGAGAAACGGCGCGTAGTTAATCAAAATCCACTCACCTGGTGCAGCAAAACAGCTGGCAAATAAAGCAAATTAAATGCATCGTCCGCCGCTTGAACACTGGGAATTTCACCGTTAAAACACCAGACGCACGAGGTATACACACAATTTAGTTTGATATTGACCGCAGTTTTGTTTATTTAACAATTTCTGAATCAAGTGTATTGTTGTTGTCCGCCATTACGGTGACCCGCTAATCTGTCAAATTACCTGTTCAGGATCGGCGCAATACCTTCGCGACGAGGGAACTAATGTACATACAGGCTGTCCCGTAATAGTGTGCCACTGCCCGATTACCAGCGAGCGAAACACCCCATTAGAAGAACTAATTTACTTTTATAAATGTCATTACATTCGTTTATTCTATGTGCTTAATACAATTTAATTTAATGTACTTAGTTAAAGATTATTATACAATGGTAAGAAGTTATTCTGTGTTTCTATCCTACGTTATTATCTGAGTTTATTATTTGGACCTTGGCATTTCTGAGCTATTCCTGGGAAGCCAGTTCCGCCCTGGCAGTTGTAGCAATTAAATTAAATTAAACTAGCCCGTCAGGCTACAAACTAAATGAAGGCTTGGAGGAGCTGAGACCACAAATGTGAAATTAGCCCCCTAAATGTTCTCAACTTTTTTATCAAATCTTTAGTTTTCTCTGCACCCGATTCCTTTTCAAGAAAACTTGCATGCTACATTGAGAGACGCGCCCCTCCCCCGCTCTCCTCCCAATTTTGATGGCTAGTATTGCGCATGCTTGTTTATATCTGGGTTATTAATACAATTTTTTATAGTTAGAAAAGAATGTCGATATGCAAAAAGGTCTTTCACTGGAAAACGCCTAAATTGCTAGAAAACATGCTCTATTTGCTATTACTTGTTAGGCATTTATTTATTACTTTCTGCCTAAGTGCCCTAACATGTCATTTATATATGTATTATAGTTTGTACGTACGCATTTATTTATTGATAATTATTAGATTAAACATAGCCTCAGATAATCTAGGGAGAGTGTAAACCAAAAGAGAGTTAACCCTCTTATTCTGTCAAAGTATTCCGAACTTCGGTGTATATTTATTTATGTGTAATTAATTTATATTGGAGTGGTAAATTTACAGAACAGATCGTCTATAACTGATTTATGCATAAACACTGGTGCTCACGTGTCAACAGATCTTCAATGCATTTTATGGCTTTTCTAGTAATCGTACGTGAGAAATGCATGGAACCTTTTTGTGGGGAATTTTATGAGTAATGATATCACAAAATATTTTTCTCGCGGATAAAGGCAATCTTAACAACTATACCAAAGATTAGCTTGAAACCATTTTTCGTACTTTGCTGAAAAATAGTTGTTTATGTATCAAGGGCGTAAAGCAGGCCTTTTTGGCCCGCGGCGTGAAAATTATAGCACGAGATGCGGATTATCGAGTGCTATAACACGACAGGGGCCAAAGACGCTGGTTACGCTTAAGGTGCATACAAAACTTTACGTACGATCGGAATTTTAAAAAGGCAGATTCAGATTATATTATAAAACGTTGTGAAATGAAAACAAGGAAATTCCTACCATTATTTTAACTAAATAGTACCTTAGTAACTAGGTATTGTGTTCTTTAATACGTGTTTGTAAATGATTACTAAAATGACGTTAGCGGACAATACAATTCTTTTACGCCCGCTGATGTCATTTAGCGGGCGTAAAAAATTATTTATCGCCCGAGGACGAAAAAGACTAGCTTTACGTTTGAAAATGAGGTCTAAAAATGTCTATTATTGAACAATTGTACAAAAAGGTCTATTTGTCTTGGCCTAGTAGTAACTTACCTGATTCTGGGCCAACAGACTAGCGCTTTATAGCAAAGTATTAATCTTTTCCTTAGTTTATCAACACTTGCTGTGTTCGTTAAGCTCATGAAATAATATTTTGTATGAACTATTTGTGAAACAAATCTTTAGCTCCGGCTATTTGTTTCGTCGTTTATTCATTTCCGGGCCAGCCTGTATATTCCCACTTGAATTATTATTCGCTGTATTTCAAACGATATCAAATCTTGTCCGCGCAAAAGTGCTGGATTTGGTTTTTCCGAAATTCACTTGTTATCGCTTTGCGCCAGCGAGCAGCTATTCCGTTGTTTGGCGGGCATTTGATTTTTGCATTCGGTTGAAGTAACTTGTTTCTACGAAGGCTTTCCCGCGTGCTACCGCACCAATTTTTAATTAACTTCGTTTGTGAGCTGATGACTAAAATCAGGTATGTCTACGCTACTTGTTTGATATTCATTTTAGTAATTTCCCGTTTTTTTATTAGCTCTTTGACGATATTCTTCAACGTCACTTTTAAACGTCATTATTAGATGCCGTTTTTAGACGACTCTTTATTTGGGTAGCGTCTATTCCATTATCAAATTCGGCCACGAGTTCGAGGTTGCTGTCGGCTTACGCTAAGCTAATCCTGGACCAATTCAGTGCCTGCCGGCAACGTTTTTTTATCACCACCCAGATTAGTCTTGTTTCAACTTTTGTTGATAACTACGTCCGCCTATAAATTGTTGGTTGAATCGATTGTAACGACGCTGCAGATTTACAATTTGCAAATTCAAACTACGCTATACAAATTTAAAACGTAATGTATTAATTATTCATAAATCTATGCGTTACAAATTTAAAACATAATGTATTAATTGTTCCCAAATTTACAACTCACAAATTTAGGGTTTTGCTAAGTGAATACGTATTAAGAATTTTGTAAAAAGTGCCCTCACGCCATTTTACTATCATTACCGAGATAACGGTTAAAACATATGGCAGTGGTAAGCCCACTCCTTCATTGAGTTATGATCACATTCAATCCAAGAGCCCAAAAGAGGTTCGCATATTTTATGTGCGTGCTGCATTTTCAGCATTAGTAATATATTGTATTATATACTGTATTTAAACCTTGTGATAAACAATTTACAGACCTAATTACGATGTTGCGAGCAACTATTAATTATTAATTAAATAAACCTAATTGTTGCTGTAATTTTATTTATTTCTCGAAATCTGTGATTTCTGGCGCCCTGTGTTTTTTACTATTATTAAAAGAGCTTGCAGCAGTTCAGCTGATGATAGAAATCTGCAACTCAAGGCCACCAAATTTGAAGCTAGCTAGGTCATTGCGGTGAGTAAGAACATTTCAGAGCTACCGTGGTGTATAAATGATAAGGGTTTTGATCTGCGATTATACTACCATAGATTATTATTAGTAATCGATCGCAGGTTGGCTTCTTTATTGTTTCATTTGTTAGAATAGTGAACGTATAAATATAACAGTTAATTTAGTAACTTCAGAGATTAATGCAAAGCGGTTTGTCCTTTAGTGTGTGGTTTTGGGTACTATAAGTTGTACCATTTTTATGATTTCAATTATGCATAAGGCCTTATAGTTTAAGCGGATTTGTGGCTCTATGCTTCGACTAATTGATACAGAACGCTCTGCTCCTTGGAGAGGTTTTAGACATTAAGAACCCACGGTTGCCAAATACGGATTGGAGAGTGGCAGTCAGCATAAGGTTTTAATGTTCGGTAGAGTTTACTGGGATTTGAACCCATATATTGTTGCCTCAGAGCCTTGTACCTCGAGTAACCTCCACTGCTTTTATACACATTATACAATAATTTTGAAAAGGACTTTTTTACCTGTTTATTTGAGTTTCTAATGTCGGCTGCATTTGCTAATTGCGTATTTAGCGGCCATGTAAATTAAATAAATGGTGAGATATTAAACCTTGCCCAAGAAGCATTAAATGTGTAATATCAGCGAAATGATAAAATACGAGAGAAGGCTATATAAAACTTGTTTACATAGCAACATTAAAGTGACTGTTAATTTTTGTTTTATTTATGTTCCTGATGTTTCTAACATTATGTGTTATATGTAAAGGGGCAAAGTGTCACATTTGTGTTTTATTGGCCAGTCCGGTGCATTTGAAAATGTAGTTCCTGGTCACCCTTATCAATAGCTACAATATAGCATTCTATCAAATGTTTCAGAAGAGAAGTATGCCAATTGTTCTTTCAAGCGTAGCGTCAATTCAAATGTTCTGCTTTTGTGTTGAATTATAGGTTAACATTTTAAAGGGGGCGGAGAAGCTTGCGATGAGCTCTCGAAGCAATAGTTCCAGTCATATTTACTTTCTGACCTCGTTTCTGAGTGCATCTGTTCCAGACTTGTGGCACAAATAATAATTGGCAGACGGCGTAGGTACCAGGGAACTGTACATGCCGTAGCAACCACATTTCATATCGCGCATTGCAGTAGCTCACTGTCATGTATAATGCAGACGAAGAGGAGCTTACCTTGTGTATTTCTGTTACCTCAGCTCGCTGCATCATTCATGGCATCCACGAGTCAATGCCATGTTGCATTTTGCTTATGCATTGTGTAGTTTTATACGCCACTGTTCCCAACTTCCAACTTGCGAATAGAGTTTCGCGTAGTTCATCTTGTCTCTTTGAATTCGATTCGCAAGTTACCACCGGGACTAGACTAAAAGCGCTTCACAACCGTTATCAGGCGAGCCATATTTCATGCAGAAAAATTCCTGATCGAAAATGAAACGCGCCGCCAGCGCACCAAAGCTCTGATCATCTGTGAGGATCAAAATATGGAGTAATTATTAAGTTGTACACAGCGTACACATATAAAATTTAACTGACTTCGTCCAGATAAGGCTGGTTATGATGTAGGGCAGGCTGGGCGGTTTTGTGACGTGTATTTTTGTAAACGGGACCATATATTTTTTATATCGCGGAAATTATCAGACGGGGAGATTTATACGACGTGTTTTATGTTTTATTTAAATATTTGTTTTTCCAGACATTACCTTCTGCAAATTCCAGTAGGTATACAGCAAAGTAAAACGGCGATAGCACCGGCGCGGCAGCGTGTTTGCTGACGTCTCAAAGGCGCGAGCATTCTTCAAATAGGCTATTTGAATGCTACTTTGCATTTCTGTTGGGTAGTAAAAACCAATAGCAGTGTTTGCTAATTAGACCTCCCTGTACAAGCTTTTCCAGAAACTACGTATAAAAAGAACTAGAACTGAATTAAAGGTTGGCGCAATTTGCGTGGAAATAGTTTGACTGTTGGCTAGCTACCTATAGCTGTACTATAAAATTTAGTATTTACAGATCTGTCTCGATAAGTTAAAGAGAGAGAAGTAAAACTGCTTTATTAAAATTCATGCTTAATTTCAAGTTTTAATCCAGTTTCATAAATAGCAAAAGCAAGGATATCCCTGTCGAAGTCGTGTAATTACGGAACCTGAGTAGGTCAAACTAGTTATTGAAGAAGCAAGTCTAGCTGCCTCAGAAATCAAAGATTGAGTTAGTTTTACTTATTCAGTACTTTTGTTATCTCAGAATATATTTCCCAAACTAGCAGATTAGTCAGCGTTGATAAGTTGATTGGGCAATTAACTACTGTTTTGAACAACTTCGTCCAGGCTTTCAGACATTTGTGTTATGCGTGTATTTTTCCAACTTTGAAAATGGGTGTTTGGAGAACCTGTACTGTTATTTATTTTGCTTCGAAGAAGATAATATTTCAACGAAAAAAAAGTATTCCTGATTATATATCCAAAGGAAAAATGCTCCAGATAGAAACAAAATCATTTCAGGTATACTTTTCTCAAAAACTATCATTGAAATAATCCAGGAAAAACAGATTAAGAGATTTTTGGTAATTCTTACTTCATGCGAATAGTAGCTGAATGTTAAAAGCAAAATAGACGCGTTCTAAAAATGCCTGTTCTTAATATGGTGAGAATATCATTTATGAACAAATGTTTCTAAAAATACTTTTCCGTTACTTAGAAGCGCTTTGTACTACTGGACTGCTTTATTCCATCTAAATAGCTTTATAGAAATGCTAGTGATATTAAAAATACGACTTCTAAATAATTTACTGCTTAGGGGCCCGAGACTTTAGTTTCTAAAAATGTTTCAGGAATTTCTATCAGCAGAGGTAATGAATATTTCTCTCAAAATACCTTAATAATATTAGAGAAACTTTATACGCATTTTCAAACATTTGAAAATTTTAAATGGATGCCTACTTTAAACATTAATGATTTTGGAATTTATTATAAAAAGTTAAATTAAATTTCGGCTTAGACCGCGTCGTCTTTGTAGATAAACACCCAGCATGCATTGGCTTAATGCGTCTAACACCTTGTGAACTCAAGCATGGTTTTGTGTAACGGTTATGTTCTTTGGTAGCTCGTGAACTCTTACAAGCCACCCATGATTTGGTACGTTGGTGTTTGAAACAAAGGCCCCCAAACTATCACAATTAAAACCGAAATGCTAGTTTAGATATATATTGTAATGATGTTGGCCTCTATTAATAAAGACTTTAATTAGAATATAAATAATTAAATAGGGCAACTCACCACAATACTCAGGGTATTTTTATTAAATTTGAGAAATGTAATTTGCCTGTCAGTATTTTAGGCTAATCAAAATGAAATGTATTTATTACATTTAATAAAATAGTTAATGGCCCCTTTCTATATTTTTTCAACTATATTTGTTCGGTTAGCTAAAACTAACAGACTCAAGGATCTCCTTGAAATCTTACTTAATTTTCGAAAAATAGCACTTTTTTGATTTAGACTATTTCGAAAAACGCCATTTTCTAAATAAGTAAAAATTACTCAGTATATATGATAGAGGCTAAATCACAAATTACCATAAAAAGTTTTTGTGAAAAATCAAAAATAAATTTTTTTCTCATATGCCGACTTTTTTATTTTCAATTTAAAAAAAAGATTTTTAGATCAATAGTTTGTGCGTGTCTGAAAACTTATTTAGCCCTTATCACATAGCCCGAGTAATTTTTATTTAGTTAGAAAATGACGTTTTTCCAAATTGTCAGTATTCAAAAAGTGCTCTTTTTTCGGAAATTAAGTAAGATTTCAATGAGATCTTTTTATCGTGTGCTAGTCTTAGCTAACTGGCAAATTCCACGGCTACGGAAATTGTTTTTATCTTCAGCAGAAAGGGATTTTTTTAGTTTATGGAATATTTTCAAAATTTACCATACGAAGACCTACTTAATTTCAAAATTGATTCTTTTTTGGTGAACACTAAAGATTTCTAATTGGATAAACCAAGAGCAAATGTTAATTATTTCGTGGGATTTTTTGTTATTTACCGAAAGATATTTTTCATAATTTTAATGTTTTTGGGGCAAGATGTTTTTTAGGAGAAAGATTTCAATAATAATTGACATCCATTTAAATTGCTTCTAAAAAGTCTAATATAGCCCTGCTAACTATTTCAAAGAACTACTTAAATACCTACTTAAGGTAAGAAAAAATTACTAATTTCACAAATTTTTTTCTGAAAACAGTCTTTTTTAACAGTTTGAGCCAGAATTTTGTATTTAGATCACATGGAAACAATTTTATTTAATAACATTTTTCTCTTTCTTAGCTAGTAAATGCATTTGCTGCTGAAATAGTCGAATCATCAAAGGTTCAGAATCGCCTTTTCCAGGAAAAAAATGTAGAAGTTTTTTTCTCAACGGTTCTATATGTTGTTGGGGGCGTTGAATCCAAATATTCCACCTCGCTAGGCGTCGGCTTCGTAACGAAAAAGACAAAAAAACTTAAATTTTCGGCGGTCTTTCAATTTTTTTTACTATAACTCGAAAAATAAACGTTTTTCTAAGATATTAATCATATAGCGAATTAAAGTATACAAAATTTCCTACAAAATGCATATCTTAACTTTAAAGTTTGGATAATCTATAACGACGCTAGCGCGTGTTGAATAAAGGTAATTTTTTGACTCTCCTTTAAAAACGGTAAAAACTCCATTCTAACTGTGCTCTTGCGCCCTACTATAAACTTCATACACCTAAAATCACTTATTTTATGAATACCTGCTATAACAGGTCATATTTAAGGAACTGTCGAACGTCAATTTTTTAGTTATATATTTAATACACCTGACCATTTAGTTGGTCTCCTGCAGCGATCGTATATTGTACCTATGATTTTTAGTTCAGTTAGTATATGTCAAAATGTCTCGCGAGTGTATCATTTGCGATGGATTGTTAGATGATGGCACCAAGACGAGTGTAGTAGTAAAGGAAAGGGTTGGACGGTTTCATTGCAGCAAGCAGATGTCGAGAGGATGGAAAGATAGTGTTGTTTAAAAGATGTACGATTGATAAAGAGATTAAGGTCCACGAAAAATGTAGGAAGAGCTACACTAATGAAAAATTGATTAATGCTGCCCGTAAGAGGAATAGACAAAGTAAGGATTTACCTGCACTTCGAATATGCCTCTATTTTCATTCAAAACCCACTGTTTCATATGTGGGGAGGAAGTGCCACCAGATTATTCAAACAAACAAATTAAAAAGCCACCACAATACCGCAATCTTGTGTACCCTGTGACTCAATATACTGTAGCCAAAAACATCAATGGATTGCTGAAAGATCGAAATGATGAAACTGCAAATACTATTTTACATCGTATACGTTCAGTGCATGATTTGGCAGCTGCTGATGCTCAATACCATTTCTTATGTATGAAACAGTTATACCTCCCCAAACGCCAGACAAAAACACAAGGTAAACCTAGAGATAATGTGGATGGAGTAATGCAGTCTATTTTCACATATATTGAAGACAGTTCTGAAGAATGCCAGTTTACAAGAGAGGAACTAGTGAATGAGATTGAAGGTGATTTTCGTCCTCAACCAAAAACAATAAAACAGCCCCTCCTTGAGAAATATGGCAATGACATACTTGCCAATATGCCTCATATTGTGTGTTTCAAGGCTACAGGTAAGAAAATTATTTCTGATGCTTGGTATCTAGAGAGGTTGCCAGAGAAAGAGGAAAGGCTAAGAATTGTTAAATCAGCAGCAGCTATTATTGTTGAAGATGCACGATCTCAAGTGTACAATTTGACACAGTACCCTCCACCAGATAACTTTACAGACAATGTTGACGAACTAATTTCAGAATCAATTCGAGTGTTTACAGATTCTGTAGTAATCAGCAAGAAAAAAAGAAATTTTGAAAAATGGAAGAAAGTACGGATCACGAAGGTTGATCGACGTGCTGAGTTCTTTGGGATTTTGTTCATCGTACACCGAAGCCGTACGTCTTGAAATGTCCTCAATGTTGCAACCACCTTTAGCTCTTAATGAACAAGCACTTTGTCAACTGGTCTACGATAACGCTGACTTTAACATCAGAACTATTGATGGTCACAACACATGGGTGGCATAATTTGTGTTACTCTAAAGTCAGCTGTTGCCCCGGGTGTACATATAGATCGGTTAAAGGACATACCTTCAGCAGAAATTGTTGGACGTGTAGTAACTGTTCCAGTAAAAGTTTTTGAAAAGACAGGTGCAGGATTAGCTGCTGTTCAGATCAATTCTCTAAGTCCGAAGTTCATTCACAAAAGTTTAGTCACCCCCTCTGCACCACACTTGCTGTGGCTCTACGAAAAACATCTGAACCTCTTGGGAATTGGTGGGTGGAATGGGTTTATGGAAGACGCAACAAGGAACAAACCACACTACATCACATATATTGATTGTCAGCCATTCATCAATTCACCACCAAGTGACCATACCACGGTCTACACTGCTTTACTAAGTAGTGTCGAAAAAACAAAATCATTAAACCAAAAAAACCACTTTCATCACCTTCGATCAGCCACTCTACCTGAAGGCAAGGGAAATAATTGCACGCCATCAGGGAGACCCTGAACTGCAACATGTGATTATACGCCTGGGTGGATTTCATTTATTAATGTCATTCATGGGGGCTGTGGGTTTCGTAATGAAAGGTAGTGGTCTATCGGAACTTTTCAACCTTATTTACGCTGCCGTTAGCACCGAAAAAGTTATGACAGGTCACGCCTATGCAAGAGCGGTTAGAGCACATTTTGCTAGATCACAGGACGCTAGCCTCAATAATACTAGAAGCCATTGATTTTCCTGCCTCATTTCGATCTGAAATTGAAAAAAAATTGTATAGCTCTGACCGATCGAAGATTCTAAACGCACATGAGAAGGATTGTGTTAATGAACTTGCTTTGAAATTCAAGGACAAGCTTGAACAATTTGCAGACCTAGGGCCCACTGCCAAATTGTGGAGTCAATACTTCCAGATGGTCACACTCATTTTAACTTTCATAGATGCAGAGAGAACAGGTAATTGGGCTCTACACCTGGAAACCATTCATGACATGCTTCTGTATGCAAAGTGCTGTATTTACTGGCTTGCACTTTGCAAAGTGGATTCACTATTTGGCGAAGCAATAAGTTTCGTTGTGGAACATGGAGTGATATGTGCATAGAGCAAGAGCTCATGAAGCATATGAAATCTTCTGGCGGGCTCACTAGAGGTCGTGGTACCAGTGACGCTATTCTGTCAAGATGGACTTTGGGAATAACAACGCACAGAAAGTTTTGTGATGCTGCGGAAAGATTCAGCGGTATAGATTTTGCATCTTCGGAACAACATGTAGATACTCGAGAATCTTCACAAAACCGAGACAACACAGATGCAGACAAAATAATGGAGTGGTTCCACCAACACCCACCCTTTCCCAAGACAGCTGAGCTAATTTCCTTAAGCACAGGGGTCGTGGATGATGAGAAAATAAACTGCCACTTGTCCAAGGAGGAAGGAGTCAAGCTTATTGACAAAATGCTGGCAATTGTTGGTACCAATTTCCAGTCAGTTAAGTTTAAGCGTAACGATAGGGTGCTATCTCTTGCCACCATGAAATCTTCAATTGTGGTTCATGATCAACCTGTAGTTGTTAAACACCCTGTTTCGACGCATGAGTATTGTTAAAGGGTCAGACGAGGAACTCGAGGAGTTCCTGACACACGAACTGAGCCCGTTTCCACTTGCTCTATTTGATGAACAGAACGGTGGTCTTACGAGGAAATGGACAAAATCGTCACTGTACAAGGCTTTACGAGCCACAAAACAAGACAATCGGACAAATTTGTGACAATTACGTTGAATATGCCCAGAAAAAATATATGGCATCTGCAGTAGTTGTCTTCGACGGCTACTTTGATGCACAGAAAGGCACTAAACAAATGGAGCGCATGAGAAGATCAAAAACGCAGTCAGCTGACATCCAATTCAATGACAAAATGGTGCCCACAGTCCCCCAGGAGAAATTTCTGTCTAATACGTACAACAAAAGCAGATTCATTAACATGCTTCTACAGAAATTCAGTGCAGCTCAAATCGACACGAAGCAAGCAAGTGAAGATGCAGACACTCTGATTGTGCAAACAGCCCAATGTGGTTGGTGAGGATATAGACCTCCTGGTTATTATGACTGGAACCCTGACGTTTCCTAATGTATATTTTCTAAAGCCAGGTAAAGGTAAAGCTCTTCCAAGCGCCACCGACAAAAGGCTGGCAGAACATACTACCGGGTGGCCATAAATATCTGAGATCCCGGTAGCCATGGAATTAGCTACTTATAAATGTTGGTTAGCATTATATTTCAATTACGATAAGTATTGGTACCTATATAATGTAATAAAATGCAATAAGAGGAGGGGAATGTGCTCCAGATTCTGCAGTTTAACCTACGACTCGATTATAAAAATATCCTGTTCTAACTCCATTACTTATTGCAATCTGTAATAATTTTTGACAGAAAGGAATTTTAGTGGTGATGACATCAATGACATTTAGTTTAGTTGGATTCATCACTTTAATAAAGCGGTGTTGATTCCAAAGGTAATGTGATATCAGATATTTATGGCCACCCGGTATTTATACATGCCGTCAGTGGTTGTGACTCCACCTCTGCTATTTTCAAACAAGGGAAAGTCAAGTTCCTAAAAACGCTTACAAGGCATCCTGACTTCCCAGTCTACATCCGACGTTTCAGAAACCCTCTTGCCACATCACAGGAAATTTCGGAGGCAGGGGAAAAGTTTCTGGTGGCCCTATATGGTGGAGATTATCGTACCACTTCAATCAATAAACGGTAGCATCCATCCCACCCACTAAATCTGCAACTCAGCAACACAGTTACACGGCGTTTCACCAAGTACAGCAGTGGCTGGGGAATATTCTACCACCGGAGCAGTGGGGATGGAAAGTCATCAAAGGCAACTTGGTTCCCATCACGACCCTTGAGCCCCTAGCCCCAGAGAAGCTTTTGAAATTCATTGCCTGCATGTGCCAGAAGGGCTGCAAGAGCAATTGCGGCTGCAAAAGGGTTGGGTTATACTGCTCAAGACTTTGTTTAGAGTGCGAAGAAAGGTGCTCTGATGTAAAAATACTGTTGAGTGATGACGATCAAGACGTCTCACCTGAGAAGATAGAAGGTAATTCATACTATTACAGTAATTCTAATCTAGTACTTTTTCACTATAAATTATAAACTGAACCTTCACTTATCAAATTGCCATTATAATATTTTTCCACAGTGGAGAGACCGGCGCCCATCCACCAAGAGATTGAGCAGTCCACTGCCTGGAGAGGACTAAAAAGAAAACGTGACGACACTTTTGAATAGCGTTTTCGAATATATTAGCAAAGAGTTCAAAAAAATGGCGATATGGATTTTTCAAATTTCAGAGTTATTATATGCATTTTAAAGGAAATTTTGTCTAGTTTAATTTGCTATAGGGTTTGTATCATCGAAAGACGCTTAGTTTTCGAGTTATAGTAAAAAAACTCAAAATAGTGCCGAAAAATTGAGGTTTTTTGCAATTTTCGTTGTGAAGCCGACATCTGGTGAGGTGGTAAACCTCAGATTCGGATTCAGCGCCCCAAAAAACATATAGACCCGTTGCGAAAAGAACGTCTACATTTTTTTCCTGGAAAAAAACCTTTGCTTATTGGAATCAAATTGACAGTAGTGTTTTTTAAAATTAAGGCGCAAAACCAAATTTCTACACAGGAAGTAGCAACATGTTTTTCCCACGCCCACATACATTTAAGTAGCCACTAAAAATGACAATATTATTATGAAAATAATGCACAATTCACAGTTATATAGTAAACAAACTATTGCTGTAAAAATCTTTTTTGGAAAATGTTATTTTGACCTAGAAACTACTGACTTTACGTCATTTTAATCTAAAAAGCTACTGACAATCTACCAACGTAGTCAGTTTTCACAATAAAGCTGTCATTCATTAAATTGCAAAAATGTGTTTTTTGTGGTCATGGAAAAATAGCGTAGATTCAAGTCACTCGGCTTCGCTACGGTTCGCCTCGTTTCTCAAATATACTCGCACGATATATGTCACTGTCGCAACTCGTTATGTAATATACTATTAACCACGCAAAATGACAACCGGTTGCTATGGTGAAGTTTTCCTTATTAAGTCAAACGTATTATTTAATGCTGCAATCCTAATTCCATTTAGAGTATATTTTTATATTTTCTAGATTCTCTTGGTGATAACATATTGTACCACATATATGCGTAAAGAATCATTTGTCACTCCCTGGTCTAAAACACTCATTGCGCTCGCGTTTTAGTTGTCACCCGCTCTTAACTAAAGACTAGCTTTATGCACTTGTATGGTAAATAATTATTATACAATTTATTAAAATTTTTAAATATTTAAGTTATAATAGTTATTTATGGTATAAAAATGACATATTACAAATAATCCATAAGAGAAAAATTGAGCCATCGAGGCCGCTAGGCGAAAAAGGTCATTTGTCGAGTGAATTATATATGTAATAACACATGCGTGCCATACAAAATTACATCCAACAACTCAATAAATATCTAAAAAACATAATTTTGGTAGTACTAAAGTGTATATTGTCAATCTATATCAAATTGAAGTTTAGTAGGTTAGGTTTTGTTTGTTATTTGATACAGATTGACGCAAAACTTAACCTGCAAATCTCGAATTTGACATAGCTTACGAGTTTTTTAATTAAATAAAACCCTGGGGTTCTATGGCCATAAAACTCGAGGGGATATGGCCTACATAATACAACTGATACCAGTGTAATTATGCCTCTATAATATGTTAATTGTGGATAATAGTTATTTACTATACAAGTGGGATAACAGCATCATTAATATACGTGTATGTAAGCACACAAGTATATTAATGATGCATTATCACACATGTATTGTAAAAATTTTTATCTACGACTACCTAAAATTGAGAAAAGTGCATTAAGAGAAATGTCAGATCTGTCATTTTCACAAATATTTTAGTAGGCAAATGTCATTATGTCATTCATTTGACACTATTTTAATTATGTAATGAAGCCATTACACAACTCAGTTGCGTAATGAAACCATTACATAACTGAGTGGTGTAATGAGCTTCATTACCTAACTGAAATAGTGTCAAATGAGTGACGTAATGAGTTACTTATCCCACCGGAGTAGATAAAGAAATTTACACGATTGAAATTTTGTAGGTTTTTGGAATTTATTAACAAAAATGTCATATGGTTTTGTACTTTCACTTAAAAGAAAACAGTTCGTGAAATTTTTCGAATTATTTGTTTTGAGTTTATGAACATAATAGTGTTTCTGTATGCTTTAAGTGGTTTTGTGGTGTGTTCGTAATTCATTAGCAGATAATTTATTTTTCTTCATATTCTTTCATTTTAATTCATTTGAGTTATGTTGAACGAGTTCCATTCAGTGTAAAATATATTTAAATGAATTTCATACTCAAGTTAATGACAAGCTAGTATTCGAAGTATATGCATGTATCATTTCACTTCATATTTTTTTTCACCCTCAAATTAATAACGTTTTTGGATGTGTAATTGCTGAGTGTCCTTGTCTCTTTGTGACTGCAGATAATAAAAGTGCAGTTAGAATATCATCCACTGCCACAGAGATAAAAAATCCTCCTATAGATTCTGTATAATATGTATTCTCCAAAGTTTCATAATGGGAGATACAAAACATCAACCACTTGCAGCAATTAAAATTAGTTTTTCCAAGAATTGATGGCATTAATGCGGTTATTTATAGCACATATATGCTTTTAAACAAAATGAATAAATTCATATCAATTTTTAGTAGCTTTACTTAACTTTAATTATTTTTCATGAAAGAGCTTTTTCACTTGTTGTAATGCTGTTAATTTCCAATTCAAAAGATATTGATCTGATGTTATCGCTATTACACAATTTCTCTGGTGCCTTCTTCATAGAATATAAAAATAGAAGAGCGTCAAGGTATAGTAATAATAATAATAAATGTGTTGCAAAACAGTTAAGACGTGGCAGGTCTAGTAGCCATATATGGTTTCTTGAAAAAGTAAAAGAGACTCAAAGAGCTAGAGATTTCCTATGTGTACTAAACTACCAATATTAATCATTCAGACGTAAAGTAGGACTTTAAAACAAACACTATTGCTTGCGTGACCATGCAGGTTCAAAGCGTCAGCGTTACTACAATAAGTGGCAGACTCCGTAAGGTGCATTATAATTTAGAAAAAGCACAGGAGATAGTGAATGGTAGCTGTTCGCAAGGTAGAATGAGAATTGGCGTAGAAGAGCCACGGAAGAGAAAAAACAGTAACAATAATTAATGCACATCACATGAATTTATGTAGTTGGATGAAGCCTAGGTCACTATTTTTCACTAATGAAGACGAATGAGAGAGGGAAGCAGCTTAAAGCACCCCTTGGTGACGCCTATGGAAACCGTTCGCCTTTTTACATAGTTTGTTTCATTTAGGCCGAAAGCAGGGTCAATCGATATAAATTCCGAAGAGAAAAAATCTGCAGTGTTAGCGCCGGACCGCTTTCGTTATAACATCGAAACTGTAGCGAACGACATATTGAAGGTAGAGCCATGTAAATGTAGTAGGATTTTAAAATAAGAAAAGATGTGGTTCAGGTTTGTTTGCATCAGCATCCTTGTATTACTCTTTGCGAAATTGGATTTTTCCTGGAGGAGATTGCGGTTAGAATAATATAGTATCCTTAAATAGTAGGACTAAGCTAGCTACATTTTCTTCTGTACTTGTGCAAACGGTTTCCTCTCATACGTTAAAAATTGTTATGCCCGAGGGCCGTTGTTCAGTCTTGCACTGATCGTTTACATTTCTGTTTTTCTTTTTGAGTTGGCAAAGTAAACTCGCTCTTTTCCAGTTTTTAATATGAACGGTTTACGTTGTTTAGGCAGCCTGAGGCGAACTGAGATGGCAGGATCGGGGCTGCGATATGATTCCACGTGTCGCAGTACGCAGATTTGTTTTCATTTGGTTGTTGTGTCACCGCTGAAAAAATATCCCGACGAAAGACTGGCAAAATAGACTCTCGAAATTGAAAATAATAGCTCCGGGACACAGGGAAATGACAAAATTGAGTTAAGACAACGTGAGGGAAATAAAACCAAGAAATACGTTTGCTTTGGTTATTTAATTTCCAGCGTTCGTTTTTGAATATACCCCTGTCTCCCGGTTTTAATCTATAATGCCCGAAAAAGCACATTTTCTGAACGTGGCAGTTTAATAATGCACCACTTACGTGCATTCGTCAGCGGCGGAAGTAATTGCACACTCGCTTCCCGACTTCTGGCGAGACGCCCCCAAGACATGTTTAGTGTCTCCGTCAGTTCGATCTCGACAGATGGCTCTGTGCAGGTTTAATTACTTCGTGTTGACTCGCGGTAACTTGCGATGGGGAATGACGCCAAACGCCTCTGCTTGACACTGAATTTCTTTCATTTGTGGCTGATGAAGATGGACCACTCTTGTAATTGTATTTGACTTCCTTCTGCTTTCCACCTTGACTACTATGGATCTATATTAAAGTATGGCGACACCTTCATTATTTCCAGTTATTCTGTTTAAGTTCATTATGAGCACCGCTGGATTTTTACTATCATGTGAATTGGTTAATGTTGTATGCATTGTTCAAAAATTAAATACCACCAACTTCGCATTCTCCTCGACAATTACTGAAGGCCGGAAGTTGAGGCACTAAAAATGTCTAAATTAGGCAGGCATTCAGGCACTATAAAAATACGCCATTTATTTTTAAACATTTATACTCTCGGCATATTTAAACGTGCACGAAACACGATATATTGCGATGGTATTTAGCCCTCAAATCGGCTCTGATTGCAGTACAAACAAATGATAAATTAAATCATTAAAGCACAGAGTTGTAATAATGCAAGCATCTGAGAAAATTCACATAAATTGCCAAATCATATTAACACTGGTATAATTCGCCAATGAAATTGATTATATTTGAATAGGCATAGAAATATGGAAGCTCAAATTCCGTGTATTGGGTTTAGCAATATAATTTTAATCGTAAAATAATAGATTTGCACAAACTAAAAGCCGAATCTAAATTAAATTCAGAACTGGCACAAAAAGTTCAAGTTAGACACAGCTTAAAATGGAAGCGTAGAAAGTAAAGTCATTATAGAATGGATAGCAAATGAACATTTTTAATAAAAGGTGAGAACAAGAATGAGAAGAAGAATAAGGCAAAGAACATAGAAAAGCCAGGCAAGTCATTTATGACATGAAAATGCAAGACTTGGGGTTTTGAAGAGATTGCAATAGCAAGAAATTAGATGGAATTCAAATAAGCAAGAAATTAGACAATGTTGGTGGATTAAAAAACTAGTCAGTGCAGTGATAAACAATGGGCATTTAAGTGTTATAAAAATGAAGTGAGTGGCGCATTAAAAAACGTTGAGAAATAAACAATTCCAAAAGACAATAATTTTAGTACATAAGAGATTGTAATTAACTGATAAAATTTGTTAAAATTAGATTATAAGTTATGTTTTGTACCTGGTTGATTTCCTACAATTCAAATCTGTAGACAGTGTTTTGTCAATAACGGGGAAGTAGCTTTTGTTCTGAATAAATTGATAAAAGTGCTTGGTTTTTACTCTATCTTTAATGATAAAAATTTAATAGAAGGCATAAACGTATAAAAAATTAAATAGCACCATCGTAATCAGCGAATTCGAGTGTATCAGCACAATTGGAGGCAAGAGATTCCACGCACTTGAGTTTTTGCGTTCCGAGGCGACTTCGGCAGTTGGCGAATTCCGGCAACATCAGTTTGCAGCATCGTGGGAAGGCATAGAGTGGCAAGATTATTCCAGCAGCACCACACAGCAACCCCCAAGCCCACAACAGTCCGAGAAGCCCGCCAGGAGTACAGATTTCAGCCAGATCTTCAAAAGGGGGCCCGAGATGATACAAATGTGAGGTTAGTGTATTGTTCAATTTTGATCTGTGCGATCGGCGTGAAAATTTGGGCATACCTTAATTACGATCTGGAGAATAAGAAAATCATAACAGTTCCTGTGGATGGCGAGGTGTTTTCCCAGGATTTTCAATCAAAATCGTCAAGTGGAGCCCCATAAAACAAACGCAAGGTACGGCGTCCTTTTTTAAAATGCACCAATAACGATCTGGAAAACAAAAGATTGCCTAAACGCTCCTTGAAAGCACAAGTATTCAAAATCTTACCGTAAAATTTGTTCATTTAATTGTTGATAAATCAATTTCACACGCGAGCTGAAAATAACTCGAACTTGGTTTGATAGAATTGACATTTCAGTTTAACAACGGCACATTACGCCTACATTTCAGGTCAATCTGCCTACTTTTCAGAGGCGTACCGTAGAATTTTTAACTTGGAAAGTCAGGAACCCAACACCCGAGATTTTGAGTTTTAATTTCATGTCTCTATTTAAAATTGAGCTAGCGAAGTTAGGAAATCAGATGAATGGATTAGATAAAGGGCAAACTACCACAAGAGTAATTCTCAATTTTGGCATACCCAACGAAATAAATTAAGCAGTCAGTTTGATCTTAATAAATAGTAGAACTAAATTAAATATTGTGTGGTGACTCTTTTTATTTATTACATTAATTATAAACATACAAATATTATACGTAAAGGGTCATTGCAATATATGAGATCTGATAACACGATCTCGGCAAAGTTCAAATCGGAAACTGAAACTAAACCCCAACATTATGGTTAAAACACATTGCAAATTGTGTGTTTTTAAAATTTTGTGAATATCTATCTGAGTGAACGATTTAATCCCTGTAATGAATTGTTCATTAATTCCCTACAGGTAGGTGCTGTGACCTTCAGGGGTAGGTTCAGCTCTCCTTAAAATTTACTACAATCCAAGCAATTTTTGTCGGTATTTACTTGGAAATGTCATTTAAGCAAAACTCCCATCGATATAAGTACTTCTAAGCGATTTTTCGGCATATTTTAGATATGTTTCTCTGAAAATAGAAGCAAACAGGCGTTTATAGCTAAAATGACATTTATGTGCACAAAAAGAAGCATTTTCAACTATTTTAGGCATTTGGATAAACTTCCAGTCTTGCATGAAATATATCAACAACATAACTTGAAAACCTAACTAAAAATATCTAGACTACGATGTCTGGGGCATGCAAAAAGCGTGTCAGAAAACCGTACAACGAAGAAAGGGTACAGAAAAAAGGCAGAAGAAATAAAGAAAATTTATAGGCCCAAGAAGAGATGGTTAGATAACTTTGAAGATGCTTTAAGAAACTTAAAATAAGAGGATGGAGAAGAAAGGCAGCGGATAGATCAGAATCTTCTAAAGCAAGCTAACGCCCTTCAAGGGTTGTACCGCCGTAGCATAAGTAAGTAAGAAAGATGTACCTAACCTTGCTTAGAGAAAAATGTGTTACCAAGCACATCGTCATTGTAAAGTTCTATATCAACCACTGGTAGTACCTTCTCCTTCTATTAAAATCTATATATTTTCGGTCTTGGTATTTGTAATCTTTTCGATACTTATCCAATTATTGACATTTTTGGCCCATCTTCTATTATTACTAGAATTTCTTCTACTTTTATTAAAATCCTATTCTTTTCATAGCATTTTCCATGATAGCAACTCCAAGTTATAAACTCTTATAATTCTATAATGGTGGTTGTTCTGTTACTGTAACTTTTAGTTATTTCTGATGAAACTACAACAGAAACACACTTAACAGAGTAATTCCAGTCATCGCTTGCCATTTAAAAATAAGATCGAACTAGAAATATGTTTTGCTTTTGGGTAAACATTTTCCCTTTAAAAATGCGTAGTTATTTTTACTTGACTTTTTCTACATTTGCCGAACTCATATTTCTGAGTATGTGAGTACTGCAATTGGCTTAAAACAAAGATAGTCTTTTACGATTGGTAAAACTTTATGAGAAAAAGCCACCGAGAATGGAAAAAACAAAAAATAGCCGTCATATATCTCAAAACGACTGTTTTCGCGATTTTAGCAATAGTTCCCCTTATTTTTTAATAGAGAACTGCTTTATGGGAATAAGTAATAAGGAATAATCTAATTTAAAAGAGAACATGTCAGGGCATTTTCAAATTTTACGAATGTGCGACTTTCGGGAGCATTTCTGTTCGAAGATTACGACCCCGCTTGTATATAGCTTTCTTGTCATATTTTTACGCCCAATATTTCATCGAATTGTGTGCAGGCAGCTAATGATTTGTAACTTTAAGCAGCTGTAACGGCCGCTGTAAAATCTGTAAAACACTCGTTTTGATAGCCTCGCTCATAATTATTTTCTTGGCTTATAATAATCCTATCGATTTAGCAAGCAGTTCTTTCTAGAAGTTTCCGCAAGCTGGATTGCCAACAGTGCCGTGTTCGCCTAGTGATTGGTTGTAGGTGGGCAGAACGCGCGGCAGACTCTTTCCCCCTGCACGCCGCGTTCCGTAGCGAGGCTCTGTTTCGAGACTCGAGAGAGCGTTTTTAGCCGTTGAAGCGGCCAGTCGTGTGTGTGGTTTTTGGTGCTGCTCCATTTTTTGACCAACGTCCAGTAGTCTCGAACGCCATGAAGGCAATTTTCCACTAATTAGGTGGGATCATATCCACGAGGACGTGCAAAAGTTCTGCCTGTCTTCTTTTTCGCATGCGGGTCCCGCCGCATCGAGCCCTGTGAAAGGTGCCCTAGAGTATGCGTCATCCACAAGTACAGCTGCGGCTTCGCGACATTCCGATGCTGTCAGGCGAGTTTCTGCCACCGACCTTGAGGACCAGGCAAAACTGCAATAAATTAGTTAGCGTATAGAAGTTAGCCGTTAGACAGTTGCTAGGTGCATGTAATAATTGTCCTTTTTGATTTGTGCGCTAGCCTACGTTAATAACTGTCCGCTATGATGATTCACGCACTAAATTAATGATAGTAACCCATTCTGGGCCCGTATTTGTAGTCATGTTCACGCACTAAATTAATGCTAGTAACCCATTCGGGCCCCGAATTTTTAGTCCTATTTGCCTTTTCCTTTTTACTTTGTAGGCTGACGGACGTCAATAGATTGGTTTGTTATATGTTGTCTTGTGATTCCCCGCGCCTGTTGCATGGTTATTTTCACGTTGAGTTATTCGTAGTGTAAAATCAATGTAAGGTGACGCCTGGAGAAAGCTCTAAGCGTCACAGGTAGTTCAGAGCGCCCCTTCGTCGTAGTACGAGGAGTCACAAGGCTGTACATATATCCTGCCCCGTTTGGCTTTCGGGGTTTTGTCAAACGTGGGATTAAAAGACTGAATACCGTGGCGCTCTATCATTTTGTAACACCCTATACATATAGTCACGCTTGCCCCTATGGTGTACCGTTTCTAGGACCACGCCCATCTCCCTGAGCGTATTAAGCCGTGGCCTGACATGATAAAACAAGTGGAACTTCCGTACCCTTAAGTGTCGTTAAAACCATTTGATACTGTAACAAACACTGTAGGTTAAAATGATTGCTGTTGGTAGACGTATTTACCCCCATTTTAGAATTATAAAAAAAAATTCAATTCTGGAACGGTAAATGTGGGGGCGGCTCACATAGATAAAAATGGTTATTTCATACTGCAAGTTTAATTAATTTTAAATAAAAACTTGTAAATCATTTCAAATTTCATGTCAACAACTGACGTATAATTTTAAAGTACTTGAACTTTAAAATTTTACTTTAAAGTACTAGGACTTTAATGTTCCATTTTTTGTACAATAAATAAGTTTTAAAGTACTTGAACTTTAAAATTTTACTTTAAAGTACTAGGATTTTAATGTTCCATTTTTTGTACCATAAATAATCCGAAAAATGTCATTTTTGACATCAGTATGAAATAAAAATGGGAATGGCCGACATAGAGAAAAGAACAAACTAGCGAAAGAAAAACTAGCCATTATATGTATATACATTGCATAGTTGAACGTAGTTTTTGATTCTAATCAACTTTTCTTAATAACAATTTTCGATATTGTCACAAATAAAGGTACTTTACTCTTGAGCAGAATTCATATTTTTTGACATTCCTCGTATACGGCTTAAAAAAATTGATATCTGATGATTGAATTTTAAGTTTTGGACCATGCAGAACTTTTTATAAAGAATAACTTTTTTTCGTAAAATTCATAATAAAAAAGTTTTCCATATGGTGCGAACTTAAGCAGACAGACTGTATAACCAGTATATAATAGTACATTAAAAGTATAACAACATATGGAACTGAAGATTTAAAAGCTATGGAAATGCATTACTGGAGGCTCTCAGAATTTCGAAATTGGACAGAGTCATAAATGTAACTTGAAGGAATATAATGCTCTTCTCGGCAAATCCGAAAGCAGGCATTACTTATGTGACATTGTTTTCTGTAAATAGGTAAAACATTCCCCAAGGTGTTTTTATTTAGATGTTTTGAACTATTTATTCTTAAAAATAACCAAGTTATTCTATTTTTCAATGGTAACATGACTTATAGCCAACCCAGTATTTGATTAATCTAAGACTCAAAATATGGCATAGTGATTTTGATCGTTGTGTAAAAGAATTGATATTTTTGTTGATTATTGTAACTATCTAACTCGGCTGCATTTTCGATGAATTATTTTTTTCAGTCTTATGTTCTAAATTAATTATATATTTTGTCTCTTCATTGTTGATTTAAAAAATCGTTCTTATGTACGACGTCTGTGGCATTTTCGCAAGAGTTAAAATTATTCCATTGGCATTGTGTACCATAACCGAAGTCAGGATTTATAGGTAGCTAAAAAACATTTAAAAGAAGAGCCTCAGTAACTGAACAAAAAGCACTGCCTAAAACGAAGAATGAAAAAAACTTCCTATTGTAAAGCAGCCAGGCTAGTGTAAAAAAACCTGGGCGTTTTATGGACATTTTTAAATTCTAACTTCAAATTCTGGTAGAACACGACGAAATAGAATAAGAATGTCTAAGTAACCAACTTTCTACCTCGTAACCAGACAAGGTTTAACATTTTCAACTGGTTTATCTTATACTAGTTATATTCTATATGTAAATACCTTAATCTTTTGTAGCAAATAACACTCACATGAGTTGGAACTTACATTTACTGTTGCAGTTTGGCTTTCAATTCCCTTTGATTAAGTTTAGATTTAAGTTGAAATTAACATGTGTACAAGGAAGTGAGGAGAAACTAATGCTGAAAGTTCTAGTATTGCTGCAAACGATGTACTATAACTATTCGTCTCTATAGAACTTACTTCCAATGATGTTTATGTACGGGGAGTGTATTTCAAAAAGTACTCATTAAAGAGACTTAGAGATATGTAAAGTCACCTGTAAAATACTAACATGGCCAATTCTTGTTGAATGCACTATTTTATTTGGTCTAATTCTCAGTCATATCAAAATCGACATATTGAAACAAATAAATTGTGCTTCTACCATTCTGCTGTTCATCTGCGGAAGTTATATTCTCAAGTTTATGTATAAACACAACTATTATTCCTCTTGTTGCATATGATAAATAACAAAATCAAATTTAATAGAATCTAACAATATTTGAACCTTCAAAGATTATTAAAATATTCGAAATTATTATCTTTTGTAATAAATTTTAACATGTAAAATGAGTTCTGACACAAAGTTTCATAATTTGTGCATTTCTGAAGCCCAGTACTTTTAAGGGTATTTAGATGTCATAGTTTGGCAGCCGTTCCAATCAACGTAAAGCCATTACATTTTTCGATCAGAAATAATCTCAGGAAGGCGCCATCGCCATTCAGATTGCGCACCTTACAGTAATTGACCCACTTTTTCACCTCTTTTGCACCCTCCGTCTATTTGCAGACACTGCTTGAAGAGCTTTAACCATTTTGTCATAACCCGTGTGTGACCATACAGAAAGCGGAGCTCGCAATTTACATAATTTTATTAAAGTAGGTAGGTCTCTGCGTAACATATAAAGGCAAATTGAAGCAAAGCCTCTTAGGACCGCCATAAAAAATCTAATTTAAATATTTTGTTTTCAGAAATAAGGTAATTAAATGTAAAACTAATCTCGTTAAACTGTTTCTGCGACCTTTGCAATGCTTGGATATGTATAGAAATGATTACAACCCTACGAATTTAAATAATAAAACAAGGGTTTGTATGAGTTCTTCTGTTCTGAAATGTTATAGTAAATATTACTATCAAACGATTCCTTCTGACAGAAATACTTCCTATTTGTTAATATTGTTACAATATAAAGTATTATAACTTTTTTATAGCTTTTATTCGTGCAATTTAATACGTTTTTAGGTCGTTGATGTTAACGCTTTGTGCCAGATGTTTTTTTTCATAGCTTTGTTGAACGCAACGTAGTCTTCAAACATTTACGAAATTATGGTGTTGAGAGTGATATACAGTTAGGGGTATGCTTCTAATGATATAACGAGTAAATGCTTAGACAGTTGTATCTTTCGTCGTCGTCTTTAGCAGAACAAATCTTTTCAGTCAATTACGCAGCTTTTTTTTTATTAGCTTTTATTAAACAACCTTTCAAATTCAATATATTTTGTTTACATTCTACTGTCCCTAATATTATTTTTACCCTAGTTACTAACGCTTGCTAGATATAGATATATAAAATTTCCTTTCGTTAACATTTTTCCCCTCCAAATTTTCTTATTTTATATCTAGCTTGCATAACTTTACAACTGGTCTTCTGTAAATTCCATTTTTAGTTTTTATTTCGGCTACTCTAACTTTCTTGTCCTTTCCTGGATAAATTGCAGTCACAATACCTAAGGGCCACGTTCCCCGTGGTAAATTTTGATCTATAACAATTACAATATCATTTACTTTTAAATCAGGAATATTATTATCGTGCCATTTGCTTCTTTTATTTAAAGTAGGCAAATATTCCTTTAGCCAGCGTCTCCAAAATTGATCAGCAAGTGCTTGCAAAATTTTCCATTGCTTTCGAATATTTATTTCCTCGAATTTTCCTAAACTCGGTACACCACTGGATGAACCAATAAGAAAATGATTAGGTGTCAGGCTTTTTGGATCGGCTGGATCAAGAGATACATGAGTTAGAGGTCTACTATTTACGGTATGCTCCACTTCCACCATAAATGTGTGTAGAACTTCTTCTCGGGGAGCCCTTTCTTTTAATACAACTCTTAAGGCTGTCTTCACTGATCTAACTAATCGTTCCCAACAGCCTCCCATATGTGGTGAAGCTGGTGGGTTGAAATGCCATTCTATTCCTCTGGATGACATGTTCTGAACCATTTTGTCGTTGTTTAGTTGACGAATGCATTCTTGCATTTCTCTATTCGCACCGTGAAAATTAGTGCCATTGTCAGAATAAAACTGATTTGCCGTTCCCCGTCGTGCAATCATTCTTCTAATAGCCATTATTGCAGAGTCGGTATTCAAAGATGTTGCTACTTCTAAGTGTACAGCTCTGGTTGTCATGCATGTAAATATTACTCCATACCTTTTCTCTTTTCTTCGTCCAATTGTTACCTCCATAGGACCGAAGTAGTCAATTCCTGTAAATGAAAAAGGTCTTTCAAACCCAGCTAGCCTAGATGATGGTAGCTGACCCATTTGTGGAACTCGAGGTTTACATCTTTTTACTTGGCAATACATGCAGTTTTTCCAACAACTTCTTACTGCACTTCTAATCTTCATAATCCAGAATTTTTGTCTTACTTCGTTCACCACCTGTTCTTGACCACCGTGTCCAGTTTTTATATGATAGTATTCTATCAATAACTTAGTAAATCTGTTATAAGGGTCCAATATTGCTGGATTTCTTTGTGAATATTCTAAATAGGTTGCTCGGCTGAGTCTTCCACTTAAACGAATCACTCCTGTTTCATCTAAAAATGGAGTTAGCGTGTACAGGCGGCTTGATTTAGATATGCTGCCATTGTTCTTAAGTTCGTAGGTCTCTTGCGGAAAACAGCTGTGTTGTACGTATTTTACCCAAAGTTCTTCCGATTTCTGCAATTCTGGCACAGTAAGTTCTGTTTTTAATTTTTTCTTTTTTCTACAGTTTCTAATGAATCTGAGTAGCCAAGCTGTGCTCCGTATTAACCTTTGGTACTTAGAAAAGCGGTTAATATCTGGCAAAACTGGTTTGTGATCTCTAATTACCAACACAGTCTTCTTTATTTCAAGTTGCAAATAGTCCTCGTCTCTTGTACTGGATGATTCTTCTTTTGGCCATTTATCTTTCGGTTGCCGTAGAAAAGATGGGCCAGAAAGCCAAATGCTTTCCGATCCGAAGTCAATAGTGGAATTTTCCCTTGTGCTTTTATCAGCGACATTTTCTTTGGTAGGAATCCAACTCCAATTCGAAACATCCGTAAGCTCACAAATTTCTCCAACTCGATGTGCAACAAACGTTTTAAACCTTCTTGCATCAGATCTTATCCAACATAAAACAGTTTTTGAGTCTGTCCATAAATGTAAAGTCGTTATCGGCAATTCTAAATTATTTTTAACACTAGCAATTAATCTGCTCAGCATCACTGCTGCTTGCAATTCCAACCTTGGAATTGTTATTGGTTTAAGTGGCGCAACTCGAGCTTTTGCAGCTACAAATGCTGTTTCGTATCCATTTTCTATTGAACCAAATCTTAAATATATCACTGAACTAAAAGCATGTGTGCTTGCGTCACAGAAACCATGAAGTTCGATTTCTTCCGCTTCAAATAAATTTGTTCCGTAACATCTTGGTATCCGTATTCCATTAATTTCCATTAACTTTCCCAGCCACAACTTCCACTTCATTTCCATTTCGTTTGTAAGTTCGTCGTCCCATCCAATGCCAGTTCGCCATATATGTTGTAATAATATTTTAATTTTAATGATAAATGGAGAAATAAATCCAATTGGATCAAACACCGACATGGCGGTCTTTAACACATCTCTTTTTGTAGGTGTTTCAATTCCTTTAATGAGGTTTGGTCTTATCTTATTTAAGTTGAGGTTAAAGGTGAACTCGTCAGTTTCCGTCAACCACCAAAGTCCCAAAACTCTTTCTACTGGTTGCTGAAAGAAAGAATTTAACTTTTTATCTTGAGTCGCTCGTAAATGCTCTGGTAGATGCATCAGTACAGCTTTCGAAGTACAAATCCAATTACAAATTTCAAATCCCCCTCTGCGGTGAACTTCTATAACATCTTGAATTTGTTTTATTGCTTTGTCGTCTGTATCTACACTGTCTAAATAATCATCAACGTAGTGTTTGTTGATAATCGCGTCTGCAGCTTCTGGTAATTCCTCAGCATGTTCATCTGCATTTCTGTTTTTCACAAATTGAGCCATAGAAGGTGACGATGTGGCTCCAAACGTCATCGCTTTCATTTGGTAAACATCTGGAGGTCGTTCTCTGTCCATTCCCCTCCAAAGAAGACGTTGGGCATCACAATCTTCATCTCGAATTATTACTTGGTGAAACATTTCTTTAATATCCCCACAGAATGCAACCTTTCTTCGTCGAAACTTCCATAATACCCCAGTTACATTTGTTAGAAAATCAGGACCCTGCAGTAGCTGATGGTTTAAGCTCGTTCCGTGTGATTTGGCTGCAGCATCAAATACCAGTCTTAATTTCCCTGGCTTGTTTGGGTTAATTACCCCAAAATGTGGAAGATACCAGGTTTTTGAATTCAACGTTTTCGTTTGTTCTTCAGATAATTTTCTTATGTACCCCTTTTCTTCATATTCTTGAAATTTTCTACAGTATTGTTTTGCAAATTCATTGTCTTTGTCCATTTTCCTTTCCATACACTTTAGACGAAACATAGCGGTCACTTTGCTTTCTGGTAAAAACGAATCGTCGCTTCTCCACGGGAGACCTATTTCGAATCTGTTTCCAATTCTTGTTATTGTATTCTCCATAATTTCAACTGCACGTTGGTCTTCTTTGGATCTTCCTACTCCATCAGCTAGTTTGACTCCAAATGATTCAGTTTTAAAAGAATCCTTTACAAGCTCATGTAGCACGTCGTCTATTTCACTACCATCTCTGTAACATAAATGAAATATGGATGAGTTGTTCGCTGAACTAGTTCCAATACAGTTTCGCCCGTGAATAACCCAACCCAATAATGTCTTTGAAACTAGAGGAGTATTCCACGTTCCTTGTAGTATTCTTCGAGCAATTGTAAGCTGACAATGATCTTGTCCGATAAGTATCATTGGTTTGGCATTCTTAAACGATGTTAATGGAGCTCCTTTAATGTAAGGAAACCGTTTTGATAATTCTTCTATGTCCACACTTTGTTCAGGCAAGGATAAACCTTGAATTGTTCTTACGTTAGTCATATTATATATTCGAGCGTTTCTGCCAATGCCTTGTATTTTAACATCTACTCGTTTTGAACTGTTATCTTGTCCTGTAATATTATTTAACCACTGATAGCATAGTGACTCCTTTGGACCGTCCAAACCAAGGGTGTTTGCGAGGTCACTGTCCACTAAAGTCATAGTAGCGGCTTCGTCTAACAATGCATACGTATACATCTCAGCTTTGGGCCCATGCAGTTTAATGGGTATAATTCGTAGACATATTTGGCCTAATGAATCTCCTGTCTGTAATGTATGATTAAATCTTTGATTCAAATTAAGATGACATTTATCACTGTCGGTTTGACATTTGTCAACATCGATAGGTTTTGTATAATTTGAAACACTGTCACTCGAGTTTTGTTCAAATCCTTTATGAAGTACCTTGTGATGTGTCTTTTGACAACCATTTATCCCACAGTTCTGCTTTCTTCTGCATTCTTGTAAACGATGGCCGAATAAAAGGCAGCAAAAACAGAGTCTATTATTTGTCACATATTCCCATTTCTTGTCAACATGCGCGTTTAAAAAGTCGGGGCACTGATTTAAGTAATGATTTCCAGTTTTACAATACTCACAAATTTTGGAAAACTTATGAGTTCTCTTTTTGATCACTGTAGCTAGCGTAACATTTTTTCTGGCTTTGAAGTAAGTTGCAGATTTGATTGGGTCACACTTTTCTTCAAAAAACTTTGGAATTTCGAGTTTGCTCGCTGCATCTGCCTTTTCTTCTAACCACTCTTGGAATTCAATTAGTTTAACGCGTGTCTGATTTACTTTTGATATGTGTTCTATCCATTGCATTTTATAGATAGTTGGAAGTTTGTTTAGTAATTCTTGCAGTAAAATTGGATTTCGTAGATAATCCTCTTCGTGCAACGTACAAATGGTGCTCACTAAGTTGTTAACTGCATCAGAAATTTCTACTAGCGTACCTAATTTATCTTCTTTCACAACAGGCAATTTCTTAATTTTTTCTAATAATACTAAGATAATATACTCAGGACGTCCGAATCTTCTTTCCAAAGTAGTAATTGTTTTGTGTACATTTTCAGGCAATATTAACAAATGTTGAACTATTTCTTTAGCCTTCCCTTTCAAGCATTTTTGTAGCCTATTCTGATTCTCTTCATTAGTATATCCGCAAATACTAGTTGAATTGCGATATTGGGAAATAAAGTTTGGCCATTCTAATGGATCGCCACTAAACGGAGGTAGATCCTTTGGAAGCGACTGTCTTGTTATCAGTTGTGTTAATTCAGGAATATTTATAGTTTGCGAAGATAAGTGTTCAACTGGTATTGGACTGACCATGTCATTTTGACGTCTATTGTCTACATTGACTACTGGTAGGTTTCTGTTTTGCGAATCAGCTGCCTGTCTCGTTTCTAAATTCAACAGTGACTGTCTGTCACCTTGGAGTTCTAATGGTGGCTGTCTGCCACATAGGTTTTGTTCACTTACCCATTTCTTCACATCAGAACTTTTACTTATAACTGACTTGTGGTCGTTTTCCTCATTTTGCTCGTCAATATGAGCTAATTTTAATGCTAATTCTAAATCCAGTAGTTCTTGTTGTCGCTTCATATCTTGCTTTTGACGTTCCATCTCTTGCTTTTGACGTTCCATCTCTTGCTTTTTCATAGCACATTCTAACTCTGCTTCAAGTTTCTGTCGGCGGATATTCGCGCTCATTTTTGAGGCGTGAGAGCTTGGTGAGGGCACGTGAGATCGCACCGATGGTGTCTTCTCACTTCGCTGACAACTTACACTCGATTTCTGCTTCAACCTTTCGCTACGGCGTAGAGTGTCTGACATATTTCCAAGTGCTAATTGTCAGGCTCGAAGGACCAATGTATCTTTCGTCGTCGTCTTTAGCAGAACAAATCTTTTCAGTCAATTACGCAGCTTTTTTTTTATTAGCTTTTATTAAACAACCTTTCAAATTCAATATATTTTGTTTACATTCTACTGTCCCTAATATTATTTTTACCCTAGTTACTAACGCTTGCTAGATATAGATATATAAAATTTCCTTTCGTTAACAACAGTGATGTGGACTTTGCGAATATTTAGAACGACAAGCCTTATTAGAGTTGAAAATGATATTAAACATATAGAGTAAGTAATGTTAGACAATCGCCAAGTCAATGTACTATTAGGCAAACACCCCAATACTCAGGGCACCTATATTAAATTTTAAAAATGCAAAACTTGCTTGTCAGTATCTTAGGCTAACTAAAATGAAGCGTATTTTTTACTCTTCAATAAAATGGTTCATTGTACCGTTTTATATTTTATCAAATTGCAATAATCCTATGGGCTTCTTCCGGAAAAACACAAGACTGCGGGTGCATTCAGCGTTTTATTTTGATATTCAAAAGCGAAATTTGCAAGGAAACCACAGGTAAACTGAATCGAATCTCCCCGCCTAGCAACATCTAACTTGGTTTTGTTTTAGGTTGTGACATAAAACGACGCGCTACTATCTTTTTTCTTGGCTTCCTGTGAAAACTGCAAATCCTGGCATAAATCTAATTTTTTAGTGACGCGACGGGATTTTCTGGAATTTGGACGTATCTGGATGGTTGGAAACACGATTAATTTCTTCAGCAAGGTGTGTTGTCGTAGTTCACTGGCTTTCCGGACTCCAACCACATAAAAACCTGCCAAATCATACCTTTTAAAATATCGCTGACCTCGCCTCTGGAGCCGCTGCGGGTGACGCCAACGCCCTTACTTGCTGGAAGTCGCTTCCTTGGCACCAAATCTTCTTCTAGGATGTTGTTACACCTCTTCCCGATTTGAAGGACTTGAGATACCTGGTTTCTGATCTTGGAATGGACTGGTATCACAGTTTGAAATTTCCAGGTTGTCGGAGCTGAACCCACGCCGATCTCCGCTTGCCCAATTTTGTAAACTTTTTCGGTGGAGAAACTTTGAATGACACTTTCACTTATGTCCGGTGACTTGGAGAATAACTTTTTACACTTTTTAGACTTTGGAAATAACTTTTATTATATAAAAACACCAAAAGCAGAAGCATCGATTACCCACAAGTTAACATTACAGCAATTATTTTCTATTTTTTTATTAACAAAAAAAGCATCGCGTTACCTAGTATTGTTCAAAGGAAATAAGTTTTGGTTACAATTTCACATAAATCAATAAAATTTGATTAACCTGTTTGTTGCTTAAAATTATAAATTCTCTTAATTTCTTATACATAAAAATTGTCATTTCTTGTCACATAAACTGTTATTTATTACTGCTCTGCTATGAACACTTAGTTTTAAAATGCACTGGCACTTGAGTTCTATTTTAACCACGTCACTAATTATTCTTCATTTCAGCTGCCCTCGTTCTGCATTGCTCTTTGCAAATTCTATCTTATCTTGCTTTGATTTCTATTTACCTTTCAGCTTGCTTGCTTTTCACTGGCCTGTACGTTTATTAATAACTCTAAGCCTATATTCATTATGCACATAACCAACCTTTTGCATTATTTACTTACATTTGGTCCGGCTTCAAATATGTTCAAACCTGTCATATTACTTATATTATATTAACCATCTTAGTTTTTTCTTTTACTCAAACTTCAAATTCAATCCTTCCTAAACCTGCTTTTCTTATGCTAGCCTTTATTCCTCTAATTATGCTTCTTGCATCTCATTTCCAATGCATTTAATAACTTCAACGACTGTCTAGATTGAAATAAAATAAAATATTTCAATTCTGTGCTTTAATTGACTTTGTTTAATATTTCTCTATGCATACAGAATTAAATTGAGAGCAATAAACCATCCCAGTATATTAATATTTGTATTATATTTCTAAAAACCCAACCCATGAAGTTATTTTCCTCGAAAACGTATGCAAACGTAAATCAAGTGTTGTCACAAGAGGAATGTTGCTGTTATGCTTTTGAGCTACAAACTGAGAAGTATTATAGCAAGGTTTAGTGTTATTAACTACATTGTCTAGTAGTAACATGTCTTTCATTCCTGTTTGTATCTAACCTAAACAACGGCAAATTTTAAAAAAAAATGCATGTGTTATGAAATGGTTAAAATATGTATATTTTCTACTAAGCCAATTTGAAAATGTTTATAGTAGTAGTAACATTTATTCTTGTTTTCAGTTTTGAATGGAATAATAGTTTTATTGTTTGGTGACGGGCACATTAACTCGGTTGTGGGTACGGTGTTGATATTCGTTCTTATTTTTCTCCGTCGTCTGTATATTATTTTATTCATTCTTGCGTCTGTTGCTTTTTTACTTCACTTTGTGATGATTTATAAAGCTTTTCTCTTTTTGTCTTCCCCCTCCATTGCTTTACATACTTCTACATGCAATTTTTATTTCTATCGTATTTACTACATGTCTTAGCCAAAGAATACAAACTCCCGAAAGTATGACAAAAGACATACCTATTAATAAAGGGGTGACACAAGAGAGTTCACCAAGTCCCTCTCAATTTAATTTAATGATGGATCGTATAACAGAGGCTATTATATTAAGGTGGAGATATCAAGTGGGAAATCATAACAGCAACATAGTAAGCTATGCAGACGACGCCGACGCCGATGCCGTCCTAATTGCAAACAGCGAGGATAAGCAGTACAACATGCAGTTATCATTCCAGAAAACTAAGTGTATGCGCATATCCAAGGATCTAAGATGATACAAATTACAAATAGAAAATTCCATAATTCAACAAGTGATGTGCTTTAAATGGTCTCCTCGAAGAAAAACACAATTACAGGTAACAGGTTGCCTCTATATCGAGAAAGTATTATATGAGAATAGACGGGGAAGTGAAAGTCTATAAAGCCATGGTACGGCTAATACTAACATAATATGTTACCGAAATTAGGGTAAAAATGAAAAGGGCAAAGCAAAAAATGAAAACAACGGAAATGAAGGTAACGAGATCGACACTGGGTAGTACAACGAGAGAGATTATCCAGACACTCCCAGACAAGCTTGGACTCTCGCGTGTAGACTGCAAAGGCATTTATTGTTGCCTAGCTGTCTGTGAGAATATCAACTGTTGCACCATTTCAACCTCTTTCTAAGGTTTATTTTGGTGCAGAGGTTTATAGTATAAACCTCAGCTTGGAAAATGGTGGTTCTAACCCCTAGGGGTTCGGAGATTCGGCAACCGGGTCCACAGATACCTGCACCGGTCCCTTCTTCCATATTCGAATATGGAAGAAGGGACCGGTTCTTCCATATTCGAACCATCTGTATACTATTGGAGAGATTTTCTTTTAAAGAAGAGCCCTCCTGAAGATCATACTTTCCGTTCTGGGATGATCACTCTAAATGGTTGGTTAAAGTTGTATTTTATTGACATAAAATGCGAAACGGTGTAGGCCGTTCGGTCTACTTGAGAAAGACTTCTAAGTGGCCCGTCGTTTTTTGACCTGAAACATGTTTCATAATTCTTAAACTGAAGAAGCCAATTTTAATTGTGCGAAACGTATTTAAAAATTAAACTGTTTACGACTTAATGATTTTTATTTATCTTTAATATTAATCATGCAAATTTTAACAAAAAATCTTGACTAAATAATTTTTAAAAGTTGCTAATAATGTCTTCTTTTGCAGTTTTGAACCCACATCCACGTTCACGTGAACAGACTAGCTCTAATTTGTATGAAAGAACAACCAAGAGGGAGAAGATTTTTTGGACTATGACCTGCGAGATGAATCCAAAGCTGGTTCTCCTCGTCTACATAATGAGGAACGACATGTAGAGATTCTCCCTAGTCATCACAGGAAGAATAAGAAGACCTAGCCACTTTATCTGTCTTATTTATGTTTTATGTTGTATTGATTTAACTTTCAATAGCTTTCTGTATACATATTGCAGTCCTTTGTCTCTGTGTTTCAAGTTGTATTTGTCTTAGATAGTGCATTTTCATACCGCTTAGCCTGTTTTTTGTTTGTGCTATTATGTCCAGGATCTAGTACCACATGTCACAATTAATAAAATAACATTTTAGTAAATTTTTTCATCAGTTTCTTTGAGTAGTCCTGACTTTCCTAGAAACGTTATTACCTGTTGCTTAAATTTTTTATATAAAGTTTTCCATCTAGTTCTCTGTTGTAAAATACCCTATGTGAATACCTTAAATGCTCTAATTTTGTTTTTGTTTCTCCATTCTGTATTCTTGTTTACAAATTTATTACCATGGACTTGTGTTTATTACAATTAATTACTAACATTTTTCTCTTTAGTTCTCCACCATCTTTTTCTTTCTTCAGCCATTTTCTATTCTTTGAATATAAGTCTCCCCTATGCTTTTCCAATTCTGTCAATTTTCTGTTACTCGATATCAATTAAAGCCAGTTGTAGTTTTCAGATCGTCAGACCATCTTGCCTGTGGTCGACCGACACTTCTTTTTTCTGTCCAGAGCCTTCATCTCAGTAATATCCCACTCCAGTTTTCGTTCCTATCGACGTGACCAGCCCAACTACACTTCAGGGCGGCTACTCTCCTTATTACATCTTGTACCTTAGTTTTCTCACGTATCCAAATATTGGTGTTTCTGTCTCTCGGAGTAATACCCAATATTTTTCGTTCTATGGCTTTTTGATTCACCCTCAGTTTACTAAGAATGTATTTGGTGAATACCCATGTTTCGGAGCCGTAGGTTGTTATCGGTACGACGCATTGATTGTAGATTTGTGATTTAAGGGTAAGCGGTATATTTAATTTAAGTACATCTTTTATCTTTGCGTACGCCGCCCAAGTTAATCTAATTCTTTCATTAACTTCTAGTTCTTGGTTAGCTTTCCCCGTTGTTATTATTTGTCCTACGTATTTGTACGTTTTTACCCGTTCTCTCTGTTTAGGATCGATAGTGGTTATTCATTCTATATCGTGTTCACTTGTCATGTACTTTGTCTTACTAAAGTTCATATCTAATCCTATGCCCTTAGTTGTTCTGCAGATGTCATCAACCATACTTTCCAGTTCGTTTTTTGTTTGTCCGACCACATCATCGGCGAACAGTAGGTGTATTAGTTTATCTCCATTAATATTGATGCCCCTGTTTTCCCAGTCTGTATGTCTCATTACATCCTCTAAACAAGGATGAACAGCTTTGGTGACATAGAGTCGCCTTGTCGAACTCCACTTTTGACATCAATTTTCTTGAATGTTTCATGCATCTGAATTTGGAGTGTTTCATTCTTGCATATGATGTTAATTACACTGATGTATCGGCTATCTATTTGTGGGTTTTTAAGGCTCGTTCTATAGCCCAAGTTTCAAGAGTGCCGAAAGCCTTCTTGCAGTCAATAAAGGCTATCCATATTGGAATATTATATTCTGTGCATTTTTCGATTAGGATTCTTACTGTTTGCAGATGTTCAATGGTGCTGCAACCTGCTAGGAATCCAGATTGCTCTATGGGCTGGAAAGAATCTAGTTTTGATGTTAAGCGATTTATTATAATTCGTGAAAAGGTTTTGTATATTTGCGAAAAGAGACTGATGGGTCTATAGTTCTCTAGATATGTAGGGTCGCCTTTTTATAGATCAAGATGACTAAAGCATTTTTCCAGTCACCCGGTATATCTTCCTTGTGTAGGCATTTGTTAAACAGCTCTTCTAGTTGTTGTATTTATGTTGCACCTCCCTGCTTCATCATTTCTGCCAGGACATAATCTTCTCTACTGGTCTTCCCGTTTTTCAGTTGTTTAATGGTTCGTCTGATTGTGTCTTTGCTTATAAGGGTATATCCTCGGAGCCTACGTTTAGGATCTTGTTATCCCTTTCATCGTCTTCGTCACGATTTATGGATGTTGTTGTTGGTTTAATTGTTTGAATTTTTTAGTTTTAAATTTATACTTACTTCGGCCCTGACCATGCGATGATCACTACCAGTGTTGAATGGATTGAGAACATCAACGTGTTGTATCATTTTCGCTTCTGATAATTATGTAAGCTAGCTAGTTTTTGTTGTCCCGTTTGGCTCACCCAAGTCCATTTTCTCTTGTCATTCTTCTTAAAGGAGGTGTTTGCGTTAAACAATTCTTCCTGTTGCAAGAAATGGGCCATTTTGTTCCCTGTCGTTTCTGATTCCTAGACCATGTTTACCAATACATTTCTCTGTGTCATTACTTTTTGTCCAATGTTACAATTAAAATCTCCAATTACTAATGTGCAATGTGTGGGATTCTCCGAAATGGCTTCCGATATGTTTTCATAGAACTCTTCAACTTCCACATCTTCGTAGCTGCTTGTTGGGGTATAGACTTGTACAATTTTGGGTGTTGTTAATTTATTCAGCTTTAGGGTAGCATATATAACTCTTTCCAATATTGACTTTAAGTTCTTGACATGTGGTGTTAGTTTTTTATTTATTAAAATGCCAACTCCGCCGTGACTATTGTCTTCGTTACTTTTGTAGTATAGCATGTGTCCTCCATGCAGGTTGATGTAATTTTCACCTCTATTTCGTGTTTCACTTATGCCCAAGATGTCCCAGTTGATTTTGCCCAGTTCATACATTAGTTCTTCTATTATATCGTCTGAGACTATGGATCTCGTGTTGTAGGTTGCTATGTTCATCTTGGTTCTATTTAAATTAAGTTCTCTTTTCATTTTTCTCGTAGCATTTGTTTCTTGGTTAAACGAGCGTTTGCCCTCCCCATACTCCGTAAGGCAGACCGCATTTGCGGTGTGGGATCGCAGAAGTTGCTTCCTACACACCTGGGGACCTTTTTCAAAGTTCGTTTTCTTAATCATGGGGGTGGTTGGCCTTAAAACGCCACGCTGGCCAAACGTGTTGGCGAGTTGGTACAAAGGTGGGATTGGAAATGGTATGAATAGGATTTGAAGGTTAGGACATGATTCCCCTCAGGGTCAGGAGGTGAGGGAGAACCAAGGCTCTAATAGACCCATTTTCGCCGCGATCGCGGAGCGTGTCTACCCGCTACTACTCCACCATTGTGCTCTGAACTTTGCTCTGCTGTTTGTAGTACCGGTACTTCGCGTGAGAATATTATTTCTCTTGCTAATATTCTTTCGATATCCCAGTTTTCTATTCTACAGTTTTATTCCTTTTTACTACTGTGAATGTAAGCGCACTCATTACCAGTCTTTTTATAGTTTACACATGTTTACACCCCGAGACTGTAAGCGTTATAAAAGTGAAACATTTGGTAAGTAAGTGTATTTTTGCAATTTAGTAACAATAAAATATTCACAAGTCAAAACAACTTTATTTTTCCAAGGCACTCTGGATCTGCAATAATTTATATCATTATGTATATCACTATACTGACATTCTTTACCATGTAAAAAGATGGTACTTTATTATATTATTTATTTTTATGTGTATTTTATATTTTGCGTTTGACACGAGTAAATAAAATTTAGTAATAGCAGTCAGTATAGTAAGCAGATTAGCAATTTAATCAGGTGCATAATTCGAAACATCCACAAGCATAACGTTAAATCGCTAATAGTATATTACGCAACAAGTTTAGAAAAGTGATGTTTTTCTGAACGAGTGTGGCTGGTTTGAGTAGGAGCGTTAGCGAGAACTTATACTGCCATACGATTACAATTGATTAGGTACTGTGCTCGCTAACGCTGGCGAATTAAACTACATCAGCGGAAGAGAATGATACATTTCCTCCCCAGTAATACAAATAGCTATAGAAAATGTGTTATGCAAATTTTGAAATTTTAAAACGAAATATCAAATTGGTGTTGATCAGGGACTGTTCAAAGTTGACTGATAAACCTAGTTGAAAACGGCTGACAGTTAATGAACTCTAAAGCTTGCTGTTGATATTACTTTTATATTCCATGCGCAACCCTTATGCAATTTCTTTTTGAACACACCGTATAAGAAACGGGTAAGAATACGTATTTCATAAAATTACTGTCAACGCTCGACAATTAAATTGCTCAGGTAGCTTTCATATTTTTACTTCAAATTTCAAAATCTTATCAACATCTTTAATAATACCTATTGATTTTAAGTTTAGGGCATAAAATACCTGAAATTAAGTAAATTGGGTCACTATGCACTGTTCTCTTAAAAAACTAAATGAATTTTGTGTAAAATCATTAAGAAGCCAATATTTGAATGCTTCGTAATTAGCATGGGGGTTTTGTATGTTTTCGTCCATCAACACAGCACCCTGTATAACGTAAAGAAGTAATTTTGGATGAGGTGAGCGGAATTATAAGAAAGTCACGATTTTTATAAGACACTATTCCAGATTTTTAATAATAAATAATCGAAGCTGCAGCAGTCCATAAAAATGATGCAATAGGTGCCAGTATACACGCAGCATATGATCATTACGAGGCAAAAAAGCGACAAACAATGGATAATTTACAAAATGTTCATTGCAAGAATGCTGCAAACTTATGCGGCGTTTTAAATTGTAATAGTACCATACCCCATACTGCATTTTTAAGTCAACCAGGCATGGAATTTTGGCCGTTTAGTTAAATTCCTCACTCAAAAACGTAATTTTCTGGACTTAATGCCTGTTACACTTGCACGGCAGTATAACCCATGCTAGTACATCGTTTAAACCAAGCAAATTGAAATAAATAAATAATAACTATGAACCAATATCGTCTAATGAAGCTATTTTAAACTATATTTTTATCGTAGGTATTGTAATCTGTAATGTACTTACCGCGAATATAGTTTTAGGGTGTTACACAATAAATAAGTATTAGTGTCACTATTGCAAGCTACAGATTACATCTACATACAGTCATACACGCACCAATGCTCGTGTACGCGTTGTACAAAATGCAAAAGTTGCTGTTATTCGACTCAACAGAGGAAATCATAAATTATGCTTATATTGGGCCGGAAATACCTTGTTGCGATTTGCTTAATATGTAACTTAATAAGACCTTATCTTATTTTTTGCGTTCTGGAGATTTGGCAGTAATTCAGTAATTGAAATACCACAAAGTAATTCAACTACCTCGAGTAATTTCAATTACCACAGGTAATTCAAATACTTGTAAAGTAATTTAACTACTTTAAAGTAATTTAATTAACAAAAGTAATTGAGTAATTGAACGTAGTAATTAATTGCTTTAAAAAAGTAATTTTGAATTATTTTGTAACAAAAATGGCAATTCCTAATTACAATTACCGCATTTTGAGAAGTAGTTCTATTCCAATGCAAATAAACAAAAAGGAATTTGATTAGTAATTTAATTACAAAGTAATTAATTACTACCCAGCTCAGTTCCTTACTATGCAATTTAGAACAATAGCTGTCACCTAGAAACATTTTATCCAAAAATAATCATTTGCTAGTCAGCAATTTTACATTTTTTACTTCTATGGTTTCGTTGGCAGAATTTCTTTTCTTAATTCCATTCTTGTTTATTCCGTTTAAGTATGGGTACTTTGTTTCTTTTTTCATTCGGGCTTCTCCATGCACCTCTCCATACGTGTTACACTTTTGTCAGCGCGTGCTGTGAACACACGGTGCATCCGAACAGAAGAAATACAACCACAAAAAATTAAATTGAGGCACGTTTTCAATAAAAAACTTGGTATACATCGCATTAGACTTTTGATTCACAGTCACGATTTTCGTAACAACGATCCTTTATCAGCACCCCGGTAACGACAGTAACGTGTTCGAAATTGCTTTAAAATTTTAAATCGAATCTGGGAAGTATATCTGAGAACTTTTATTGCATCTTAACATGCCACCATTGTTGCAGGATTTTGCATTTGCATGCTTCTCTATCTGCATCTGAAACTGTTTTGATACACTTTTTGCTAACAAATAATATTCACGTGCAATTTCAATACGACTATGATATCCCCGCATATGCTGTTCTAATATTTATTAAAGTATTATGAAAACAGGACTTTCGATATTTAAATAAAAAGGCACTTGGTTAATCCATGAAGTTCAACGAAATGTACAAGTTCGTTCCTGCTGGAATACGGGAGTAAACTCGAATACACGATATAAATTAAAGTTCCAGAATAATGGAATAGTCGAGATATAACAACGTACAAGTGTAAATTACCTATAGATTAAGTCGAAGTTTTTGCTGTACTACAATAGAAGTTCTTCCTGAGTTTACGATAATCCATACTTGAAGCGGAAGGACGCTCTATATCCTAGTTCCAGAATTGAAGAGAGAAGTTTTTATTGTCTAAAACTAGCGTTTAAATCTGCAGCTTATGAGCTGAATAATTTTGGCAGGAGGAAGCTCAGGCAGAAAAACAAAGCGCCTTTTACTTGTGATATATTTCGAGAGCGTTAACTGCTCAAGTTTAAGGGACCGACAGCGTCTGTTGTTGGTTTAGTCGTAAACTTTAAACGTAATGATGCTATTCAATTTCTTGCATTTGTTACGTTGTGCTGCTTCTGTCGCTCTAATGACTAATATCTAAACTTCTGATTGGCATAATTGGTCTGGTCATTTATAGAATAGATGATTTATCTGCGAGAAATATTCTTATTGTTAATCGTGCATCGAATAGGTACGGAAACTTCCATGCACATCTTGTAAGATTATAGCCTTTTCCACCTATTTTTTTATCTCTCGCTCCCTCTATTTCTATTTTATCGGTATCGGCTTTTTAATTGCTATTATTTGTTTCAGTCGATATATGGGGCGAGCGTATATTATTAATATTTAATTACTATAGTGCATTGCTTCTAAACATTTTGCTACAGGCTATCCCTATTTCATTAGCCATATCTTGTCAACCCCTTATGTCTAAGCAAAGTATAAAAACAGAAATTTTCTGGTTAAAACGTTGGAATTCCTCTGCATTCTCAAGTTGTTCACTTATTGTTATTTTTTACAGCCAACCATGTTACTTTCACTTAGTTTGTCTCGGATGCATGTTTTATGTTGGTCACTTTATATCCTATTTTTGAGGTCGTAACCTGTCACTCTACAGCCCAAGAAATATAAAGTATTTTGCGGCCGGCTTAGCGTTTGTCAGTTTGACAACCAGTGACAATTAGTGACATAGTAGGTTGCCCACATGTATAAAAATTATAAATCTCCTTTTAATTGTAAATATTCCGGTCTGCATATAAAATAATGCATGTACCTTGTGCATAACTAGCGCTTATGGCCCTTGTCTTTAGACCGCGAGCCATAAAGGCCTTCTGACGCCCTTGGTACTGTAGCGATTGTCACTTGTTTTATGTTGTAAAGGTGACGGTTGTAATGTAGCATGCTGTGTGGATGCTTAATTAATTCAATATTAATATCCAGATATCTAAAGGGTATCATGTGATAACAGTTGCTGATAGATTACTAGTAGCAGCAATAGGCAACCAAGGGGTTGTTTACTGCAAGTGAAAAAATTTCTTTAATTTTGAATAATCTACGTTTAATAAGTCACTTTAAAGGGCTAACTTTCCTTTAATTGTGAGAGTAATATTGTATATTTGGTACGTGATAGCAAGATAGCCTTCTTCACGATCAAATTTGACCAACGGTCACAATTATTATTCATATTATAATTTCAAGATTGTTTGAAACCATTTGAAGTGGTAATCGGTACTTAAACCATCAGTAAGTGAAAGTGAGAGTGATTGTGGCATGCTGTACTACCGTTTATCAAGGTATTAAGATGTACGAGAGCTACAACGAGCTATTTTGGGTCTTCAACAACTCAAGGGAGGTGTTTGCAGACTGCCAATCAGTTATGAGCTGATAGAAAATACACTCAAGGTACAAGTGAGTCTTCGTGAAGGTTAGTGTATTTTTATTAACAAGTTTGGTACGACAAAATTAGTGGAAAGCATTGTAATTTAGGTTTAGAGCGCAATTTAGAATATTAACCCTCCAGTACCCGTTCAAAATTCTAAGACATCAGTACCCGCACCGGTCTCGCAGTCCGACACCCCTCTGCCACCTCCATAAAAATAATGAGATATCTTATGGCATTAGTTTCTTGTTCACTAACGTCTTCATAATCAGATATTTCCTGTTCAGTGTCACTGTTCATTTCCCTAGCTTCCAATAAATTATCTTCGTCAGACGATGGCACATCATCATAAAACGCGTTGTCGACATCCTCCTCCGCTATTATATCTCGCATCGTCTGTTCTAGTCGCGCCCGTTCTTTCTCATAAAATCTGCCATGTCTGTAATAATGTTTTAGTATAACAGTGTTACTAAAAATGCAGAAAATACTTCCTTCTTCTCACATTGGTCGTATATCAAAGGTAAAAATAAAAACAACTCGGGTACCCGCTTCGGTCTCTGAAACCGAAATTATAAATAACTTTTAAACCACTGCACGCACGAACTCAAAACTGCATACGGATCTTCAATGGCAATATATAGAAAGGTAGGTAAATGGGCGGTAAACTAACGCTAGCACATTAAGTAATATACTGCATCATGTGTTTGCTCGGTCTCACAGACCGTAAACGGGTACTGAAGGGTTAAGTTTTCTAAATTTGCTTTGATTCGGGTACTCGACGTTTTCGGCCATTATAATTAGAAATTATATCATTTTGGTCTAAGTATCTGTAATTAATTTTAACCTCAATTTGGAAAAAGTAATTTGATTAAATAATTTGACATTTAGTTTTGATTGATTGTAATGTCAAACCAAGCATAATAATACAATCTAACTTAAAAGAAGGTTCTATTAAAAGTACTAAGGAGTGTGATTGACAAAGAAGTCAATACAATAATAATTTTGTAATTCAGTATTCAATTATAAAGAGATTCATTATTATAACCTTTACTCATTCAGCTGAGGAAGATAGATTCTTATTTGCTCAATAAACTGACTAGTCGAGGTAATTTTAAATAATAGTCAAGTGACATAATTTCAATCATGTATTTTCATAAGTGAGATCTGTCAATTTTGAAAGTCTTTCAAAAGCAACAAGGTAAGTGTTTAATACATTATTCTCGATACTACTTCTGTTAACTAAGTAATAGGATAGATATCCAATTTACTAATTGTAATAACCGTTCGAAAACGGGTTATATAACATGGTCAAAACAAAGTTATAAACAGTTTACTATATTGGTTACTTGAAACAACCCGCATTTTATTCCAACCTTTATTAATAATCATATTTATATAAGATATAACGCCCAAAAGGCTACTAATCTTATAGTACATAAATAGCTATTACAGCCCCGTAAATGGCACTAAGCACACCTAGAGGGCTCAGTGTCTTGTTTGTCAGTTTGTGGGTTGCCAATATTTCTAAAAAAGTAGAAATCTGTTTTAATTTTGAATATACCGGTTTATACAAAATAGTTATGTATGTACCAAGGGCATAAGAAGGCGTTTATGGCCCGCGGCGTAAAAATTAGAATCCATGGCGTAACCGCAGGCTCTAACACGACAAAAACCGTAAACACTAGTACTGCAAGAGGTGCACACAACATTTTATGTACAGACAGGAATATTCACAAATAAAACCAGATTTATAATTTTTATACATTTTGTGTCAAATTAACACTCCAGACACTAAGGCGGTAAAGTGACACATTACGCCCACAAAAATTGAGTACAAAGTGACTAATTCCGTCCGGTTATAAATAAAATGTTGTATGCACCTCGTTCATAACTGGCGGCAATAAACGCCATCTTACTCCCTCGATACATAAATAGCTATTACGGCCCGCTAAATGACACTAAGCAGACCTAAAGCATTTTAAGGCCTGTTCAGTGTCTTGTTTGTCAGTTTGACATCGTAGGCTGCCAACATTTCAAAAATGGTTTTAATTGTGAATATGCCGGTCAGTACAAATGAGTTATGTATGTACCAAGGGCATAAGAAGGCGGTTATGGCCCGCAGCGTAAAAAGTAGACTCCAAAGCTTAACCGCAGGTTCTATTATGACTTGGGCAATAAACGCTAGTTTTGCAGGAGGTGCATACAACATCTTATGTACAGACAGAAATATTCACAAATAAAACCAGATTTATAATTCTAAGAAATTTTGTGTTAAACTAACACGCAAGACACTAAGGTCGTAAAGTGACACAATACGCCTTCAAAAATAGAGTAGAAAGTGGCTCATTTCGTTCGGTCGTAAATAAAATGTTGTATGCACCTCGTGCATAACTGGCGGCAATAAACGCCTTCTTACGCCCTTGATACATAAATAACTATATAGTTTCTGTACCAAGTATTGTATGTATTTGAATAAATTGTTCATTTATGTAGTAAACATATTATTAGAACTCTCTTCGCGACGCTATAGTATAGCTCCTATAGCATAAGAAATCTAAAGCTTCTTACGTCTCCAGGCCCAGACGGAATTTACAATGCGCTTATTAAATATGGTAGCGCGACTTTGGCAAAACAAATACATCAATTATTTTGTCAAGTAGTAGCAGACAAAAAGTAGCCGATGATTAGAACAACAGTTTCACCATGCCAATAAACAAGAAATGTGATTAAAACTCAGAAATAATTACAACGGAATCACGTTACTAAATACCAAATACTAAATTCTTAAGCTGCTCGCTACTATCGTATCATAAACATAGATATAACTGAAGAACAACAAGGCTTCGGAAAGAACAAAAGTACGATCGATGTAATATTAATGCTACGAAAACTGTAGAGAAATCGCTAGAATATAATCACCCCCTATTCATGTGCTTTGCAGGCATTTGCCTGCGTAAAAATGTGATATTTTAAAACTGTTTAACGAATACTCAGTACTAAGCAGTTTAATAGAAGTAATTAATACGAACACTACAACTAAAATAACACAAGCTATCACAGCAGACATTAAAATAAAGAAAGGCATACGACAAGGAGACTTCTTAAGTCCATTCGTGTTTAATTTAATTATGTGTAAGATGATAAAGACGCTCAGAGAAGAGAGTGATTATTTCAGTAACACCCCTTTTTGATTTTGATGTTATCTGATGATATAAATCCTCTATATTAATACGTTGGTTTCCTGCAGTTGGTAATGGTTGTAGTTCAGCCATTAGAATATTTTCACTTGATACTTTTAGTGCAGTAAAGTTCTACCCTGCGGCAAACTATTCCATACTCTCCTCTTAGTATGTGGTAAAAAGTTCCACGACCTTGCGCGTCGTATTTCGGCGGGAGGGGAGTGGAAAGGTGGTAAAATGGTAGGTTTCAACAGTTTTTCGCAAATATCTCGTTAACTATGAGGTTTAGCGCAAACTTTATCTTATACAAAATTAATCTACATTTAATTTACAATAAAAATCGTCTTATGCATTTTTGCGCTACCGTAAAGGATTACGGAGATACGGAGCGGGTAAAAATTTTACTTTTTCCGTTTGGCCAAAAAAAGCATGAACGACTATGGACTCGTAATATTCGCTCCAAGTGTATTATATAAAGGGTTCAGGGAAGTGGGGAGGCCAAATGGTTATGGTGAAGAACACAGCACAAAAGACGAACAGCATTTGCGCATATCATCCACTACTACACATGTTGAAGTGAATGTGGAAGATGCAATTAATGTCACTCTTTGACAAGCAGAATTTCTAACTAATAGTAAGAACAAGTTGCAACTGGTTGCTGTCATCACAATACACTTACAGCAAACTGGCTTCAAAGTGACTCAGGCAGAAGGTGATGTTGACACCAAGATCGTTTTTACTGCAATTGACGAATCAAAAAAGGAAAAAGGGGCTATCGTGATTGGCAATGACACCGATTTATTGGTATTGTTGGTTGTTCATGCTCCAGCCAACAAACAGTTGAAGATGGCTGTACGGAAGAAAGGTAACCAAGAAGAAAAAGTTTACTACATTGGAGACATTCAGCGTGGTATCGGGGAAATTACAACTAGAAATTGAAAAAGGAGAACATCCTTCATTTTTACCCCCTCCACATCTCCTTAATCCTTTACTCGAGCGCAAAAATGCATAAGACCATTTTTATTGTAAATTAAATTTAGATTAATTTTGTATAAGGTAAAGTTTGCGCTAAATCTCATAGTTAACGAGATATTTGCGAAAAACTGTTGAAACCTACCATTTTACCACCTTTCCACCCCCCTTCCGCCGAAACCCGACGCGCAAGATCGTGCAACTTTTCGCCACATACTAAGAGGAGTGTACTGAACAGTTTTTCGCAGGGTAGAACTTTTTTTTATGTTTGGGTTCAACCCCAGTTTTACTGTACTATTTTTGTCCAGCATTAAGCTTTCTACTCTCTAGGATCGTGCGTTTTTCCAAGGACACTGGATAAAGCAGGATTTGATTGTAAGTACTCGTTAATGGAAAATATACTGCTCCACAAATGAACTGGACCATTTGCATAACTGGGGCAATAAAATTTTTTTTTCCAAAAGAGCAGTCATTGCATTTTTGGTAACCTTTCATGATTGTGTCACTATAAAAAGCATTTCTTTTCATAATTTGATATAAATAAAACTAAGTCCATTAATAAAATATTATCATTTGAAAATTTTGAATTTTGCCCAAATGTTGATAGCACATTGCATACAAAGTATGCCAAATCGTTGCCAAACATTTTTAAACGTTCCGAATAGACCCAAAGAACTGTTAATTTCCTTTTATTTGTGATTCCTCTTATTTTTGTGAAATATATTTTTTTATGATTTTATTATTTTTTATTTTTATGAATATGATTTTGTTAATTCTTCAGTTGATATTTCAGGATAGTGCAATTAAATATGCTTAATATGAGTATACTATAAAACAAAAGCTGTTATATATATATTTTATGATGTAATGTAACAAATACAATTTTTATGGGTGGTCCAGTTCATTTGTGGAGCAGAATATATACTGAAATTTGTCATTGAACTATAGATATAAAGCCTCAAAGGCAATATACTTGAAACGAATCTCGCTAAGACAGCAACGATGAGGCCGATTATTGAGAAGACCCTAATAGGCGATCAAACATTGGAAAACTTATACATACCAGGTTTGAAAATTTGATCTCTGCTTTCAAATCGGCGGTTACATTTTTCTTAATATTTTCTAAGCCTTGAAATCGTTTTCCATTTTCGTTTTCACTTTAGGAAAAGTAGAAAACAATCTACTGGTGCCAAGTCAAGTGAAGAGGGTGAGTGATTGATCTCAGCAACGTTATGTTTCTTGAAAAATGACAACAAGAACCAACTACAATTTTCTACAAATCGAGGTCTCATTCGAAAAATGTGCTCCAGTAATTCCTTCATCACTTCAACTCTTCAAAAATACACTATAATGTGTTTATACTTAACGCACAACTTAATTATGGATCAGACTCACTTTATCGAAAAGGTTAATTAGCAAGGTGTGGATTTTGGATTTTGAAAACGAAACTTTTTGGTACTTGGTGATGTTGTTCCAGTCCACTTCATGCTCTGGCGTTTCGTCAGGATCGTGCTGAAACACCCATGGCTCATTACCAGTGACAATGTAGTTAAGAAAATTTGTATTTTCGCTACAAGTTTGAACACGATGCAACTCTTTTTTGTTTTTGCTCATCCGTAAGATTGTGCGAGACGAATTTAGCACAGATCTTCTTTTCCAAATCTGCATGTGAAATTTGTCGAATAGTTTTATTATTGATGTTTGGAGGATATTCAGTGATCTTTTGCTACAATTTTACGCACTCTTGCGATTAAATCTGCATTTACAGAGACCGACGTGCTAGTATCATCTACAACACTTCCCCCTTTGAAACGCTTAAACCAATCAAATACACTAGTACGACTTGGTGTTATTACCGTACACAGTTCTCAACAGCTCTTAGGTATCTGTTGCAGTTGTCTTACCTAATTTACAGCAAAATAATATTCATTCGTTGTTCTATGACGATTGACAAGAACAGGATGTGAGCGCTAGCGCCCTGTGCAGATACTAACAGCTGTTCGACCTTCCCTTGACCATGCTCTATATATTGATAAAACTGTGAACTGTTATAAGTTGCTGCTTTACCTTTGGTTTAATTTCACGTGACTCTAATGTGAATTTGGGAATTAAATTGCCAAACTCGTACATATCATTCAACTGTCGGAATAATTAGAAAAATATACCTCATATACAGGGTGTCCCAGATAAGAGCAACTACATGGGGATTTCGGAAACGGCAAGAGATACAGGGTGGCTTAAATGAGAGAAAAGTTGCGCTATTCTGAGCCCAGTCAGATGCTGTATCGAAATTAAAAATATCTACAGGGGTTTTTAAAATATCGAGCAAAAACAAAAAATTGTGGTTTTCGAAAAATTGCAATATCGTCGCCATCTTGTAAACAAATTTAATAAAATTTGGTAATTTTGTATTAGCGACTACGGCCAATCGAATGACGTTTACGAATTTTTTCTAGGCCTTCTAGATTTTTTGCAACCATAGCCAACTTTGTTATTTCTTATGGCCGCCATATTGGATTTATACGTCATTAAATAGCGCATAAAAATACCTTTTCAACCATGTATAACAGACCTATCTTTAGATGACGGAAAGTTAAATTTATTAAAAAAACAGTTTTTCACTTAGTTGGCTGTGAAACAAATGCCGCAATTGTGTTTGTTGTTTTAGCTATGTAACTATCTGTCAAAACTTTGTTATTTATTTGGTTCTATCTGTTAAGAGTTTAATTTTTATATTTAATATGGAAAGGTATTCAAATCGGGAAAAAGTGGATATGTATGATTGTTTCATTTTGTGCCGGAGGAACGCTGAACGAGCTCAAGATATGTACTTTCAGCGATATCCAGAAAGACGGCAACCAGGTTTGTCGATCTTCAGAATGCTTAGAAATAATTTACTTACTTATGGTTCCTTTAAAAAACACAATCGAAATAGAGTGGGAAATGTAAATATGGAAAATCTTGTTTTGCAAAGTGTTATCGACAATCCTCGTACCTCCCTTCGTCAAATCGAAAATAATGTTGAAGTGCCTAAATCAACTGCTCAGAGAATTCTCAAAAAATACAAGTATCGTCCATATGTAGAACATATTAGTCAAGGACTCCGAGATGGTGACTTAGAAAGGAGAATATCGTTTTGCAATTGGTTCTTAGAAAAATACCAAGAAAATCCTCAATTTCCGCTTAAGGTTCTGTGGTCTGATGAAAGCAGATTTACAAACTGCGGGGTATTTAACAGACACAACAACGTGTACTGGGCCGATCAAAATCCGTTCTTACATCGTGAGGTGCGTCATCAAGTTAAGTGGGGTTTTAATGTATGGCTAGGAGTCATAAACGGACACGTACTATTTAACATTTTTCATAATAATTTGATTGCACCTCGATATCTTGAAATATTACAAAATTACGTCGACCAAACTTTAGAAAATTTGCCTCTTCAAGATGTAGCAAACATGTGGTTCCAGCAAGACGGAGCACCTCCACATAATGCAAGAATCATAACTGACTATTTGAATCAGCAACATGGAAATAACTGGATAGGAAATCGAGGTCCGGTTGCCTGGCCTGCTCGCTCGCCGGACCTTACGCCACTTGATTTTTGCCTTTGGGGATATTTAAAGGATAAAGTTTATTGTACTCCTTATAATACAGTAGAAGAACTTGAGGCAGCCGTTGTTCAAACCATTGAAGAAATGCCTGGACAAATGGTTAAAGATGCATGTATGTCTCTAATTCATCGATGCATGACGTGCATTAATAACAACGGTGGAATTTTCGAACATTTAATTTAATTTATTTTAATTCAACGCTCTGTCATCGGTTTTTTTTTGGTTGTGAGTTTAATCATAAATAATGTATTAGTTGTTAACTTTAGTATCATAAATAAAAGATTATTTTTTAAAGACATTTTTAAGAAAACACAACTGCGGCATTTGTTTCACAGCCAACTAAGTGAAAAACTGTTTTTTTAATAAATTTAACTTTCCGTCATCTAAAGATAGGTCTGTTATACATGGTTGAAAAGGTATTTTTATGCGCTATTTAATGACGTATAAATCCAATATGGCGGCCATAAGAAATAACAAAGTTGGCTATGGTTGCAAAAAATCTAGAAGGCCTAGAAAAAATTCGTAAACGTCATTCGATTGGCCGTAGTCGCTAATACAAAATTACCAAATTTTATTAAATTTGTTTACAAGATGGCGACGATATTGCAATTTTTCGAAAACCACAATTTTTTGTTTTTGCTCGATATTTTAAAAACCCCTGTAGATATTTTTAATTTCGATACAGCATCTGACTGGGCTCAGAATAGCGCAACTTTTCTCTCATTTAAGCCACCCTGTATCTCTTGCCGTTTCCGAAATCCCCATGTAGTTGCTCTTATCTGGGACACCCTGTATAGCTCAGAATGTTTTTGGAAAACTATATTACTATATATGTGCAAAGACTATTAGTATCCTCAAACATTTGAAAACTTATATTTTCGTGGCATCTTCTTCTCTTTTGGCTACGTGCGGTCTAGAGACGGTATATACCACACACAAAATGCAGATCAACTAAGCATAATCTAAAGAGCAGTAAAGCAAATGATGCTAGCTTGAAGATGAAGAATAAGGAACATAGATATCCATTGAAGAATCAAAGTAGCGAACATTATGGAGGGAGTATCAAAAGTTAAATGGCAATGAATAAGTCACAGTCAAACAAAAAGCAACAATATGAACATAGAAGGTACCTTTTTGTATAGGAACAGAGACAAGAAAGCCTAGGAAGCGCGCAAAAAAGATGGCGCGACGGCATAAAGAGAAATAGTGAAGGACAATGGTTTCAGCCAGTTCAAAACAGGAATATGATGGAAGAAGGATTGGACAGCTGAACATCTAAGAGTCGATAAAGAAGGAAAAAGATACTATTATTTGTTCTATTGACGGTTTATCTTTGTTTTTGATGCTATCTATGTTTACAACTAAATCTAACGTTCTCCTTTGGTTGACATTAATACTAGTTTGTCTAACGACAAATATTTTGGCTTAAAAGTCAAGTCAAAAAAGCAAATTGTAAATGGTAATGACAAGAATTCGTAGGACTTGGAACTGAAGGGCAAACATTTTCCTATTAAATGTAAGTCAAATTAGTTAAACATGACCAAAAATGGTTGAAATTGATGTTATGGCAAAACAATATAGAAATTCTGTAAACATTCTATGAAATAACTTTAAATAAACGACAGTGGTGTGAGGCAGCTGAGTGTCTGTCCCTGCAAAGAAGCAATTAAACCACATAATCTATCTTGATATTTAATTGCCTTCTACTCCGTGATTTTCACATTCTTGCCATTTAAACAATTTTCTTTCCAGAAAAGAACTGTTCGAAGTAGCCTTTTTCCATCTACATACCGGTAGATCGGGTTTCATGGAAGCAATTGATGCGTTGTCGATAAGCACTCTTCCCATATTGGATTGTAGGGAAATTAATGGCAATTCAACGGCTTTAATTGTCGCATTAGGCGATGCCACTCTTTAATTTTTGCGTGGTGCGCACCTATCAGGGTCGCCACTCGATCGGACGTTCCCCGTTGATTAATAGGGCGATTTGCGCTATTTTCGCGTTGCAAGCGGCACGTTGTACGCTTCACCAGGTCGGTTTTTGTGACATGTTTGTTATTAAATTTCAGTAAAAAGTAATTCGGATGACAGCACCGCTTAATACGTGTCACCATCAATAATTTCCGACGCTTGTGCGATGTCGAGCTAATATAAATGACTGGAGCAAGCCGGATGATGTATCGCCGGAAGGGCTCGGTGTTACGCTGATGGACCGCGCCTGCATTGTTTGCAATCGCACATCAAAGGGCGCATTGTTTATTAACAAGTTGCGTGGTTGCTGAAGGGTTCAAAGCGATCCGAAAGGTGCCACAAAGAAACGCCTCGAGCATCTTGATGTTTCTTTACTGAGCCGTGTCAGGACTACGAACATGTGTCAGAAAATACCGCCTCCTACGTGAGCTGATGCGTTATGCGCAAAGCAATCGATACACAAGTATGTACCGAAACCGCTAGCACAGATTTTAACGCCAACTTGACGAAATTGTTGCAAACTTCGGCGTGCGAAACGCACAAAGATTTAATATCCTCCCAGGGATGGTATGGCGCCGAGCGCGAACCGAGACAAAAGGAGAGCCCTTCAGCCATCCTCTCCACAAATGCAGACCCGCGTAATAGTTTCTCTGATATTCTAAATTCTGAAGTCCTCGTAACTAGTTTCCTCTTTTTTGTTGAAAATTAATTAATGGCGATAAGGCAGCCGGAGAACCAGCGAAACATAATACAAACGGTTGTAACGTGCTCGTTGTAAGACATGGTGACTGCAAAGGGAAAGGGGTGGCTGTTCCACATAATTACTACATGTCTGTTGTAGTCACTTCGCAATGCTCGCAATCACTCCTTTAAACTCGGCTATCCCTAATGGTACCTATATTTCTATAAAATGCCCAGCTCGAATCTTTGGCTTAAACACCAGAGCTAATATTTTTTTTAACTACCCCTTTTATGTTTATGTATTGAACGAAACGCACAGATTAAGAAAGAATTATCTTAAAATTATAAACACCAGTTATGGACGCTTATCTTATACAAATAACATTATTCATGAGAAGTTGATACATAAAAATCTCAAAAGGTTCGGCAGTTCAAGTTTTGATAGTTGCAACAGTTGCCATACAAGTTAATTTTGAAATAAGTGTTGTGCAGCAAACATGAATTTAACAAGAGACAATTTTAAAACCATGATTTACTATAACTTTTCCTATCTTCAAAAGAAAGCTTTGGACGACTTCGTTACGTTTCGTGACAATGTGTCTTTGCAGAAGACTGTTTTAATGCATTTAAATTTGACCGAGTTTCATTCAGCGACAATTTTCGGTAAGAAAAACCGAAACAAAAATAGACATCGTGCGAAGAATGATTCAAGAGGACAATCGAGTCACATATGGAATTAAGAGCACCTTGGCATTGGCATGACTGCAATAAACAAGACTTTATATAGTGATTTGGGTGTAAGAAAATTGTGTTGTCGGTGGATACTACACAGTTTAATAGAAGCACAAAAACTACAGCGTGTGGAATGGTGTAAGAAAACTCTTAAGAAATATGATAAGGGTAGGTCTAAAGCATCATAACTGGTGACGAAAGCTGGATATATGCGTTTCAACCCGAATCTAAGTGTCAGTCTGCACAGTGGGTGTTTTCAACAGATCCTAATCCAATTAAAGTCAAGCGATCTCGAAGTGTTGCTAAGAAAATAATGTTTTTTCCATTCAAAATTAGGACCTATACAACTGTCGTGCTTGAAAATAAACGTACGGTTACTGCAGAATGGTACACAACAGTATGCCTGCTAGACGTCATTGAAAAGCTTGTTTACCCCTTTTTCATCAAGAGTGAAAACCCGATTTATATTTCAAAATGATTTTTATCTATTCCTGAGTTAAAGCAAAAATAGACAACATTTAATTTTTTAAGATGCTCAACCTGTATATATTTGACTGAAAGTATATTTGGTTTCGAACCGGTACACATATAATCGGCATGCAAAATATCGTCTTCTTCCAACAAATAGTTTTTGGCTGTAGCGCCAACAGACGAACAGACAGACGACAGACAGACTAACAGACGGAATTGAGAAAACAGGGTTTTCGTTATGTAGGGACCTTGAAACGTGAAAATCTGCAGAAATATAGGAAGGTAATTTTTAGCGATTAAATTAGTTTCTTCGTCTTTTAGACGAGGAATGTAAAAATGCAAGAATATGATCAGAGGATTTGAGTAGGAAAGAATTGTAAACATTTCCAACGTTGGATTATTGAAGAACTGTGGCTAAAGACAGAAATATGATAGTAATAAAAGTGCAACTTTACGACAGCAACGTATTTATATCGTAGTTGCACGATGTGTAGACTAGAATGGCGATATTAACGAACAAAATTACGAAAATGTGATTCACTTTTGCGATCTTGAGGTTAACACTCCTCGGTCTTTGCTCAGCGGTAGGTTCTACAATGGCGTCAACGGGAGGAGGGGTGTAAGCGTTACCCTTGTCGATGCAGCTACATCGATTGGAGTAAACTTTTTGTTTTAATACTTTTATTTCTATTGGCAACCAGATACACATGAAAACTTAATATTATATATACAAAAGGAAAACAAATATAAAAACACGAAAAACAAAAATATATATACAAAAAATCGCCTAACCTTGGGCGCTGGGGGCGCGGGAGGTGATGGGGCGGCCTTTCCTATTGTCCGGAGGCGGGCGCAAGACGAGACCTCCTGCTTACGTAGCAGACCTGGGGGTGTCCATGGCGAGCGGGCGATGTTTGGCTCGGAGCAGACTGGCTGTGGACTCGTCCTGGAAGCTGCGGGAGCTGTAGGTGGATCCTGGACAATTCCTGGGGCTGCTGGCGAATTCGGAGCTGGATGCTGGCTGATTGCGGCTCGGCTTGGTTGCGTCCGGAAGCGAAAGTTGCCCAAACGTGAGTGGTCGGAAAATGAGCCGGCTGGAGGTCCTGGAGAGAGCTGCTAGTGGAGATGGCTTCTGGATGGTCTCGGCTGAGTTGTCCTGGAAGGCTGGAGGCTGCTAGATGGTCCTAGAGCTGAAGGGCTGCTGATGGACTCTCCTGGGTTGAGTCCGGAAGCGGAAGTTGTCCAACAGTCAGAGTCCTGAATAGGAGACGGCTGTAGGTCCTGGAGAGAGCTGCTAGTTGGTCCTGGCAGGCTGGATGCTGCTGGCTGACTCTCCTGGGTTGAGTGAGGAGCTGTCCTGGAAGGCTGGATGATCCTGAAGAGGTTGATCTTTGGAAGGCTGATGGTTCCTGGTTGACTTTCCTGGGTTGAGTGATTTCTTCTGGCCTGGGCCTTCCTATTTAAAGCAGCCCTGGTCTTTGTGTTCAATTTCCTGGGTTCTCATTGGTCCAAAAAGGAGGGATGACTGCTTATTTTTATCGCGATTCCTAATTCCGCGGTTATTTCCGCGGCATGACCTATTAGCGCTTTGATTTGTGTCCCAATAAATAGTCGTTGAAATGCTGATTCTAACGATACCCCATTTGCTAGGTTCCGTTGCATATTAATTGAAATCGGAATTTGTCCCCGTGTTCTGCGTATAAAAGCGCTTACGCATTATTATATATATATATATTTTCTATGTGCGTTTAAAGAGTTCTCTTTGTTTTCCCTGGATGCGCGCTAATTTTATATGGATTTTGATACCATTTACGCCTTCCTGGGATGCTTCCTTCTGCTAATTACAATTTAATTTGTAATATTTGCACCCTCGCCCGATGTATTCGGCCGTTGCCCTGATTTTACCTTTACAAAATGCGTTTATGTTAAGCCTCCGCTGGTTTCGAATTTCTGTTGTTTTTTTGGGCGAAATTTACCCGCTCGGTGAGTCATGATGCTTTCTCCGGCTGATGGAAAAATTCGTTTTACTCGACCTGTGCTAGAGACTTGGGCGTTGTTTTATTAGGTGGCGGCTAATGTTTTCTATCGACAGGTATCCTCATGTGGGGTTTTGATTGGGGCGCACTATGATTAGGAGCGTTTTATTAATTGAACTTGGATTTCAATTTGGCGACGACCCCGGGACTTCCTTCAGAGGCGCCGCTTGTCGGCTCCCGGGTGTTTTATTGGGGTGGGTTATTTGCTTGCAATTTTAGGATTGGCAGGCTGTTGGCACTTTATTGTCTTGTTTGTGCAGAGGTTTGCATTTGAAAATTGGTGTTTCTTTGAGCTGGCATGCCGTAATTTATTGTTTTATTCTTGCAACGGTTTTCTTTTAAAATTCGTGTAGGATTGGGGCGTTTTGCTGGTGAACAGATGTGTTTGTCATTTGTTCGCCTGCTTGCGATGGAAAATTACTTCGTTGATTTTATCTGTTAACCGATTCATATTAAGGTTTTCTAACGCAGTTGTAACTTGCAATTTTCTTTAAATGGTCGTCATTTTGCTAGTCTCCCCTTGTTACTTGAAATAGCTGGCAGTTGTAAAAAAACTAGATTAGAATGCAAAATTTTACTTTATGCAGCTAGTAAAATACCCGTTAATTTGTGTACAGCGCAGCGGTCGTGAGTTAAATACAAAGTAAATGTTTCCTTATAGGTTTAATATTACGTAATTGGCGCCAGGTTATGTGACGTGACTTAATATTTCTTAATAGGGCCACTCGATGCAGTTAGGCTGCAGTAGGGTAGACGTTTGTTGTTGGCAAAAGAAATATATGCTACAACACAAAAAAAAAACAGAGAAAACACAACCATGAATCCAGTAGTAATGGTTATATTCAATACGTCGTATGTATATACTGGGTGAGTTTTTTAAAGTGTTACAAGGCGATATCTCGAAAATGGTATAAAATATTTTGATGAACTTTTGGTGAAGTAATAGAGAGATGGGGGACATATAAAACATATTTTGGCATTTACCTCCTCTCTCTATTTTGAGGGGTGTGTGGTAACTTTGGAATTTTAAAAAGGATGATGTACTATTATTTATAAAATGAGAATCTACGTAGAAAACCACATATACGTACAAAAAATCTTTTGATATGCTTTTTCGGTTACAGAATTATGATTTATTAGGTTATAAAATAAAAAAGAATAATAATCGTTAAAACGTCAAAATTCTCAACTTAGAAGTAAAAATAACTTATTTCCATGGAAACGAATAATAATTTTGAAATAAGTGAACTTGATTTATTTGTAAAATTTATTTATTCTTTAAATTCAATCAAAATTTAGTTAATCATAATTCCGTAACCGAAACAGCAAATCCAAAAATGTTTTGTACACATGCGTAGCTTAGTTAATCATAATTCCGTAACCGAAACAGCAAATCCAAAAATGTTTTGTAGACATACGTAGCTTTTTACGTAGATTCGAATTTTATAAACAAAAGTACATAATCCTATTTAAAATTTAAAAGTTACCCTTTACCCCTCAAAATAGAGGAGGGGGGAAATTATAAAACATACGTTTAAATATGCCCCCCCCCCATCGCCCTATTACTTCACCAAAATTTAATGAAAGTATTTGATATCGTTTTCGAGATATTGCCTTGTAACATTTTAAAGAACTTACCTAGTACCTAGTATATCTCATCAAAGTAATAAATCAAGTGCGTACGTACGCATGTATAATATTGCAGCTGAAGTCACGCAGAAATCTGTCAAATTGAAAATACAACGCGCAAGTTTGTAGTAGAAAAATAATCACTATTAAAGTGTGTTGCAACTCAGTATTAACCGTGTAGCAACTACACAATGTTTACACAGTGTATCATAATTCTTAAATAGCCGTTTCGAACGCTTTAGGAATCATTTTGCAAATAACATATAAGCTATTCTATCCGTCAGTGCATCAGTGCACAAATTATCAGAATTAAAGGTTAAATGTTAAGTTATTACTTTAGTGCAAGTTAAACATAATCTTCAAGATAGACGTCGCGTCGTCTTTAAAATTGAACTTACCTGATTGGGTCTAGTCAAGTAGAAGTGAAACTGAACGTCATCTCCAACACACAATGCACCAGGCCAGATGCAGACAGGCAGATAAGAATGTTACCAAACGTGAGAACATTCAGCAGGATCGGCGCCCATAATGAATCCACAAGTATGACAAAGAAAAATTTTCTTGCTACTTAACTCGGCGCTAAAATACTAAGCAGAAGAAAAAAAGCTGTAGGAAACATTCGTTAAGAATTTTAACGCTTGGCCATGAAATTAACTCACTCCTTAACTGGTGTTCGGGCTTAGGGTAATAAGTGTAAAATTTTGTGTGCCTTATCGTTACACTTGATTACGAACAATTCCATTGCCTTTGTTTTTGAATAATGGGTTTAACCTTGAAAGTGAAAGACTTCAAAAATTTACAAATGTAGTAAACATTCTCTAAGAATTTGTAATGACAAAAAACTCTATATACGAATTCATAAGACTTATCATACAAAAAGGTAATCTTCTACTTTTCCTATAGAAAGATTGCAAAACGAGATGGGCGCAAAGCCATCCAGGAATGGAATTTATGATGTTACACTCTACCAACATCTCGATTGTTGAATTGGTTTATTTGATTTATGATCAGTTTGATTGGTGTTGTGTGTACCCCTTGCCTATTTGGATCTTACCAAGTGTGCTTTTATGCATTTGATTCGTGGTTGCAATCTAAACCAGTTTTACTGTCTCTTACGCCCAACTTGCAAGATTTATTTTCAATGGATTTATAGAAGCGCCATCAGGATAGGCTGCCATAGTTTTCTGATTCCAATCATTCACTTTCAAGCGGAGAACCATGTTAAGTTAGGCAACTTTGCCAGAGATTACGCACAAACCACTAACAAGACACGGTTGTTTATAAGGGAATAAGCAGCTCTAAGCTGGATGAGATTGCTGTAACATAACCATTGTCACTGATGGGAGGATGACTTAAATGGGCGAGGAAAGAGCTTACAAGAAGATCGATGGCGATTTAGAGCTAACACAGATATTATTATTTATTAATCATCTTATTTTTATGGTTATTTCGCCACACTACAAAATGAAAAATATTAAAACATGAACGTTTCGGAAGACAAATCTACTTCCGTTATCAACATTAACGAATTAAATTAAAAATCAACAAGAAATTAGTTCTTTTATTGGAGATCTACCAGAACACGACTAACATCCCCAATAAATAGCGTGACACTGATAGGCGACTAGTTGATTACATCTTTAAGAATTGATAGCCAACTAGTATTTAAATCAACTGAATGTGTGGACATGCTTTCGTCTTTACTTAGTAAAATATATGCAGTTTCTTTGATATCGATTCTTTAGATTCTGCGGTTGTTATTCCAAACATGTTCTACTATCTTAGATTTCTCAATCTTGTATTTCTTGATCAAATTTTGGTGGCCTATAACTCTAACTTCTAAAGGCCTTGATGTTTCACCGATATAGTATTTCGCGCATTCACAAGGAATACTATATACAGGGTGTTCGGTAAAGAATGGGCCACACTTCAGATATAGTTAATTTCGACAAAAATAATTTGATTTAACCCAACTTACCTTAGTCCAAAAATTAGTACTACCGGAGCTACAGGGTGTCAAAGTTGAAAAAATAAATCACAATTTTTTAATGTAGTCGAGGTCATAAAAACCGGGACAGTTTTTTTGACCTAATTTTCAAAATGCGAAAAGAAGTGCTGACACTGACAATTCTAATTAATAAATGTCATCAAAAGTCATTATTCAGATCTAAACAATGACTTTAGAGAATGTTTACTACATTTGCAAATTTTTGAAGTCTTTCACTTTCAAGGTTAAACCCATTATTCAAAAACAAAGGCAATGGAATTGTTCGTAATCAAGTGTAACGATACGGCACACAAAATTTTACACTTATTACCCTAAGCCCGAACACCAGCTAAGGAGTGAGTTAATTTCATGGCCAAAAGTTAAAATTCTTAACGAATGTTTCCTACAGCTTTTTTTTCTTCTGCTTAGTATTTTAGCGGCGAGTTAAGTAGCAAGAAAATTTTTCTTTATCATACTTTTGGATTCATTATGGGCGCCGATCCTGCTGGATGTTCTCACGTTTGGTAACATTCTTATCTGCCTGTCTGCATCTGGCCTGGTGCATTGTGTGTTGGAGATGACGTTCAGGTTCACTTCTACTTGACTAGACCCAATCAGGTAAGTTCAATTTTAAAGACGACGCGACGTTTATCTTGAAGATTATGTTTAACTTGCACTAAAGTAATAACTTAACATTTAATCTTTAGTTCTGATAATTTGTGCACTGATGCACTGACGGATAGAATAGCTTATATGTTATTTGCAAAATGATTCCTAAAGCGTTCGAAACGGCTATTTAAGAATTATGATACACTGTGTAAACATTGTGTAGTTGCCACACGGTTAATACTGAGTTGCAACACACTTTAATAGTGATTATTTTTCTACTACAAACTCGCGCGTTGTATTTTCAATTTGACAGATTTCTGCTTGACTTCAGCTGCAATATTATACATGAGTACGTACGCACTTGATTTATTACTTTGATGAGATATACTAGGTACTAGGTAAGTTCTTTAAAATGTTACAAAGCAATATCTCAAAAACGATTTCAAATACTTTCATTAAATTTTGGTGAGGTTATAGGGTGATGGGGGGGGGGGCATATTTAAACGTATGTTTTATAATTTCCCCCCTCCTCTATTTTGAGGGGTAAAGGGTAACTTTTAAATTTTAAATAGGATTATGTACTTTTGTTTATAAAATTCGAATCTACGTAAAAAGCTACGTATGTCTACAAAACATTTTTGTATTTGCTGTTGCGGTTACGGAATTATGATTAACTAAGCTACGCATGTGTACAAAACATTTTTGGATTTGCTGTTTCGGTTACGGAATTATGATTAACTAAATTTTGATTGAATTTAAAGAATAAATAAATTTTACAAATAAATCAAGTTCACTTATTTCAAAATTATTATTCGTTTCCATGGAAATAAGTTATTTTTACTTCTAAGTTGAGAATTTTGACGTTTTAACGATTATTATTCTTTTTTATTTTATAACCTAATAAATCATAATTCTGTAACCGAAAAAGCATATCAAAAGATTTTTTGTACGTATATGTGGTTTTCTACGTAGATTCTCATTTTATAAATAAAAGTACATCATCCTTTTTAAAATTCCAAAGTTACCACACACCCCTCAAAATAGAGAGAGGAGGTAAATGCCAAAATATGTTTTATATGACCCCCATCTCTCTATTACTTCACCAAAAGTTCATCAAAATATTTTATACCATTTTCGAAATATCGCCTTGTAACACTTTAAAAAACTCACCCAGTATATACATACGACGTATTGAATATAACCATTACTACTGGATTCATGGTTGTGTTTTCTCTGTTTTTTTGTGTTGTAGCATATATTTCTTTTGCCAACAACAAACGTCTACCCTACTGCAGTCTAACTGCATAGAGTGGCCCTATTAAGGAATATTAAGTCACGTCACATAACCTGGCGCCAATTACGTAATATTAAACCTATAAGGAAACATTTACTTTGTATTTAACTCACGACCGCTGCGCTGTACACAAATTAACGGGTATTTTACTAGCTGCATAAAGTAAAATTTTGCATTCTAATCTAGTTTTTTTACAACTGCCAGCTATTTCAAGTAACAAGGGGAGACTAGCAAAATGTCGACCATTTAAAGAAAATTGCAAGTTACAACTGCGTTAGAAAACCGTAATATCAATTGGTTAACAGATAAAATCAACGAAGTAATTTTCCATCGCAAGCAGGCGAACAAATGACAAACACATCTGTTCACCAGCAAAACGCCCCAATCCTACACGAATTTTAAAAGAAAACCGTTGCAAGAATAAAACAATAAATTACGGCATGCCAGCTCAAAGAAACACCAATTTTCAAATGCAAACCTCTGCACAAACAAGACAATAAAGTGCCAACAGCCTGCCAATCCTAAAATTGCAAGCAAATAACCCACCCCAATAAAACACCTGGGAGCCGACAAGCGGCGCCTCTGAAGGAAGCCCCGGGGGCGTCGCCAAATTGAAATCCAAGTTCAATTAATAAAACGCTCCTAATCATAGTGCGCCCCAATCAAAACCCCACATGAGGATACCTGCCGATAGAAAACATTAGCCGCCACCTAATAAAACAACGCCCAAGTCTCTAGCACCCATACAGGTCGAGTAAAACGAATTTTTCCATCAGCCGGAGAAAGCATAGCGACTCACCGAGCGGGCAAATTTCGCCCAAAAAAACAACAGAAATTCGAAACCAGCGGAGGCTTAACATAAACGAAAGAATGCTGACACTGACAATTCTAATTAATAAATGTCATCAAAAGTCATTGTTTAGACCTGAATAATGACTTTTGATGACATTTATTAATTAGAATTGTCAGTGTCAGCACTTCTTTTCGCATTTTGAAGGTAAAAAAAACTGTCCCGGTTTTTATGGCCGCGACTGTATCTTTCGATCACATCCAGCTAATTTCACGAAATTTCGTATCCGGGGGTTTTTTGGCATGAGAAATTTAAATTTATCAACGATTCGGTTGTATCCTCTAGAGGGCGCCATAAGCGACCATTAGGACACTGTTAAACCGCTGCAACTTTTTTGTGGCACGGTGTATGTCATTTTCGACTGGAAAAACCTTTTTCCCTATCTCTTCTGCTTAAAAAAGGTATATCTTATTGAACTCGCTAGAAGCAACGGTTTACCATAAAAACTCATCCAATGCTGATCATGAATGTAAATTATCCTAAAGCAAAGACGAATGCGTGTCCACACATTCAAATTGATCTAAATACTAGTTGACTATCAATTCTTAAAGATGTAATCAAGTAGTCGCCTGTCAGTGTCACGCTATTTATTGGGGAGGTTAATCGTGTTCTTGTTGGTTTTAAATTTAATTAGTTAATGTTGATAACGGAAATAGAGTTGTCTTCCGAAACGTTCATGTTTTAATATTTTTCATTTTGTAGTGTGGAGAAATTCCCATAAAAATAAGATGATTATTGAAGCGCCACAAAGAAGTTTCAGAAATTATTATTTATTCATTACTCAAGCTGGGCAGCAAGCTTCATTTCCATCACTTGAAATAGACTAAAACAGGTGTCGATGTACTCTCAGTATTTAGTACAAAATTAAAAGAAGAAAAGCTGCAAGGAAGCGTTTAGCTATTAATGAAAGGTACATGGTAAAAAAATATCTCATTGCTTACAGCAATAAAGCCATGGAAGCAAATAAATCCACGACGGAAATACTAAAACCTTGAGAAGACAAAGATAAACCAACTCTACTATAATCGACATTGTATTCCAAAACAGATTGATTTTTGGTGGAAATCTGGAAACTCAGAGGTCACTTTTCAGTTTGGAAGTTTTAGAAGAAATGCTGTGATAGAAGTATGTTCCTATGCTTCTTATCAACAGTAATGTGTTAAGTACTTGTCAATAATGCTGGTCAGATTCAGCGTGAGTGCAATCTGGTCAGCATTCTCGAAGCAAGGAACTATGCACACAATATATTTTGCTTGATTATTGCTTGAATCGATTAAAAAACTAACGAATCATCATTTTGATGAGTAAGGTGGAGTATTACCGATAAGTTGTTATATAACAATAATTATTATCGACGCAAGCCATTTTTGATTGGTTGAAAGTTCAAAAAGCGAGTGCGATCATTGGTTAAATGACAACGTTCGACAGATAGTCTTTTAAATAAATGCCTCCATCGAGTCCAGCATGATAAGATGAAAATGGCTATGTAGAGTAAAAATATCGAGATTTTGGTTTGGTCGCAAATGATTGAGCGTTTGCGGCAGAAAGTGCAAATTAGTAAAAAGAACCAGCCCGAAAGTAATAATTCAGCAACTTGTGCAGAAGTAAATATGAAAACTGTTTGACTGTAGGCACATCTTTGGATCTCAAGAAAAATATGAGATCGTGTATCTTTTAATTAAAGTAAATATTAAGGAGCAACGATGTCAATCCCGTAAAGAAATATCGTGGTCTTAGACAGTAGTTTAATAACTCTACGATTACATTTAGTGATCACGATACCCATTACGATCGCCAAAATTTATTAGCAACTAGCAATGTACACGCAGAAGAAGAATCGATGTAAAAAGTCAATATTAATTGGGTGTAATTACACTGAACTACAATGATCTAAATGTAACGTAACGCCAATAAGAGAAACCACACTATCAGGTCCTACAGATATTATAGACATGCGATGTGTGCAATAATATGAAGAAACAACGTAGAAAATAAACACTCAAATAATAGTAAAAAATGCCAGCAATGGAAACTCTCACGAATCTGTGCTACATTGCAACGCAGCACAGGCCGTGTTGATTCTTAGCTAAATTTATCATTCCCATTTTTAAGTTGTAAAGATTGTATATATACTGTATATTAAAGTTAAGTAAAGCAGAAACCGTGTTCAGGTTCAAGGCTCAAAATAAATTACATGCAGACCCATTTTTTATTTCTATGGAATTTGAATGACATTGACATAGGTTTGGTATAACGCTTGTCACAATATGTAATACTTGTTTTTCATTTGACAGAAAATTGAAATAGGAAATGGCATAGTGTTATCAATTTTACTTAATATCAGCAGTAAGTATAGGTGTACTTCAGTGTAGGTGATGTAAGCATAATTAATTTGTGCACATACGATATCATTAGAGATTTTTTAAAAATTTTGCAGTCAAATTAATATGCAAGACTAAAGCAATAGCAAACAACTATGTAAATTTGTTATTTGGTGTTACGGTTTAATTTTATATCAAGGGACGACAAGTGTTACAATGTTAATTGTAATTTTATTAAATCGAGTACAGTTAGACTGACAGTCAACAATTACTGTTCTGATATAAATTTTGTCTAAAATGCCACAGCTGTCATGTAATTAATTATAATTAAACATAAAAACAATTTTTCTCATTAACATTTTGACAGTTGCAATAAAACAAATCCTATGTGGCGCTACAGAGAATTTTAACTCTTCTAAACTGTACGTAAAATTTGGTTTTCTAGAACATTAATAGAATCTGGGCATACACATTTCAAATAAAATAATTTTGTAAATTAACTGTACATTGGTTTGCAGCAATATAATAGTAGATTATGGAATGAGGGAGAGAAATGCGTTATTTTGCTGATATACAATTTCTAACTTGAGGGCGAAGCCCGAGAGTCAGAAATTGCACTGAAGCAAAATTGGATTCTCTCCGAGTTGCATATACTATTTTTTCACGTTGCAAGTAGATTTAAATCGAAAAACCGTTTTTTTAAACGTCATTTATTGACATTTTAGTTACATTTTTTTAAAATTAGTAGCCTATGGTAAATTTTAAAGTTGGTGGCACTGTAAGTCATTATGACAAGAGCTCACAATTATGTCAAAATCGAGGCGATCAGGTTAGGTTTTGAGTCAGTTTTGACACAAACTGACGTAAAACCTAACCTGCTAACCTCGAATTTGACATAATTGTTGTGTCAGTCATAATGAAAACTCCCTAGGGAAATTTTTGTCTTATTTAGTCTCTAGGGAGTAAATGTTTTACTTCTGTCACAATTTTGATGCTATAGAAACCGACTTCTACTCCCGGTCGTGGAAAAAATGAATTAATAGTGCTTTAGTCAATTTTAATTATTTGGTTCCACTTGGCGCTAATGCCGCATTCATGAATAAAATTTAATTTGGTGTTGAGTGTGTTGTCACTTCGTCCTGGAGTTGTCATATTCTTGCAGGGATATTGGCAACACCGACATTGCTTTGTACTAAGTACATCTAGTAACTCGTAAGTATCTACTCATCAGCTTAACGAGACAAGTTTTTACAAAATGGAGGAGGGAGTGAACCCTTAAATACAATCACCTTATCACCTTTTCCGTGCCGCTACTCTTTTCAGTTAAAACATTAAGTGATCATTTGATATCAGTGACGGGTGACGTGATATCTCGGGCAACTTCCTAATTGTTTCCAAATTACAGCGAACCGCATCTGATCTAAAGAACAACTTGAGGGATTAGGAAGGTGCTGAGACGAGCTCTAGGACTCTTCAAGTGGATCTTCTGTCAGGCCTCTTAAGCCGAAAATGCCCCTTCTTAAAACTCTCACTAGTATGCCATTAAATATACCATCGTCTACACGGATTTAGCTTGGAATTTTATTCGATTAGACGCTTACCTTCACCTTTTTTACTAATATTCAATTTCTGTATATTTTCGAAGGTTATTCGTCGTGTCATTTTTGAAACAACCCGGGGAACTTTATTCGCTCGGCTGGGTGCGGTTGAACCCCTCATCCACGCTTGCCTGACTGAAGACACGTCCCCTCGTAATTTTAGTATTTTGGTAGCGGGATTGTTTGACATACGAAATTAAAAAAGTAACAGTTGCTTCTTGCCGTTATGCGGAAATCAATAAGATACGTCTGCCGTTTTTTATTATATTAATAAAATAATGGAAATGTTTTCAGGTTTCTATTTTAACTTTTAATACACATTATAAATGTTACTTTCTATAGTTTATTATAAGGAACGATAATATTGTACAATTCGACCAGTCGTGCTTTTAGTTAGACATTTTCGTAGCTTTGAAAATACGTCCCTATGTTGAAATAATGAAAATTCGAAGGTTTTAAAAACTGCATTTTGATGCGTAGGAAGTGTGTTTGTATAAGTTGTTTTATAAATTAGAACTTGAAGAACACGATGTTATTATTTCAGTAGTACTTTTATATTTTGTATATCTTATGGTTCAACATAAGAGGTATGATCAGTATACATGTCTTAAGGAATAGAAAACGGAAATCGAAATGAAAAAGATGACTGTAGCCTCGGACAAATTATACATGATATAGCAATTCTGATACTAGTAGGTGGATATGCTTATAGCACAGGATCGCTTTTAAAGCGGAAAGGGACGTTTAGGCGCGCACCTAAGCGCGCACCTCTAGGTGCGCATTATTAGGCGCGAGCTTTTAGGCGCGAAGCTTTTAGACGCGGACGCGATTAGGCGTCTGGAAGTTTAGGCGCCGCAACTTTAGGCGCGGGGCAGTTAGGCGCCACATGAACGAAATTTACATTATTCTTGATTTTTAAATTTTTTGTTAACTAATTATTGCAGTCATTAATATTGAAGAAAAATTCAAACCTTCATAAACAATACATATATATATATATATATGTATATATATAGCTTTTTACGAGCCTTCTTCAGTGTTAGAGTTTTACAAATTTACATATTGAATTTACATTATATCAATTATGAACAATTAGTTATTTACATTTTGTATATAGATAGTTTAACGTAGTGAAATTATATGGTGTGTATAATTCCACCACGTTAAACTAACCAGATACAAAATGTAAATAACTCATTTTTCATAATCGATACAATGTAAATTAAATATTTAAATTTGTAAAACTTTAACGCTGAAAAAGGCTCGTAAAAAGCCGAAGATATATTGTTTATGAAGATGTGAATGTTTCTTCAACATTAATGATTGCAATAATTACCTAATAAAAAATTTAAAAATCAAGAATAATGTCAATTTCTTTCATGTGGCGCCTAACTGTCCTCGCGCCTAAAGTTGCGGCGCTTAAACGTCCAGGCGCCTAATAGCGTTCGCGTCTAAAGCGCTCGCGCCTAAAAGTGCGCGCCTAAAGATGTGCGCCTAAAGAATCGCGCCTAAACGTCCTAGACCGCTTTTAAAGATGCTGCCAATATGGTTTGAGAGACAAGTTTGACTTCAAATTGGATACCTTTGTGAATGTTCGAGCGTCACTGGAAAGTCAATTTTATTTGATTTACAACTGTATAAAAACGGAGGAAGTGAATATAAAGACACTTAAAAAACGAAAAATGTTGAATAAATGATTTTTTTAAATGACTTTATCATAAAAATTACAAAAACGAGCTGACCACACCTAATAACGTATAAGAATGGACACAAATTAAAGTTTATGCCCGTTTTGAGGTTCTGTCAAATACATAAGTTTCTAGACGTTTAAAAAATATACATCAATTCATTGCTAACACAACGAATATTTTCAGTTATTCTAGAACTAGCTATTTATATATCCAGGAAGGAAATGAACCTTTGTCCCAGTAATATAATTATATTGCTATGTTTTCATCAGGGCACAAATTATTTTACAGCATTTTGAGTCAAATAAACGAATTTCAGTAAAGGTACAATGCGAAAGAAACATGTTTGCAAATTAGTTAAAATAAATGATAAATAACAAGGTTACTAGTAGAAGACTATGAAGGAGATTCTGAAAAGAAATTAAATGTTTGTAGTTGAAAAATTGCAACAACTTCAAATTTCATCCAAACTCCAAAGGGTTAAAATATAAAAATCATTTGTAACATACAGCAGTAAGCTGTAGTCTTAAATTGAGCTTAAATACCAACGAACATTCGAGTTAGACAGATTTATATGCATTCAAAATGGCAGACCAATACAACTGGTGACTGTGCGTGTTTTCGAGCTACGAATATATGTGAAGATGGATTCGATACAGTTCGAGATGTTTTTTTATGTGCTGTGAGCACAGCATACTGGCGGAGCATCTGGAGGTCGTGAAGCACGTATTTGGGGCACTGGTGGAGCCAAGGCACCTGGATATTGTCCGACACAGCTGCATTATAGTTCGAGTGGAGTCTGCTGGTTAGAAGGTAACCAAGACGACGAAACTGAGTGAAGAGTTAAGCTGGGATTAATAGCGTTTGGCAGGTTTTCCAATATCTAAAACATTTTCCAGGAAACAAAAAGCAACAGTTTTGCCTGTACGAACATACGGATTTGAACCTGTAACTTTTACCAGTAAAACTATTGATAAACTGCGAAAGGCGTCTGCTAGGCTTAAAACTAAACGACCGAAAAACCAACGAATGAGTCAGACATCAAACAGGAGTAGAAGATGTTGTAAAATTAGTCGCACAACAGAAATGAAGATGGGCAGAACATGTCATGAGAACTATAGATGCCAGATGGACTAAGAGACTACTTAAATGGAGAGCAAGGAAAGGACAACGAAGTGTTGGCAGACCTCCTCTCCGATGGGCGGACGATATCACGAGAGTGGCTGGTAAACTATGGCAACGGTAAACATACGACAGAGAAGCTTGGCGTATTAATAAGGAGACCTATGTCGAACATTAGATAGATGAAGACTGATGCAGAAAAAAGAGAAGAAGAATTCAAGTGTAGCTCCTGGTTTGCATAGCAACGTTTGGTACAGCTCGCGCAAGGAGTTACTAAAAATTGCTTCCCGCTAGTTGTAAATTGACAGTTCCTAAAACTAAGGCGAAAAACTTGACTTTCTATACAGTGAGTAGAAAATGATGTATTCATTTACAGTGTGTTTACATAGTTGTAAAGCAAATAAAATGAGCTATTCAAAGATGTATCGCATGACCTACCAACGTTGTAATTAAGAAAAAGATAGCAGTCGTGCCAACAAATTAGTTATGTTAATGAAAAATAATGCTCGAGTATGTGAAAATATCCTATGTGAATCCTGATTTAAACTTATATGTATTTCAAAGATATTAGTAAAAGCGCTTTGTTTTCATCTTTAACAGCAACCCCGTATAAACGTGAGTCGTCACCAATCGAGTACACTTCGTCCGTAATCGGTTGTGTTGTCACCGTGACCTTCATAATGCACCGATAAGCCTCGGTGCATTTAGCATTCCATTGGTCAACCGCTTAAAGCGTCTGACTAGCTCCTTACAGGAGCACAGGTTCAAATTATATCGACTGCAATATTTTTTTTCCGAATTAATGTAATGTACGTTACCAACTAATTCCGTTTACTGTTTCAGAATTATTAGATACATTAAGATGTTTTACCTATTTCGTTTTTTAACACTCCCCAACCGTTACCCGATTTAGAAAGTTGTTTTTATTGCTTTGTTATTAAAGACTTTAAAACATGTTCCGCTGTAACTAACCCTGTAACAAAAATGATTTTAATTGAGACCACATATATGCTGGACACAAAACTAGTACATTATGCTTTTACGTAAATTTAGTAAGTTGCACTTTTCTTGGACCGAGGGATAACTCATTTGTAAGGAAAAGAATAAAAGTCAAATTCTCTTGTTTATTAAAATATGAAAGTTGGTCTTAGATGACCACAATGTAGTACAACTTTTGTTTCATTTAATCAACCGGCTATTCCTTAAGGTTTTCTAGATTTCTATGGCAAGAGTATTTAAACGGGACACTCTGTATTTCGAAACTGGTTAAAAGCCAATGTCTTAACTCGTCATTTCAAAATTTATATTTTCCCTATCAAAGCTTCTTTGAGATTGTGCATACAGCTGCTTCGAAACGTTCTCCAAGGATGCTTCTTTCAACGGGTAACAATTTTTTGTATAATTTAGAAACTTCGTTAAGAGAGAAAAGGAAATGTGAAAGTACCATATCTAAGGAGGCGTATGGTCAACTAATTTTTCTGCTGATTATCGGATGATACCAGACGAATACATTTTGTGGTCATTCCATATGTTGAAATTCCCAATTACAATGTGATGGATGTTCTATGCGAGATATTCCATAAAATATTCCAAACCCGTTTTTTATGTTTCGGGAATATGTAAATATCTATGATTTTCCTTGTTATGTATGCTTAATAGTGTTTCTAGAAGGTCACTGTTTTCTCACGGCTCGGTTGTATTACACAAATACTTACGAACAATTTATAATTTTATTGACGAAAGCAGCTTGTGTTACCTTAATAATTGCTAAAGCAATTTTTCTCATTTTTAAACTAGACTTAAAGTAGACAGTTTGCTACATTTTCAAACATTTAAAAAATCATCAATCAGTTAAAGTGTGCTGAAGCTCTTTGACATGTGTAAAACAAATCACATACGTAAAATCTAATTACATGCGCATGATTGGAAACCAAAAGGCACTTGATATATTGCCCCATATACAGATTGATGGCGGATTATGCGAAAATAGCAACATAGATGAAAATTAAGTTTTCACGGTAGGCACCCTGATGTATTGTACTGTCAAGTAGCTGTCACATTATTGCAGTATTTGGGTTAGTTTTACTTTTAAATTCGCTTCAAGACTTAATTTGCACTGCTTTTGTTACTCATTCACTCTCTCCCTCTCTCCATGGAGCTACAGTCCCATAAAATCTGGTCCTTCTTAAATTTCTTCCTCCATACATCTTTATCTACCGTTACCCTATCCCAATTCTTATCCGTAGTAACTCAGTAGTATCTTGCACTGTGTTCTCTGACCAAATACGCGGGGGTCACCTTTTTGTTCGTGTACCTGCAAAACGTTCTTTCTAAATCTTTCTTGCTGGTCTGTTTTTTGGCATTCTGGTCAGGTGTCTGGCGCATTGCCAGCTTAGTACCTTAATGTGAGTTACCACGTACGGTGATTTATACCTTGCATATATTTTTTTAAAGTTAAAGAAAATCTTTCAAGCCACATTATTTTGTAATGGGCCAAATATTTTGCGGAGTATCTTTCTCTGAAACCTGAGTAACATTTTGTCGGCTTTCTTCGTAAGCGTCCAGGCTTGGTCATTTAATATATCTTTGGTTTAGTGCCACGACTTATGATTGTTTATTAAAATGCTTTATGTAGAGCATAGTAAGCTCTATTTCCTATCGTTATCTTCATTTAGTTGTGATCTCAGGCCTTACTACCTCAAAATTTCGGTTATCCATTGTTATATTTTGTCTTCACCTTCTACTATGTTTTATTGTGCTTTCGTTTTAATTCTTTTATATGCGTCTTTTAGATCTAGTATTGACCTCGTGATGAGGTTTAGGTCGTCGGGGTATCCTACTATTTGTACAGACTTATTTGCTATATGATCGAGAACTTTTAACCTCTAGAAGGATGTGGAATTCTTTTGGTAAAACTTTATGTTGGCAGTCGTGGTGGTAATAGTTATATTGGCATTTTAAGGTTATATAAGTAATGCCATTTTAATAAATACAAACATTTTTGTTGAATACATAAACATTTTAGTAACAGAAACTACGGCTGTTCAAAGTCATTAGTAGTAGTGGGGCACTTTAATCGTGATAGCTGTCAATCAAATTTTAATTGACACAATTAAAACCGCGAATTAAACTAATTGGCCCAATTAAATGACCCAATTACAACCGCGAAATAAATTAAGACCAGTCTGGCATCGAGCCATTTTTTAATATTTCCCTTTTAATTCGACATTTTATTTCATAGCTTTTGACTATATCCACAGCAGGCAGGTTGTGACTTGTAGCGCTCCACGGCCAAGAGATTTGGCCTGCAACTGTTCGATCCTCTATAAAAAATTCAAATGTGTGCAAAAAAAATTTTCGATGGGCTATTTGTCTATGTGCTTGTTTAAATTTATGCTCAAATTTGTAATTATTTTATAAAATATCAATTTTAAACTTTGTCTGAAATGGCAGGGCAAATTTATGCTCAAATTTGTAATTTGTTTTATATTTACGACCTGAATTCGCCGTTTGTCGCTTTTATAAATATTAATTTTATACTTTGCTTGAAAATATTAAACTATGTTCCAGAATTTTAAAGCGTTTTCCGTTTCTCAAAATTGTGAGATTGCAAAAAATATTAAACTTTATTTCAGAATTTTTTGAAACGTCTTCTGGCACGGCAAATTTAGCGCGGACACCCTAGCAGGCAAGGGTTGATGTTGAGTTGAAAAGAGTCGGATTATATCATTATATGTCACAAAAAGTCTGGGGGTTTTACAACAAAACTGCATTTGCTATTCAGGCAAATCGGTGGCTTGCTTAAAAGACATTTGTTCTTGACGCCGGTCGTCTGCGAGTGACCAAAAAATAAGTTGAAATGCACCAGACGTTTTTATTATTTACGTCTATTAATTTATAACGACGAAATTGCTATGCCTATAATTTTAAAAGGCAATAAATAAAATCTACTATGTTGAAATAAACGGGACCATGTTATATTAATAAAATCGGTGGTCTCTTTCTTTGTATGTATGTATGCATGTATGTATCTTTGTTCGCTATCTCCTCCGAAGATCAATTAAATTGTATGACTGCTTAAAATTTTATTAATTTTTAGACTTAGATCGTAGGTCAGTTTTTATGAACAACCATTTTACAATAGGTGGAGAAGATATTTCGATAAATTGTATTTATGTAGAGTTATTTCTATCAAATTATTATACGTCTCTTGGTGCAAAAACTTCTATCTTAAAACATACACACTCATTTTTAAGTTAGTTTATTCACGGTAGCTCTATTGCTGTAAATTTATGTTTAACCTAAATGCTTTTTTTTAATTATGCAAAGAAAAAAAATCGTAAGTATTTCTCAAAACCGACGCTAAACATGTGGATTCAAATCTAACAGCATTTCGAGAAGCAAAATTTCAGTTAAGTAGACGGTATGCATTTTTATTACAACGTTTTATGGTAAATATTATCGAAACTGTTTAAAAATTTTACATTCACGGTAGATTGATCAGTTTTGGATATTTACAGTTTGCTATCTTGCTTCCTTGCAAAATAATAGGAAAACGTGGTCCAGGTCGAAGAAAAACATCGTGGTTGAAGAACTTGCGTGGTATAATATAAACACTAGCACAATCTTCAGATTGGCTGTCAAAATAAAATCGCCGTGATGGTTACCAACGTTCTGAAAGGACATGGTACATAAAGGAAAAGTTATTGGTTGGTAGTCGCCTCTACGTTTCGATGAGGTTTGAGGAGGAGGTGCTATTGGCTCTGGTGTAGCTGTCCCGCCAATTTTCAACATCCCGTTTTCTCCTGTGGCTCAACCGTCTTTTATCTGAGATAAGGCGTTTTTATTTCTACTAAAGTAGCTTCGGATATGTCCACAGAACCTACGTTTCTAATGTTTTTATAATCCTGTTTCGATGCCGTTTTCCTTGACCTTCACGTTTTACTTCCTTTTACGATAAATTAAGTATTGGATTCACCCCAAAAATTCGAAATTAAGTTTTTAACAGATATTCAAGTTTTAGGGTCCCCTGAATAAAAAAAAACATGTTTTTGTTTATTGGTCTGTGTCTGTCTGTCTGTGTGTCTGTCTGTCTGTCTGTCTGTGAACAGAATATCTCAAAAACGAAAAGAGGTATGGTGTTGAAACTTCTTGTGTAGTATCTAGATGTGACAGCAAGCTTTTGAAGAAAATCTTGCTTGTTTGTTTGTAATTCTTTGCTTGGGTTTCCAAATAGCTTACTGCTGGTCAAACGATATGTTTCACTGCAGATGTGCAGAACAGGACGCAAGACAGCATTCGGAGCAAATGAGATTACGATACAGGCTAGCACAAAGCTTATTTTAGTTAGGACGTTTTCTCGAAGTGTACGCGGTCTACAGTTCTCGATGTTTAGGAAATAAATGAGCTCAGCTGCTGATAACAAAAATTTGTCACTGCGCAGCTTGCATTAAAGTGCAAGTTTTCGTTTGACAAGCTGTATGTCAATTGTGTTCAATATATCTGCGTTCGACAAGATTTTGTTTAGATTCTTTTTATTCTTGTCTAGTATTTTTTTCTAAGATAGACAACCGCTGGTGGCATATCAGTTTATTTTGTCTTGAGCAGGTATTTATCTGTATCTATGGTCACTATCTATATCGAATATATTTAACATAAGGACATTCTTTACAATAGATTTCTTGTTCTATATTATGAACGCGATTTCGTTTTTTATTTTTGAGTTGGGGCTCCCCAATGTGCATCTGTAAGAAGTTTAAAGCGTAGCTTTAATAATGACACTTTGTTCCGAAATGGCCTTGGGATTTCCATTACTACTAAGTCAATTATCTTGACCAGAAGACAGCAAGGAAGTTGGTGATAAAGTTTAGAAAAGATAATAGTCGATACTACTAAAAAATTCAATTTTACAACTCACAATCGAAACGGACTAATAATTTAAAAAAAATTGTATAAATGGGAAAATATTACAAACGTAACAGCCGATAAATCTTAATGATCAGCTCCCTTTAATTAAAAATAAAAGTAATGAAAATAATAGGAAAACACAAATATGCAAGACGAAATATCCAAGGATTAAAGTAGACAATGTAGAAAATATTAAAAAAATAAATAATAAAACTATTAACTAAATTACTTACTCATCCGCTTTACCATTTACTCCTAGGTGTTTGGGGTAATTAACTAAATTGATGAAAATAAAAATTATTGCTGTAGGAGGAAGAAACAAAGGAGTTGTGGTTCTACAAACATAATTTTATTTTTGATAAATTCAATGTTCTATAGTTTCATGTATTTCTGTGTTTTTATGCAACCGTATATACATAACGCAAACTATGTTGTCTAGATCAGTGCTATTTACAGAACTTATTATAATAACAATTTCTCTTTATCTTAATTACCCTACAATTTACTTAAAATATATGTTACTTCGGTTACGCTGTTTCGCTGCGGAATTCGTTAACAGCGATAAGTTTAACCCCGCGTTCAACCAAGCTATGCGGGAGAAAATTGGAAACGAGAGTAATGAGAGGCAAATTAAACATCGGAATAATTAAATTGCAATAAATTTTAGTGCAAATTGACGCCTAGGTATTAATAATGCATAAGTAGTTGTTAAATTGGTACATGCATGCTAATGAATAAAACATTTGCAATTTCAAGGTATTAGCACCTCTGCCAGTCACAAAATATGCAAATATCTTATTATTTATTCATCAAAGGTTGTCAGTGTCAGCTTCTACGTTAAATTAGTTTTTGAACTCGCGCACAACAATTTTTATTTGAAAATTAGAAACTGGCTTACTATTCACTGAGCATTACACAACTTTTTCTTGGCGCTTGGTGTGTCATTTTTGAATATTCCAAACATCAGTTGCTACTCCACTATGTCCAGATACGCAAATACAAACTTTATGATTTGATATGGAGTACTATTTAAAGGTCCGGCAGTATTTTTTTTAACTGAAAGTTTTTGTAGTGGATCTGGCTACAAACGTGTTCGAAGCTTTCACTATAAGTGGATTTTTTATTTTCATATAAATTTACCAATTATTAATAATCTGAACAAACAGTGTTTGTTTCCTACATGCAACATTAAGAGTTAAAATGCTAGTTAGTTAATAATGATTTTGGAATGCATTAATTTCTCCTTTGCCACTTCCAAAATCTGTATTTTTTCATCCAGAGTTTCCACTTCAAACGTAATGCTGTTGTTGGGGTTTCTTACAGCAGACACAACGTGAGGGTTGAGGTCGAGTTTTTCGCTAAGGAAAACCGGACAGTGGTGACAGCATCGCCGTCTGGTGGTATCCTGCCGCTAATGGTTAGCTTTTTGACATCGGGGTATTTTGTTAGTACATTCATCAGCTGTTGGTTCTCTTTTTCTAGTTGTTCTACTTGCGACTGCATGGATATAAGGGTATGAGTAGAGTTTATGATGGCTTCTTCACACACGTTGAGGAAGTATTTGGTTTCATCGAACGTATCTGGTGGTTCTGTTACTGGCTGTGGCAATGGTTCGTTGGAACTTCTGCAAGTTCCTGGTTTACGCTGCCTCTTGTTCGTTGACTGTGAAGGTTGGTTTGGATGTGGCAGTTCTGTAATAATATTGTGGTAAAGTAATGTATAAGAGGTTTTGATTTTGATGCCACAGTTGGGATTTTACTGTTGGCTGGGTAAATTAAGACAAATTTACACAGTTGGAGGATGAAGAAATTGCGGTAGTGCAAGCAAGCAAAGTGTTAAAAATAGTTTTAATCATTTTAAAACACACATATAGAAATGAGGATGCTATTACGTTTTAGAAATTACGTTTTGACTCTAATCTTTATTCTTTGGATGAACGTCATAATGTTTTATGTATTTTCTAAGATGGGACTTCTGAATGTATTTTGGAATTTAAAATAAAAAAATCGAACTTCAAAAAAAGATTAATTGCTTATGATTCATAAAGCAAACGTTCGATGCAAAACCTGTTACCAATATTGTTAACTGTTGCGAATTGAAGAAAACTGTTCTGTCTCTTTGTCTTTAAATAACTTTGAATTTTTTGTATGGTTTTCAAATATTAAAAACAAAAGAACTTTTAATATTTTTGATGCTCTATTGCTAGGCCCAGAGACGACATTAACTATTTGCCCCCTCTGAGCTGAAAATGTGTACCGTTTTTGCCACATTGAATTTGCAAAATACGTGATTATGTGACTACGACAAATGGTAAGAATTAATTATGGGAAAAGTTGTTTATAAATTAAATATTATTATTTTCTTGAATAAATATATTCATAAACTTTAATACTAAATGGAACCAAAACAACAATAAAATATAAACTGTTTAAATCACAGCTTCAGTTTACAGACTAAAATTGAAATAAAAATTTTATATTATTTTATTAATTAGCCTATACATTAAATTTGTTTTTAAATTTTTTGTGTTATTACAAATTTGTTGTCCTAAACTTCACCCTACTCAGCCTGTGCCTCACTAACGTTCGGCTAAATAAACTTCAGCTTCGCCACATAAAGTATCACTTTTACTCCTAATAACATAATCTACTATTAATCTCTTTTACATAGAAATAAAACATCATACAGTGAGTTTGATATGACTCACACGTGCATAATTGCCGCTTGTCGCCTATTCGTCAAGATAGCGGCCCAATTAAAAATCACATGTGAGTTAACGCCCTCAAACCTCGCATGCAATTTCTCAAGGAGCAGAAAAACACGTAATTACAACCATGTTATTCTTTTGGCTAAACAAAATCCGAACGCCTAAGTTTTAAAAACAGCATTCTTAGGGCAAACGGCCCTAAAAACCCAGGCCAACAACCCGAATTATTAGAATGTCATCGGCCGCTCGGACTAACAAAGACGGCTTAAAACTTTCCCTTTCACGGGGTTAAATAAGGTAAATAAGAACGAAGGTGTCAACTCAGAGAACTGGGCCAGCGCCGGAAAGAATTATCCATAAGGAGGTCAATGCAGACATGCCACGCAACAATTAAAGAAATAGCAAATAGCGCGAACCAATTAAATTACAAGTAATTTTAATAAGACTATAGGCATGCGGGGTATGTAAAGAAGCATAATTTAATAAGGAAAACGATGGGCCAGATAAAAAAAAGCCGCCGTACGAAAATAAGGGCGCTAAATGCAAAAATCGATAAAATGCTTCAAATCAACCCCCGTAAGCGAAATTAGTTCATCCCACCCCAAACAAACGGACATCCGAGAGAAAGCGGTGGGAGTAAAAATCCCTTTAAAAAGAGCCGCAGCCGCCAGAATAACCATCTTATCGAGCTCTGCTCTGGGATCAAAACCATCTTATCGAGCTCTGCTCTAAGACCAAAAAAACTCTCTCAGCTTGGGCCCTCCGGCTAGAGAACTCCACAAACGGCCCAAAACCTTCTGTTCGAGCTCTGCTCACAGAAGTCAGCCCCGTGACTCCTTGGGATAACTCGAGCTATGCTCGTTATTGCTAAAGGGTGTCCGGGTTGCCGCAATCTACGCCTGCCATCCTCGCTGTCCACGCCTGGAGGAGCGTCCAGCCCCACGTCGAATCGAGCCCTAGTAGCCACCGACGTCGCCGCCCGTCTCAAGCCCAGGCCTACGCTGCGCTATGCCCCAGGTCCTGCCGCCCGCTATGCATAGCCCAGGCCCCATGGAGAACCTCGCCGTCTCCGCTGCATCGCTCCGCAGCACCGCGACACGCTCACGTAAGTTCTCAGAAACAAACACAGCTACTCGAATCTAGTTCGCAGGAACCAACACATGCGAGTGAAGACAGACGCCGCCGCCGTCTGCCCCTACGTCCAGCTCACTGCGAGGAGGAAGACGCCACCCAGGCCGCCTCCACGTACGCTGCTGCTCCCATGTCCAGAAGCACGCACCCTTCCACAGGCGCCGTCGCCGCCTACACCTACGTCCAGCTCACTGCGAGGAAGATGCCGCCACACAGGCCGCCTCCACGTACGCTGCCGCTCCTATGTCAGGGAGCTCGCAACACGCCAAAGACGCCACCGCCGTCTACATGTACCCCCCAACCTCCACAGAGGGGAATCGCCGCCAAGCGACGCCGCTCGCTTGCGCTACCAGCTGACGCCGTTCAGCCCCGCCGCCACTGCACCCATAGCAGAAAGCAGCCCCACACCACCTCCATGGAGGAAGCCATTCGCCGCCGCCGCAGCTGCATCCATAGCAGAAGGCCGCCCGACACCGCTTCCATAGAGGAAACCAATCATCGCCGCCGCCGCAGCATCCACGAAGGACGCTCGCCGCCGCCCCCTTGTAGCCAAAAGCTACGCAATGCCAACCTAGAGCCCACGCCTTCCAGCGGGGCCTAGCCATCGATCATCGAGGAAGAGGAGGATGGACAGCCGCCGCCCGAATTCGACGCCCGCCGTCCGCAAGCTCGAGGTTCGCTGCAGCAGCCCGCCCCTGGAGTGTGCTGTCGTCAGACGCGTTCTGCTCGGCCCCAAGGCGCCCCAAGCTTCAGGGAGACGCTAGCTGCTTGCGAACCAGAGAGCGCTCCGGCCCGTCGCGCATCACCCGGCTCGACGCCATCCCCAGGTCGCCCTTGAAACACCAGAAACTCCGCGCCACGAAGAGGACTTCGCCTGAGCTCGCGCTTTCAAGCACCGTCGCCCCGGCTTCGCACAGCTCCGCCGAGGACGCACCTGCCACGGCAATGACGCCTCAAGCCTCCGCCGCCGCCCCCTTGGCCTGCCGCCGAGGTGTGTCATCCTGCCTCCAGGTCGTCCGGAACGTGGACACCGCCCCGCCCCCAAAGGGCCTCGCTAGGACGCGAGCCCTAGGTCTAAGAAGTCCTGGCCGAAGTGTTCCTGCTGCCAGGTCGAACGCCACCATCCGCTTCTCGCCCTCGGAGATGCCCTCCACCGGGCACACACACGGCGTATTTTACTTTATTGTTTTTATATATATATTTTTTGGGAGTAATTATATAACATTGTACATAGTAATTGTAAATAAACGCACACTTAACAACCAATCAGGATCTTCTCCAGGAGCGCCAATAGCCGTCTTTCGTGGACATCCCTACCGTGAGCTAGCTTGGTAAATGGTCGTAAAAAGCCATTTTTAACCTTCGTCACGCCCTCGAGTGTGAGGCCAGTGTCGTATTGTGTTAATTGGCGCCCATCTAACGTGTGGCTTTCCTCTGGTGGATACCTAAGGACGAACGCACCCCACCTGGTGAAAACGAAGGACAAGAGCACTCCTGAAGATCAACAACGATAGATGACACACCGCCGTGCGAATCTATCAACAGCATCAACACCATTTCTGGGAATGGTTCAACAACACCCAGTGGCGTCCAAAGCAACAAACCAGAAGAAGCTGCAGCCCAGCGACACCAACGAGCCCCAAACAAGAAGGAGCTTCACCCACAGCTACTTCAACTGCTCCTACACCTGAAGAGAAATCACATGCGGGTCGAGGACGCCGAAGGAGGGTGGATTTGATATGACTCACACGTGCATAATTGCCGCTTGTCGCCTATTCGTCAAGATAGCGGCCCAATTAAAAATCACATGTGAGTTAACGCCCTCAAACCTCGCATGCAATTTCTCAAGGAGCAGAAAAACACGTAATTACAACCATGTTATTCTTTTGGCTAAACAAAATCCGAACGCCTAAGTTTTAAAAACAGCATTCTTAGGGCAAACGGCCCTAAAAACCCAGGCCAACAACCCGAATTATTAGAATGTCATCGGCCGCTCGGACTAACAAAGACGGCTTAAAACTTTCCCTTTCACGGGGTTAAATAAGGTAAATAAGAACGAAGGTGTCAACTCAGAGAACTGGGCCAGCGCCGGAAAGAATTATCCATAAGGAGGTCAATGCAGACATGCCACGCAACAATTAAAGAAATAGCAAATAGCGCGAACCAATTAAATTACAAGTAATTTTAATAAGACTATAGGCATGCGGGGTATGTAAAGAAGCATAATTTAATAAGGAAAACGATGGGCCAGATAAAAAAAAGCCGCCGTACGAAAATAAGGGCGCTAAATGCAAAAATCGATAAAATGCTTCAAATCAACCCCCGTAAGCGAAATTAGTTCATCCCACCCCAAACAAACGGACATCCGAGAGAAAGCGGTGGGAGTAAAAATCCCTTTAAAAAGAGCCGCAGCCGCCAGAATAACCATCTTATCGAGCTCTGCTCTGGGATCAAAACCATCTTATCGAGCTCTGCTCTAAGACCAAAAAAACTCTCTCAGCTTGGGCCCTCCGGCTAGAGAACTCCACAAACGGCCCAAAACCTTCTGTTCGAGCTCTGCTCACAGAAGTCAGCCCCGTGACTCCTTGGGATAACTCGAGCTATGCTCGTTATTGCTAAAGGGTGTCCGGGTTGCCGCAATCTACGCCTGCCATCCTCGCTGTCCACGCCTGGAGGAGCGTCCAGCCCCACGTCGAATCGAGCCCTAGTAGCCACCGACGTCGCCGCCCGTCTCAAGCCCAGGCCTACGCTGCGCTATGCCCCAGGTCCTGCCGCCCGCTATGCATAGCCCAGGCCCCATGGAGAACCTCGCCGTCTCCGCTGCATCGCTCCGCAGCACCGCGACACGCTCACGTAAGTTCTCAGAAACAAACACAGCTACTCGAATCTAGTTCGCAGGAACCAACACATGCGAGTGAAGACAGACGCCGCCGCCGTCTGCCCCTACGTCCAGCTCACTGCGAGGAGGAAGACGCCACCCAGGCCGCCTCCACGTACGCTGCTGCTCCCATGTCCAGAAGCACGCACCCTTCCACAGGCGCCGTCGCCGCCTACACCTACGTCCAGCTCACTGCGAGGAAGATGCCGCCACACAGGCCGCCTCCACGTACGCTGCCGCTCCTATGTCAGGGAGCTCGCAACACGCCAAAGACGCCACCGCCGTCTACATGTACCCCCCAACCTCCACAGAGGGGAATCGCCGCCAAGCGACGCCGCTCGCTTGCGCTACCAGCTGACGCCGTTCAGCCCCGCCGCCACTGCACCCATAGCAGAAAGCAGCCCCACACCACCTCCATGGAGGAAGCCATTCGCCGCCGCCGCAGCTGCATCCATAGCAGAAGGCCGCCCGACACCGCTTCCATAGAGGAAACCAATCATCGCCGCCGCCGCAGCATCCACGAAGGACGCTCGCCGCCGCCCCCTTGTAGCCAAAAGCTACGCAATGCCAACCTAGAGCCCACGCCTTCCAGCGGGGCCTAGCCATCGATCATCGAGGAAGAGGAGGATGGACAGCCGCCGCCCGAATTCGACGCCCGCCGTCCGCAAGCTCGAGGTTCGCTGCAGCAGCCCGCCCCTGGAGTGTGCTGTCGTCAGACGCGTTCTGCTCGGCCCCAAGGCGCCCCAAGCTTCAGGGAGACGCTAGCTGCTTGCGAACCAGAGAGCGCTCCGGCCCGTCGCGCATCACCCGGCTCGACGCCATCCCCAGGTCGCCCTTGAAACACCAGAAACTCCGCGCCACGAAGAGGACTTCGCCTGAGCTCGCGCTTTCAAGCACCGTCGCCCCGGCTTCGCACAGCTCCGCCGAGGACGCACCTGCCACGGCAATGACGCCTCAAGCCTCCGCCGCCGCCCCCTTGGCCTGCCGCCGAGGTGTGTCATCCTGCCTCCAGGTCGTCCGGAACGTGGACACCGCCCCGCCCCCAAAGGGCCTCGCTAGGACGCGAGCCCTAGGTCTAAGAAGTCCTGGCCGAAGTGTTCCTGCTGCCAGGTCGAACGCCACCATCCGCTTCTCGCCCTCGGAGATGCCCTCCACCGGGCACACACACGGCGTATTTTACTTTATTGTTTTTATATATATATTTTTTGGGAGTAATTATATAACATTGTACATAGTAATTGTAAATAAACGCACACTTAACAACCAATCAGGATCTTCTCCAGGAGCGCCAATAGCCGTCTTTCGTGGACATCCCTACCGTGAGCTAGCTTGGTAAATGGTCGTAAAAAGCCATTTTTAACCTTCGTCACGCCCTCGAGTGTGAGGCCAGTGTCGTATTGTGTTAAGTTAACTGGTCTAAACCAAAACAATAGTCGGAGATGTAGCCTCTAAGTTTTATCATTGTTCTACTGAACTGATTGCAGCTTGAGATACAAAAGGCCATTCATACGTGAAAGGAAAAACCAATGGTTAAAGAATTGCACTAGAAGATACTTAATTACGTAGTCAAAACTATTTAGCACACGTGTGAAATTAAAACAATAATTCATCGGTACTAATTTGGCCATCATTTACTACTATCGAGTTAAGCCATACGCGTGGGTAAGTTTTTTGTTTGAGGAAACCGCAGGAAAGAATTTATTTTTGTCTTCTTTTGTTTTTTGCTGATTCTATTTAATATGAATTATTTCTTTTTGTCCCGTTACCACCTATTTACAAACTTAATTAAAATGTAAATGACTATGGAAGTATATGTTCATCAAAGTCACTTCTGCGACCGATTATGTATAAATACCTATATACAAAATGTTACTTAATTCTAATCTAAATAATCTAAAATCTAAAGAGTAAGTCAAGGGTATACTGTCTTATTAGTTTGCAATTTTGCTCGTTTTTGTGGCATGCATTATGGGCATCTTATATTATTTTAGATAAGTAGGCTAAATAATACAGTCTGTTCAACAAAAAAGGCCCCGCCTTCTAGTTACTTTATTATTTATTTTAGACCCAATAAACCTGATATCAACTCAAATGGCACATAAAAACCTACATTTTAACACTATCAAAAAATTTTTATCTTCAATTGTTTGAGAGTGTTGACGTCACATGCAATTTTTTTAAATGACACTGTATATATTTTTTTACATTTTCTGGTAGAGGTTTTTTTATCTCTTTTCAACATTATAAATATTTTATGCCCTTACATAAGAAAATTTTCGAGAAAAATTAAAAAACTTTTTTATCGGTGGGAGGCCACGATACAAAACTATAAACAAAAGTGTAACTCAGAAAAACAAAACAATAAACACTTTAGATTATTCTGAAATCTGATAGTTAAAGCGTTTGGCTACTATTTGTTTTGTTTTTCTGAGTTACACTTTTGTTTACAGTTTTGTATCATGGCCTCCCACTCTGAAAAAGTTTTTGTAATTTTTCACGAAATTTTTTTTATGCAAGTGCATGAAATATTTATATGGTTGAAAAGAGAAAAAAAACCTCTACCAGAAAATGTCAAAAAATATATACAGTGCGATTAAAAAAAATTGCATGTGACGTCACCACTCTTAAACAATTGAAGATAAAAATTTGTTGATTGTGTTAAAATGTAGGTTTTTATGTGTCATTTGATTTGATATAAAGTTTATTGGGTCTAAAATAAATAATAAAGTAGCTAGAAGGCGGGGCCTTTTTTGTTGAACAGACTGTATATCAATGAGCTCATAAATATAACGGACGTGAGATGGGGTGAGCAAATATATAAAACTAGAGATCCTGTATATAGTTTACTAAGAGTTGGGCAAACATCCTCATTTGACATACAATTTTGATCCAAATAGATATTTGACATATGTCGAACAAAGAGGTTATAGGAACCAATATTGCTACCTAGTTTTTGATGGGAGAGTTTTCAGAGTATTGATCATTCTTAGAATCTCTAGAACCGACTATTAGGAATATATGCCCAATTTAGTTAAAATTTATAGTTGCATATGCGATACTTTCGGTCGTCGTATGTTACAAAATATGTAAAAAAGGCATTTTGATCACACATGCCTTGTAAAAAGTGATCCAAACCAATCAAAATGTATCCCGCTGTTTGCCCAACTCTTAGTAACCTATATACAAACCTATATACAGGGACTCTATATAAAACAAAATTTCGGTGAAGTAGGCCCATTGTGCATTTTTATTTTAACGTTTTGCCAAAAACTAACTTAAAATTTGGCAACTTCTATTCAATTACTAAATAAATAATCTAATTATTGCGTTTTTTCCCGCAAGGTCAATCGTCTGGTAATTTTTAAAATGTGCAAGGTTCAAATTTCCGTCGAATCTTACGTCATAGCTAGAATCGTGTTATGTTCATGCTATCTTATTATTAAATTTAATTACGGATCCATCGGTATAAGAAGTCTTTATTATCAAATAAATGGTTGGTATAAAATATAATTCGTTTGAAATGGCAAATAAGAAAATTATTGTTATTACGGATATGTGGCCCGTAGTAGTAGCACATTGGTGTCATTGTCGGTTCTAAGCCCGTATAATGGAGGCCGGTTGGGGGAACAAGTTTGCAGCCTATCCATCGTAAAACTAAAAACTACACATAGCTCACAGATCCTGTAATATAGCCTGGGATGCTGAACGGGAAACGAATTAACGACAAACGCACAAAATAGGAAACGATTATTGAAACGGATAAATATATTGCGAATGGCCTGCGGGGACTTACGGGACCAAGAAGTTATTATAAAATTGAATAATGATTCGCTATAGTGGAAACCAGACGAAACGGGAAAGAAACGTAGAAATATGGGAGTTACCTAATTTTACGAAGGAAAAAAGAGAAAAAATCAAGATTACAGTCATGTGTTGGAATATTGCTACACCAAACATTCCAATCACAATACTGTACATCAAGTACATTAACGATAGAATTCCATAGCTACACTTGTATGCATGTAAGAACTTATATGAGTATTTGCACCAGACTCCAGAGAAAGCGCATGGAAGAAGTCATCAACAACTACAAGAAGAACTGGACTCTATACAAAATACAAAAACTACATTCACAATGGACGACATGAGTGCTACATTAGGCAGCGGCCTTGTAAAAGGTTACAAGCAGACGTTTAATGAAGATGTAACAAACGAACGAGGAAAATGCTTTGAGAGGTTTTTGCAGATAACAAACTACGAATAAACAACACATTATTTCCACATAAACCTCAGTGTAAATACAGTTAGTCGAACACAAGAGAACAGAAGTCTATAGTAGACCATTCCGAATGGATCTATACAGGGTGTATTAAAAAAATCCATAGCTACAACTGAAACATCTGGAGCACATTGTCCAGGCATTTAAGAAAAGGTAGCCAGTGAGACCAGAAGATTAAAAACATAAAGGACCAGGGAGTGAATATCATTTGAGAAGAACATATGAAATATGGCGGGCAGCTTCTAGCAACAGAAATAACCATATTATTTAATAAGATCATAAAGGAGAACAATGCACCCTAAAAATGGTAAGCAAATAACAATAATGATTAATTACAGAGGTAACGTTCTATGCTTAAACTATTTACTAGTATAATTGCTGATACTATAACGTACTATTGCATTTGTTGCAAGAACCGTGAATAATATTAAAGTTGATGATGGAGAAGGGCACAGAGAGAAAACAATAAGACATTAAAATTCGAAAGTCGAAGCATTACGAAATGAATCTACGAAAGATCTCTATAAAAGAAGAAACTGGGAAAATTGCTTTAAATTCTATATTCGAAAAGAAACACCAGAAATCAGATGGGAGAGGGTCAGGAAGAATATAAAAGGAGCAGCCCAAGGAGTGTTAGGAATAATGACTGTCAAATATCACAGTGGTAAGAGATTTAATAAAAACCGTGGGTTCGAAATGAGGAAGGCGAATAAACGAGAAAAGCTTACCTGCAATGCAAAACATCAACAACACCAGAATGTTATAGGGAATATAACCGAATAAAGAATGAAACAAAATCGCTAGCCGCAAGTACTAGAGTACTTTTTTGCATAGTGATCATGAAAGTCGTCTTTTTTTAACGAAAAATCGTGAAGAAAGTATCACATTTTTAATGCAAAAATCTTGAAAAAAGGTACACTTTTTTAACTATCTTCTTTTCGACTAAATTTTGAGTTACAAAAGATCACTATGCAAAAAAAACTACGTGTATAACACGTTTTGAAAGTATGACTTAGAAAAGATACTAAAGCAATCTATGAAGCAATTATAAGGCCCATCAGAACATCTTTATTAGTTAAAATATTCGAAATGAAAATATTACGTATAAACGTATAAAAAGCACTAATAGATTGGGAAACTACTAAAAGCATTAGAAAACAATCGGTGGAAAACATTAATGAATGGACACACAAACGAAAACAAAAATGAGATTAACACAGTAGCAAAATAGTAAAAGGAAGCATAGCAAGAACTGAAAGAAAAAAATCACCAATCGGAGAGGGAATCCCAGGACGACCCAAAACACGTTGGAGTAATAACCTGCATATTTAAAAGACATAATTGAAGAAAGAATAGGTATACAGCCTAAAATATAAGAAGGAAGAAAAAGAAAAAGATGAAAGAACAGTAGCGGTGATCAAGAATTTAAAATTGCATGCTACGCGGACCACGCTGTACTAATTTTTTGTAATGAAGCCGCTGTCCAACGTGTGCTTCAGAGATGTAACAGAAGAACTCAATATAAGGATATTAATAGATAGAAGAAATCTCTAACCATTTCAAAAGAGCCTGTAAGATGCAAATCGCAGAGGTAATTGATATCGAGACACTGCAATTCAAATAATTTGGAGAATACCGAAACCAGAATATACAAAACATGCGTTCGCCCGGTGATTACATATGTCATTGAAACTAAAGTAGACAGCTGCAGAACTACACGGTTTCTCCGAACAAAGAAATGCGAATTCTAAGATTTCTACTGTGGAAAAAACGACGTGACCGAATGTGCAACGATGTCATCAGGCAAGACCCAAGATATCATAAAATGGGAATGGAGAAGAAAGAAGTGGAACCACCATATCGTAAAGAGACAAGGATAGAACAGTGAGGGCAACTCGAAATGGTAAACCGCAGGGTACTAAACTACCCGGGAGGCCTCCACAACGCAACGGTAGAAAGAGAGTTGGTCATCTCAATCCCAAAACCATAACCGATAACACACAGATCAATAAACTTCACTAAAGGAGAAGAAATGTTCAAGCACTGTCTCTGCTAGTTTAATGATACATTTTTAAGTCAATTTAAATAATGTATTAGTCATCTTAGTCGTTGGCTCTTTAATAGATTCATGGTTTACCACAAAAGCAAAATACACCCAAAGCGATTGAAAATATCACTCTTAAACTGAACTAATTTTGTTAATTACGAGTAGTTCATGTATTTCCTTTGTTTCCAAACTACACATTGTTATTAAAATAATGAGTAACTACGGTATGTGAAATTTGTGTTGATCTGCTAAATATCACAAAGGAATTAAAACAAACAGAATGTAAATATTTCTGAAAACAGGGAGATAACAAGCTCTAATAACGATTAATGATAGAAAACAAAATAGTTTGAATACTGAAAGCAAAATACATCGGTTAATATTATATAACGCAGCTAGTTTAGAAAACTGATGTTTTACTGAACAAGTGCCAGCGAGTAGTTAAACGGCTATACGAGTTCAGTAAAATCACTTTTCTAACGCGTTGCATATAATTAATAACAAGTTCTTCTATTTTGTGAAAAGGGTTAGTATTTTAGATAAAATAAACCGTGTTACGATATACCTAACGTTATCTGCTTTTTACATTACTTGCATTGTAAATTACTATTATCGGATTTCATAAGAAATGTAAAATATTATATTTTTATATAAAAGTGACACTAAATGTCAAAATATAACCAAGCTGAGTAAAACTCGTCTCTATATACTCAACGACAATAATCAGCTCCAGTTAATGTCATGCGTTTGGCACTACTGAAGTGTATTGTTGGTGACCCTGTAAGTCTAAGTCAAATTCGAGGTTAGCAGGTTAGGTTTTGCGTCAGTTTTGACACAGACTGACGCAAAACCTAACCTGCTAACTTCGAATTTGACATAGACTTACAGTGCTACCATGAGTACACTTGAGTATTGCCAAACGTACAACGATTCGCCGTTGTTAAGCTGTAATGGTTGCTACGGTGCAAAATACCACTTTACTCAACGATTTTGAATTTAAAAATAGTATATTGCCCTATAAAATGCGATAAATGTAATTTAATTTTATACGTAATGCACTGACATAAGATTTTTTCAATGACTGAAAACGATATTTTGAAATTAAAAAGTGGTTTTGTGTTAATAAAAAATACACAGCAAGTAAAATTAGAAAAAAATCTACCGAGTTTAGCACAATTTTTTTGAAATTTTAAAATTTGAGTAACATCACTAATTTTTTGAAATATTTCGAGAGAATGGAAAAGAACGTGTTTTTTACAAATAATTCTATAGCTATTTTAGTTTGATTCAAAACATAAATTGGCATTTAGTAGTAATGAAATGTAGTACAAGCTTGAACTTTAAAAAATTGTTCTAAGTAGCTAGTTTTCCATTGTCATACCACGCAAAATGTTTTATTCTAATTTACTTACTGATAATACACAATTATTTACTGTTAAAAAAACTATTGCTTAGTTTTTAAGCAACTTTAGTAAATTCACCATGAAGTTGAAATATGAAAATTACCTTTGTTACTAGTCAAATTTGTACACTTGTACAATTTTATCGATTTAACCCATACTACGGATTTTAGAAAGATACCAACTAAATATTTAATTTTGTCACCAGAATTTATATTGGAACACGAAAAATACATGAAATTTATACAAAGAAAATTGCACCAGTAATAATATTTGAGAGCACATAAATATATACTTTAAAAAATTCACGAGTTAAAGGTAAATGAAATTATGTGAAATATACGTTACCTCCATTAGTAAATAATATAGGGTGATTTGTGACATGTGTACGAAACGACATCCAGCGATAGGGTAAGTCCGTAAGTCATAAGTATGGATGCTACTAAACAACATGCAATAGCGCAAGCCATTTGTACAAAAAGACTTGGATTAAGTACGGTTCAATTAATACTGTCACTTGGAGACCCCAGAAGTAGAAAATAGAGATGCAGGTATCGAGTGATCGAATAAATTTCACCTCCAGTGTGCTGTGATTCTTGGTATACATTTCGCAGCACTGAAGTGAATTGTCAGTGTATGTCAAATTGGAGGTTAGTAGGTTAGGTTTTGTTTGTTATTTGACACAAAGTGAAGAAAAACTTAAACTGAAAATTTCGAATTTGACATAGACTGACAATCCACTTCAGTGCTGCCAAATGTATACCAAGAATCACAGCACGCCGGAGGTGAAATTTATTCGATCACCCGATACGTCGACTGTTACCATTACAAAAACCATACACAAATACCGGATGACTATAAATGATTGTGATTTTTTGTCTTAGGTTGGCACTGTTTATGTTGGTGGCACTGTAAATCTATGTCAAATTCAATGTTCGCAGGTTAGGTTTTTGCGTCTTACAGTTCCACTAACATAAACAGTGCCAACCTAAGAAAAAAATCACAACCATTTATAGCCACCCGGTACAATATCTGCATACTTAGGGCCGATTCTACAATCCAAGGATAAAGTTATCCCGGGAATAAATACCCTAGAAACGATAGTTGTAACAAAGAAAACTATGACAATTATACCTCGGATAGCTTATTCTAAGTATATACTTGCATTGTAGAATCGGCCCTTAAACGAACTAAAGTCTCCTAAGTCTAAATGAAATTGCTTTCTAGATTTAATTTACTCCTGGTTTTCTTTCTTTTTCGTATTTGTTTTTTCTTGTTCCGATAGTACCTCAATTTTTAGTTTTTAAATCTGATTTCTTGTTGTTATTGAAGAGGTGCAAGTTTATTGTCCCTCGAAATAATGCATCTCAAGGAGTTTAAATTATTTTTTATTTTCAAACTCGCATATCTGAAAAATAGTCAAATTTAGTAGAAGTATGAGGGCCTCTTGAAAATACAAAATATACAGGTAGTTCCCTTGAAAAATTGTTAAATTGGCAAATGTTTAGCACCCTGTATGTAATTAATACCCGGAACTACCATTTTACACTCGAAACGTAATTCACAAAAACCATAATTTTTTGGTAACGTTTTCTTTCTTCTAATTTTTTCTGTTACAGCAGCCACCTGAAATTCAGCATTTTGTTTATAAAAACGATAATATTTACAACACAGTTGATGTTAGACCCATACAACTTTTAACAGTAATTTTAAGACAAAACTTTAAAGATATCTAAATATAGGGTATTCCGTTAAAAAAAGCAGCTTTGATTCTCCACACTGTGTTGAGCCACCCTGTATAATAAAATTTATTATAGTAATATGCACCACTTCCGTATCTACAACTTTTACATAAACAATTTTTAAATAACTCTTCTCGTCGCCGAACCTTTTACAGTGTGACACAAAGTGATCACACTGTATACGCCATAAACCCAAAAGCCGCAGAAAAAAATTATTTTGTGACCAAAAAGTATGCATATTGTTGTATTTATAAGAAGAAACCGATATTCATAAACCAATGCCAAAGCTAATTAGTAATATTATTTTGTTTAGAAAAATCAACATTGTTACATGTGGTGCAGATACCGGTAGATAATAATAATTATTTATGGTAAATTGTATAAGTCACGCAAGAAAAGTTGAGCATTCGAGGCAGTCATGCTGAGTGGAGTCTTTTTTCGTGTGCATTATTTATAATAACGCTTGCCATACAAAATGTTGGCCAACAACTCAATCAATACAATTTTAGATTTGGTACGAACTAACTTGGTTTTATTTCACGTGTTAAATGAATTAATTTAGAAATGTCAGTTGATTTTTTTAGGTTAGATCGTGCGTTTTAAGCATAAAAAGCAACAAAAAGCGTACGTTTTAGACAAATATTGATCATTAGCATGTATAGTCACACAATAAAATAGTATTACTCTCTCCCTGGTATATATTTTGAATCATCCTAAATATAATTAGCAGTACGCCTAATAAGCTATTATTTTTTAAGAATATCATTTCGTTATAATTCCATTCTAAAATAATATACAAATCGTCCTACGGACTCGTTGTATTTTCAGCTTTGAGATTATAACTCATAATATTCATTAAAATATTATCTATGGTAAGCGTACTACTTATTCTATTGTCTCTGATAATTACATCGTTCTCGCGGTATATTACTAGCGATTGCAATAAACATACAATGTTGCCATAGAAGCACTACAATGCCCAACGAGGTTAAATCTTGTTCGAAGCCTGATTAAAAAAACAAAATCGCGCAACTGCACTTTTCCATTATATTTTTATTTTTAAATACAAAAATATTTGACCCCCAAGTGCAACGATATCCTGGTCATATAAATGAAACATTTTTCTCAGAATTGACTTAACGTATTCTCTTTCGTATACTCGTTTTTTTTTTTACAGGGTACAGTAAATATTGCCCCAACTGCGACGCCCATGTTAATAGCATCATAGAACATCGCTTACCTTCAATTTGACATTCTCCTTCGGAGCTCACGAAACCCATCCCGTCTTTCACGACAAACACCGAGTAAGTGATTCTGTCCCCGACTTCTACGCGAAGCTGTCTTTTTGCAAACATCCATTTCCCATCTCGTTTCTTCCTCACGTACTGGGAAAAGTTTTTATCCTCGAGTTTTCCCGATTTTCTGTACACGTTGATGTGGAAGAGAACCACCGACAGGCCAGGGGTGTCTTCGAGGCTCATGAGAAAGCCCCTGGGAAGAGACACTTGTATTTCTGGTTCCGGAACTTCCGGTTGGTTGACAAAACCAGCGGCCGAAAGACCAACTAGAAGTACCATCAATGCAACTTGGCGCAGAGACATTTTGATTGAAACTAACACGAGCGTTTTGGAATCTATGCTTTGAAGACAAACTGTTATGATTTACCGTAACCTTCGACTTCGGGAATTTACGTTCGGGCATCAGTTGTCGTTATCTATGCTGTTTGATTACGAGGAATCGTTCGTTTTGTGTTGTAGGTCAAGCAAAGATGTGATGATGCGTTTTTGCTATTTGAGGTGTGCAGGCCTGAAATTTACCCAGCAAATTTACTGTAAATGTATCCTTTTAATAATGCTAATTGGTCTGTTTTTTCTGATGACTTAATTTTTGAAAAAATGAACGACGTACTTTACTATAATAAACTAATTTAAATATTTCTTATGCGTGAATGTTTAGAAAAAGCGGTAACAATTTGTTTAAAAAATTTGAATCCGGAACTAGCAGACTGGACAAATATTTATATTGTTAAAGTCATTATTATTAACCAAATTCTAACTTCAATAACACACTGGTAACTTTTGTAGTCTAATGGAACCATAGTAGTAATTTTTATGGATATTTTGCTACAGTAAGAGACAGCCATGTCTATATAAATATATTGAACGTATACATGACGTAACTGTTGCTTATTTATTATGTAAGATTCCAGTATTACGATAAATCATAATAATACTTACGACTAAATAGAGATTGATTTTGGAATGGAAGAATGTTTGTAAAAATTTGTCATTGAAGAATATGGTAATAGTTGTTTTAGTAATAAATTCCTTTTCATATTTTAAGCAAATCTACAATATACCGTTTGCAAAATAAGGGATAATAGATTACCAAGAATAACAACTCAGTTTGAAAGTGGGAAGAAAACTGCACAGAAGGAGATAACAATATTGGGAAAGCACATAGAACAATGATATACGACATGAACTGGAAATAATTGGTTCAAAGTTACAGAACTATGGAGGCTTGATAAACAGATTGTTGCAATTAGTAATGTGTAATAGAATCAAATGACGTAAATTCCAAGAAATTCATACTATGCAGCCTAACTTATTTTCCTTTATGAAATGCACCATCATGTTTATATTTTATACTTCGTACTTGTTTCAAAGTGTAGTAATTGTAGATTTAGCATTTATAGAAAGTCAGTTTTTCTATTTTTGTGTCTCTCGTCTAAAAGACGAAGGAAGTACAACTGTAATCGTGAAAAAGAAAGATTTCTTCACATATTCACGTTTCAGACTCGCTAGATTCAATAATGTTTTTTTTAATTCTGTCTGTCTGTCTGTGGGCCTGTCAATTTACCTGACTGTCCGTTTGTCTGTATGATTGTCCATCTGTTGGCGGTATAGCTAAAAATACTATTTGCTGGAGGAGGTAAATGGATTTGTCATGCAATTTTACGCTACGATGTCCACATGTATACCCCTATCGCTTAACAGCAGTTCATGAACTATTACCACATGATATTTCTAATAGGTTACGCTTCTGTAAATCAATTTTACCTGTGCTTAACAACAATCAAGATGTACCTAGGGAAACGTTTTTGACGGACAAAGCTGTTTTTTAAGCATAGATGAGTTTGTTGAAGCACCCCTGCATGCTAAAAAGATTGATGTTTGGGCAGCTATTAGTGCAAGACGTTTAATTAGACAATTTTTTTAAATGGGAACATTAATGCAGAAAGGTATAGAAAGCAACTTTTACAACCATTTTTGAACTAACTCCACGATGACGAATTACGTGAGGGTTATTTCCATCAGGATGAAGCGAGACCGTATTGTACAGTTGAAATTTTTACAGTTGATTAGACAGTTCTTTGATAGTAGTCGTAGACGAAGCTCTTTGGCATACAAGATCTTGTGGTTCAACCACGTGTGATTTCTGTTTATGGCCTTTCATCAAAGCCTCAGTACATTTAGAACTCGATAAATAATTTGAACGAATTAAGACAATAAATTATCTAAATCTAATCTAAAATCTAAAGATATAAATTGCACGCCTCAGTTTGTAGAAAATGCAGTAAATGGAGTCCGAAATAGTTTTAAAATGTATTGAAGTCGGTGGTGGGCATTTTAATAGTCTTCTATGATCAATTGAATTTTAAGTGTAGAATGTAAATACAGTTGTTTTTAGTTTATAGCCTCATTTTAGTTTGCTATATTTTGTTAACGTGTAAGTAATAACTAATAAGTAAAAACATACTATGTTTCTTGTTTTCTCAAGTCAATACTAGTTTTTGAACACCTATTACTAATTCGTTGCTTGTTTGATCACAATATTACCGACGTCGCCAAAGGTTCAAGTGGAAAATAAGAAATATTTAAACTGGTTTAAACTGAATTATAATTGTTATAATGAGATTAAGAAGTATTTTTACGAAGTTTTAATACTGTTGACTGCCGTGTGCGTCTTATGAGCGCACATATAATGCTCTTAATTTCGGCTTTGTGTCTGAAACGCGCACGATTTCCGTTACTTTGTGTGGCAATTTGGAAAGCCCTGGAGTGATGTTACTTGCACACAATGACTGACGCACTTTTATTTTGGTATTGAAATAGGAAAGCACTACGTTTCCAATAGAGGAAATATTATAACATTAATTGAAATTGTAAATGCAGAATCGTATTTTGATTCTTTCATAGTTTTTACGTATAAGAGTTTTCCTCGCCGTTTTGACAGCAGAGTTTTCTACTTTTTTAAGTGTAAATTATTACTATAAAAAAGGACGTGTATTTTAGTCGCACTTGTTTCTTTGTTCTTGATCTTACACAATTTCCATAGATTCGAGGGTTGCTTTAGCTCCTGAAGTTGAAATAATTAGCTATTAGTAGAACAGTGGACAGGATAGCGGCCATTTTGTTTTTAATTGGGTCAATTAAAATGATCGATTAAATTGATTGAACCAATTAAACCGCTAATTAAACCGCGAATCAAATGCTCTAATTAAACCGCGAATTCGCGGATTGACCTAATTAATCACATATGAAGTTTGATATTTAATTTACATATGTGCTACTGATTAAATTACGCATTAGCTTCCGATTAAATTACGCGGCAGCCATTTCTTAATTTTCGCGCGAATATTTGAATTTGAAATTTTTTGAATTTAAACTTCCCGGGTGTCGGCCATCTTGGTTTTCTGCGCACGCACTTCTTGCAAAAATATTTGAATTTCAAACTGCTAAATCTCCCTCTCTTGTGTTCCTTCTCTCTCATGCACGGCGGCCATTTTAATATCGCGCGAATATTTGAATTTTTCAGATTTTTTTCTAAGTTCAATTTTTTGAATTTAAACTTCCCGGGGTGTCGGCCATCTTGGCTTTCTCGCATTTATTTAATTTAAAAAAAGCTTTCTGCGATGATCCTAGGCGGATTCGAACCAGCGATCACAGTATTACGAGTCTAAGAGGCTAACCACCTGAGCTACCCAGACAACGTAACTGAGTCCTATTAAAACTTCAACACTTGCGTGTCGACCTCCCTTGTTTTAAACAAACTATTTTTTGAAAAATATGTTTTATAAGAATGGAAGTACATACCCTGCGGTGTTAAATGATGTGTAGTAATTTAAAAAAACTGATTTTGCGACTGGATGTGGCATAATTAATTATTATTTATAATTTGTACCTGCTATATGGATGGATTCTCATTGTCCCTACCTACTATATAGGTGGAAATTTCCGATCGGTTGGCGATAAGAGGTAAAGGCAGATCGTAAATATAAAAACGAGTTACAAATTTTGATTTTAATATATTCTTGAAATACTAAGTATGAAAAGGTCTCATATAATATTATTAAATTATTTATAAAACCGAGGCTATTATCCATTTTTCATATTTGAAATGCTAGAATATGATTAATTTTATGCTGCTATGCGTAATTACAAAAGACATTATAGCCCCGAGGAGGCTTTCTATTTTGTCATCCTCAAATGGCCTAACAGGTCGTTGCCTGTCGGCGTTCAGCTCTTTGGTGTTCGTCACGGAATACGATAACATGAACAAGAAGATAATACGTATTGCTTGAGTAAGAAAGAGATAAACATAAAATGCGTAATTATTCGCAATGGTTTTTGCCCCGGGCGCGTTTTCAGTTAACTTGATTGTTAGCACAGACAATGGAATTTGCTATGATATCACCGAATCTGCAGGGGTCATCTTGTCTACGCTCATCTCGTCCGCATTTATTTAATTTAAAAAAAAAGCTTTTTGCGGTGGCCCAAGTCGGATTTGAACTCTGGCCACATGTGAATAATTATTTTAAATCGCGAAAAGTGTTGAGTAAATAAATGCAACGTATTGTACATACGTAAAACTTTTAGTTATTGTGCGTTTATAAGATGGGTCTTTTGACAAAGTGGAAGAATCAAACTGTGCTATTGTAAATGTACAGATTTTTCACGGTCAATTTGTATATAACAACTTAATGTAAATTGGTAATTTAGAACATTTTAACGAAAACAGCGACTTCTTTCGGAATAAACTGTTTCTTCTCACTACGGAACCCTATTTTATAAGTAAACGTCTGAAACTGTGTCATTATATCGATAAAAACTGCATTTTAGTTTAAAAAATTCCAGTATAAATGCAAACGGACGAAAATAAAAACGCAATTGACCACAAATTAACATAATTTTGAATAAAACGCTCAATTTCGTTGAAAAAATGTTCTGACACCGTCATTTCACTTAAAATTTTACAAAAAACTGACATCATGTCACTTGAAATTATACAAAAACGACATTTTTATCCAATAAGCGATAAAAAATACACCATCTCACATTATTTCACTTAAAAAATGATAACAATTCGTTTTATAAATCGTTTTGTAAAACGAAAATGATGTAAAAGCAGTTTTTAGAGTTTATTTCTAAGCATAATTTTGCAAATGTTTTACACTTTTTTCTCTAACTTGTTGCAATTTTAGCAAAATTTGAATAAAAAACAGCAATTTCTGCAGCAATTTTAGTAAGATTTGAATAAAAACACAAGTCCGCTGAAAAAGTTCTAACCAAAACGACAAAAACAATATTTTTATAGAACTTTCATTAAAAAATCTTCTACCACAAGCATTTCTAGAAGCAAAATTCACGCACTTTCGCTGAAAAACGTTCTGTTCCACATCATCTCACATAAATTTTCACAAAATTTGACATCATGTCACATAAATTATACAAAAACTGTCATCATGTCACTTGAAATTATACAAAAAACGACATCTTTATTCAACACACGATGAAAATTGAACAAAAATCACGCAATCACACATCATCTCACATAAATTTACACAAAAATCGACATCATGTCACATAAATTATACAAAAACTGCCATGATGTCACTTGAAATTATACAAAAAACGACATTTTTACTAAACACACGACGAAAATTGAACAAAAATTACGCAATTACACGCCATCTCACATAAATTTTTACAAAAATCGACATCATGTTATTTTGCAAATGTTTTACACTTTTTATAAAATGCATCGCTCAAAATTAAAAGAAATAGCAATTTCGTTGAAAAATCTTTTACCACAAGCATTTCGATAAACAAAATTCAAAAATTCTTGTACTTTTGATGGAAATACACACAATTTCGTTGAAAAATTTGCAAATGTTTTACACTTTTTTATAAAATGTATCGCCCAAAATTAAAAGAAAGCACAATTTTTTAAATTATATCACGCCATTATGAAATCGTAGATTGATTTTTTTGAAATTTTACACTTTGTAACTGTAAAATAACTTCAAATACTAATATTTTAGCTTTAAATTTTGTAATTATTGCAGATTCGTGAAAAACAATAGCAGAGTAGAAATAAAAAAACACAAACACTTTGTAATAAACAAATATATTGTTCTTATTTCGTATAATACTTAATAATATAAAAATAATTGTACAGCTGAATGTCTTATTTTCTAAAAATCTGCTAGCAATTTACAAAACTGTAGTTTGAGGTGCACAACATTTCAAATTAAAAAGGCTGCATGTAATAAATCAGAATTTCATTGTGTCATTTTAAAGTTTAAGATGCACCCAATCTAGAATTCCCTTCGTTTTTGGTGTTGATGACATCTGCCTTAGAGGCATTTTTCTAAGGGCCCTTTTTTGGAGGCGTTTCCTTATCGGCGTTCTTCTGACTGAACCTTTTTGATGTGGACTTGGATGAGTAGCTGGTGTTTTTAATTTATATTCTAAATCGGACTCGCAGTTATCAGTTTCCATTTCGGTTTTTCCTGTAGTACCACTCGGGGTTGGCTTCTTTTGCTGTTTAGGTTTAGCTAGCAGCACATTAGCAACGTTAAGGTCTTTGATGTAAGCAGCAAACTGTAGGCGTCCGGGTGGATTAATAGTTTTTCGAGGCCTCAGAGTGTCGTGAATTAAATCGACTATGTTAGACGCCGGTAAAATTTCACCCTTTATAGTAACGGTACCCTTGTGATCCCAGCTCACATCGTTTGAGGTACTTAAAATGCGTAGGAAAACTTCAGCTTTTTTCTTAAAAGTTTTGGGAAGTGTAGATAAAATAAGGGCATTTGATAGGCTGTTACTGGTTGTTTCAATAGGTATTTTGATTGGCTGCCGCGCCTGGTTTGTGAAATGAAGGTACCTTTGTAAAACCTGATTGTACTGGATCCATTTATCGTGATCAGTTAATTTGGACTTTAAAACTTTTTGCATTTCGTCATCAAGCTGTGATAATATATTTTTCTCCGCATTCTCGCCAGACTTAAGACGTTGGACAAATTCCGGCGATACAATCAACATCTTCCGCTCTTGGCCCATTTTAGTCGAAAAGGAGCTCAATCGTTTGTTCTGGTAGAGCCGTCGTGAATAAACTAGCTTAAAATCAAGACTTTCATAATAAATATATAAAAAAAATATGACAGGTACGGGAATCGAACCCGCGTTCTCTCTCGAGATCAGAGCTTAAATCTGACGCCTTAACCATTCGGCCAACCTGCCTCCCTATATAAACGACCACTCTCTGCATAATTAAGAAAACATATAGTTTAAAAAGCCTTCTACATACAATTTCATACAATATTTCATATAAATTAAGCCATGTACAAATTCAGAACATTTTTTTCAACGAAATTGAGCGTTCTTATTCAAAATTATGTTAATTTGTGGTCAATTGCGTTTTTATTTTCGTCCGTTTGCATTTATACTGGAATTTTTTAAACTAAAATGCAGTTTTTATCGATATAATGACACAATTTCAGACGTTTACCTATAAAATAGGGTTCCGTGGTGAGAAGAAACAGTTTATTCCGAAAGAAGTCGCTGTTTTCGTTAAAATGTTCTAAATTACCGATTTACATTAAGCTGTTATATACAAATTGACCGTGAAAAATCTGTACATTTACAATAGCACAGTTTGATTCTTCCACTTTGTCAAAAGACCCATCTTATAAACGCACAATAACTAAAAGTTTTACGTATTTATAATACGTTGCATTTATTTACTCAACACTTTTCGCGATTTAAAATAATTATTCACATGTGGCCAGGGTTCAAATCCGACTTGGGCCACCGCAAAAAGCTTTTTTTTTTAAATTAAATAAATGCGGACGAAATGAGCGTAGACAAGATGACCCCTGCAGATTCGGTGATATCATAGCAAATTCCATTGTCTGTGCTAACAATCAAGTTAACTGAAAACGCGCCCGGGGCAAAAACCATTGCGAATAATTACGCATTTTATGTTTATCTCTTTCTTACTCAAGCAATACGTATTATCTTCTTGTTCATGTTATCGTATTCCGTGACGAACACCAAAGAGCTGAACGCCGACAGGCAACGACCTGTTAGGCCATTTGAGGATGACAAAATAGAAAGCCTCCTCGGGGCTATAATGTCTTTTGTAATTACGCATAGCAGCATAAAATTAATCATATTCTAGCTTTCAAATATGAAAAATGGATAATAGCCTCGGTTTTATAAATAATTTAATAATATTATATGATACCTTTTCATACTTAGTATTTCAAGAATATATTAAAATCAAATTTGTAACTCGTTTTTATATTTACGATCTGCCTTTACCGCTTATCGCCAACCGATCGGAAATTTCCACCTATATAGTAGGTAGGGACAATGAGAATCCATCCATATAGCAGGTACAAATTATAAATAATAATTAATTATGCCACATCCAGTCGCAAAATCAGTTTTTTAAAATTACTACACATCATTTAACACAGCAGGGTACGTACTTCCATTCTTATAAAACATATTTCTCAAAAAATAGTTTGTTTAAAACAAGGGAGGTCGACACGCAAGTGTTGTCTGGGTAGCTCAGGTGGTTAGCCTCTTAGACTCGTAATACTGTGATCGCTGGTTCGAATCCGGCCTAGGGTCATCGCAGAAAGCTTTTTTTAAATTAAATAAATGCGAGAAAGCCAAGATGGCCGACACCCCGGGAAGTTTAAATTCAAAAAATTTAACTTAGAAAAAAATTTGAAAAATTCAAATATTCGCGCGAAATTAAAATGGCCGCTGTGCATGAGAGAGAAGGAACACAAGAGAGGGAGATTTAGCAGTTTGAAATTCAAATATTTCCTCAAGAAGTGCGTGCGCAGAAAACCAAGATGGCCGACACCCGGGAAGTTTAAATTTAAAAAATTTCAAATTCAAATATTCGCGCGAAAATTAAAAAATGGCTGCCGCGTAATTTAATCGGAAGCTAATGCGTAATTTAATCAGTAGCACATATGTAAATTAAATATCAAACTTCATATGTGATTAATTAGGTCAATCCGCGAATTCGCGGTTTAATTAGAGCATTTTATTCGCGGTTTAATTAGCGGTTTAATTGGTTCAATGAATTTAATCAATCATTTTAATTGACCCAATTAAAAACAAAATGGCCGCTATCCTGTCCACTGTTCTACTGCTATTTGATTTTGTGAAACTCCAATTTGCAGAAACAAAAAAGCCAGAATATATTGTAATGGTTCTGTATATCAACATTATGATATTAAAGAAATTACTGTAGTGTAGAAATAGGGATTGATGCCTTGTTTAGAATGAAGAGATAAATATTGATGCAACATAATTGATTTGAATTTAATTTAAAAATAAAACATACAATATAAATGATAATATCGGACTAAAATTATAATTACTTTTCTTGGAAAAAATGGCAATAAGTCACTTTATATTCGTCCTCGTAACAGTAGGTAGAATAGTAAAAAAATAAAGGCCTGTTCACACAGATGGATAACTTGTAAAGAAATAACAAATGTTAGAAATAAAAAATTGTTAGAATGGAATTTCTTTGGAAAAGGACAGAAATCAGTAAGGATGCAGCGTTGGCATCTGAACTTTTAGATGGATAAAGGTTGGCAATAGAATGTAGATTAGTTTTTAGATGTTAAAAATATAATTCTTTGTAGTTATACTAACGTAGAGTGTAATTAACCAGTCGCGTTTAATCTTTGAGCTCTTGTCACCAGGCTATCTGTTAGAAGAATAAGAATTAGAAAAAAACAGTGATTTATTTCCCTTAATTAAAGAAAAATAAACACGAATTTTAAAATGTAACTAAATTGCTCTGTATTCAATCGCATGAGATTGAACTACTTATAATTCAAGTGCAATTTGAAAATAACAGAAGTATTATCTACTAACATGGGCCAGGTGTAACACATTCCAAGTAATAGATGTTCCAAATCAAGGGAAGTTTACGACAAAGCGATGAACTCACTCCCGTACTCTTTAATATACTGTTGCATGGCATTGTAAAAGAACTACAAGTCGATCAAAATGGTAATATCATAATTAAAGAAGCTCGTAGGATATGCTGATGGCCTAGACATAATCAGAACTTCTAGACGCGCAATCCGAGAGTGCTGCAAATATATTAAAGAAACGGTCCAGACTGCTGGACTAGAAATAAACGAAGATGAAGCCAAGGCCATGAGACTGAAATTACCACAAAGGCTGGACAAACTCGGAGCATAGGGGAAGGCAATATTAAGGTCATAACGAATAACGTACTTGGGAAGTAAAGTAAACAGCAGCAATGACACCACACACGAAGTACGTCACAGGATTGTTAAAAGCAACAGGGCAACTTGCGTTGTCCAAAACTAGTACAAGCAAGCATAAAGACAGGGCCGGACTGGGCGTTTGAACCGGGCCGGGCAAATGGCACCAAACCGGTCGCTTTTAAATATGGCTCTTTTTGTAAGGCGAACAAACCCAATTATTACATATGAAAAACGATATTTCTTAAAAAAAATACTCCAAAAACATTATTCAGATAACACAAAAAATATTTAAAAAATATAAAAAGGTTAGTAAACTCGTACTGCACATTGGTGTAATTATGGATAAAGTAATAAAGAAACCAATATAGTATTAAGATTAAGGTAGAATATCAAATTACAAGTACGTTTTTCATGTTTTTACATTTATATGTCAGTTTATACAAAATATCACCATTTTCAATAGACACTAGAACGTCCTTTTCGGAAGACATTAATATGAAAGTCACTAAATGAGCTTCAGACAAATAGCTACCTGCTCTATTTAAATAAATGTTACTTTAGAAACGGATCTTTCATATGCAAATTGTGTAATAAAAAGTGTTTTAAATATTTTTTGCAACCGTGTACTAAAATTCAACTTTTTAATTGTCATTATTAATGTCAAAATAAAATCTCTTTTACTAATAAAAAATAGCTATTATCTACCACGGGCGTAAGAAGGGGTTTATGGCCCGCGCCGTGAAAACAAGGGCAATAAACTCTAGTTGTGCACCAGGTGAATACAGCACTTTATGTACAAGCTGGAGTATTCACAATTTTATTAAAACCAAATTTATAATTTTTATAAATGGTAGTTGGCAAACTACGATGTCATTGCTAGTAAAACTTGCAAACACGACACTAAGCGGGTCGTAATAGTATATTATGATACGAGTTTTATAAGAAGCATTTTGTAGCACGCACGGGTTTAGGGTACGACGGGCGAAGCGAGGAGTGCCCTAAAGAGGTAAGTGCTACAAAATGCCTTACAAACGAGGCATCATACAGTATTTTATCTACTTTGCCATTATTTTAACAAAAAAATAAAATTTCAAATTCTAGGGAATTTCGCGGCAGTTGGCAACATTTGTGCGGTGCAATAAAGTCGGCTATTGACAGTTCGATATGTACATCGAGCGAAGTACCTATAGTTGCCAATGTTAACAAAAATAATTACTCTGTTTTTAGTATTTTTATTATAGCATCGCTTTTTGTCATGAAACATGTCTCGTGCATAAAAACTTTTAGCACGAGTTTGCACACAATATTTTTTACGGCCTTAAATTTACTGTTATTAATCCATAAATGTCGATTTAACAAAGGTTTGCATATGACTGTTATAATTTATGTCATAGTAAAGAGATGGCCTTGACACGCAAGTGACTGTTTCTGCAGCCGGTAGCTGTGAAAGTTAGTTATTAAAGGTAATTATAAATGTACACATTTTACTTTATTCATTACATAATGCTTTAATTATTTAAAAAACACATTACCTCTAACGAAAGAAGTAACTAGAATAACTTTATAACCTCACTTCCAGTTCAAAATTCTAAATTCCACACCAGCTGTTTACTTTCAGCACATGGGCTAAAAGTAATCAGCTGATTTCACTTTTAACACGCTAATTTATAAAACGTCATTTTTAGTTAATCAAGCTAGTGTTAAAAGTCCTACTTTTAGTAATGGTCGTAGAAAAAGTACTTTTTTCAATCCTGTACAAATATTTCAACTAATTAGTTGTCGTTATTAATACAATTTCTTGAAAACCCCTTACCACACAAACATTTAACACCCGCTAAATACGTTTCTTGACAGCTAAGCTGTTATCTTTCGTAGCCTTGCGGGGAGAGACTAACCCGACAAATTTGGCCGAAAATATGCCCTTCACCAACTCACCAGTGAAAGTCCAGGCTCCAGCAGTGTTTTACTCATTAATAATTTCAAAATTACATACTTTTTGTTAGTGAAAAAACTATTTTTTAAGGTTGCCATTGGTAAAAAATTTATTGTTTATTAGAGAATTGTAAAACATTTTGTATGCAACTCAATGCAAAATTAGTGTTTTTCACTCGTCGTAATTTACAACATTTACAACTCGTAAAAAACACCCACATTTTGCAACTTGTTAAATAAATAGCTATTACGACCCGTTTAGTGTCGTTTAGCGTACCATAATGTAGGTACTCTATTTTCCAATAATCTAGTATTTGTTATTTATATCTGTGATACGAGGTACAGGATGCTTTTCAAGCTTTTCCAGTTATTTACGTATTCAAAATGGAAAATAAAATGTAGTATGCACCACGGGTATTACTTGATGTTTATACCCCTCGAGCACAACCATCCTCATAATGCTTTTGGTACATAAATAAATATTATGGCCCTAGGGCCGTAAAGTAACATAGTACGCCGTCAAAGATAGGGTATAACGTGATCAATTACGCAATTTTTTAGTTGTTAATGTCAAAATGACATCCTTTTTTCACGCTTTGCGTAAATTTGAATGTTAACATAACCTATCTAAACAACATGATATACTTAAAATTCTGTGTTTATTATATATAATCCCAAAAAAATTTTGCAATACCTTGCAAAGTTAGTATTTCTTTACTCCTCGTAATTGTCCAATGAGCAAAGCGACTTGTGAAAAAAACCCTCATTTTGCAACTTGTTTAATAAATAACTAATATGCCTTTTTCTAGATCAGGGTACGCTTCATCATATAAATTATATTTCTTCAGAATTAGTAGCAACAAACTATACATTTTTCCAGAAGTTGTGATCAACAGTACGGTTTTCTGCTTCATAATCATCCTGTCCAATTTGTTCTTTGGTAAGGCTGATAGCAACTTATTCTACTTGGAACCAAAGTTTAAAAGTTCAATTGGTAGGTTATCTTCCGCCAATTCAGGATAGAACTTGGTGAGCTCTTTGTGGAAAATATGTCAACAAGTTTGGAAGGAAAAAGAAACTCGACGGGTGAAAGCATTCAAAGTCCTGGGGCAACTTCGTGTGAAATGCAAATTTAGACACTTAAGGTGCTGATAACTTTGTACATAATCACATAAAAAATCTATATCCTAAATTTGTTATTTATAGCTGAATTTTGTGGTGCTTTGTCATCGCAACTTTCGTCGTGAAATCTTTTTTCTTTCGTATTCTCTTTCTTAACGACAACGTCTAGCGGAATTTCATTTTCAAGGAATTGCTCATTTACTTTATAAACTCCTCAGTCTCTTTTGCAATTTTATGAAATTCTAGTAAAATTTCTTCAGGCATGGTAAAGAGTACTATACCATGTGGTATTCTTGCAAGAAATCCATACCTGATATTTGCAGACACTTTGAGAGAGAAGTATGCATAAAAATACTTCTGAACATTGCGAAAATAATTGTCTCATTCTTCAAGAGATAGTAACATGTTAATAACTGTAGTCGTGGTTAACCAGCAGACCACCGGCCTCCACGACCACCGGCCCATCGGGCTAACGCCCGATCTCCCAGCCCCCCAACCCGGCTCTGCATAAAGATATCGATATATAGAATAATCTTTGAAACTTCTTTGTGGCGTGAATCTATAATTCATATTCTTATTGGGGTATATGAATTATCGATATATAAATGTTCAATTAGACAGGTTGTCACCTACGGCTGTGAAGCATCTTACAAAGAGAAAAGAGAAAATGCTAGCCGTATTTGAACGAAAAATTGAGAGAAAAATATACGGTTCTATAAGCGAGGATAATATACAAAAAGCTAAATATCTGTATTGTCGAAATTGTGAAAATGTAGCGCCTTAGATGGGCTGGCCATGTCGAAGAAATGAGTGAAAACAGAATCTCTAAAAGGGCCAACTGCTAGAGGCAGATCACGCACCCGATGGGAGGACAACATGAAGAAAGATCCACACTATGCACAGGAGAAGCTTGGCGGGGACTGGTGGAGACTGAAGTTAAAGCAGGTCAAGGCTCAGTGATAGACTATAGAACTACTGGATGATGATGATGATGATAAATAGAACTTCAACATTGTGGGGCGTAAAGTGCATGTGAACATTGTTGATCATAGATGTGCTGGTTAGAGGTAGACGGGATCTGCAGATAGGGTTAGACTAATGTTGAGTGTAAGATTGGAAAAAAACATATCTGAAGAGAAATATTTATTATACAAAGTAATCTATGTTATACTTGATTAATAATTACCACAAATAAGTGACAAATAATATTCTTTAACTGCTGAAATAGAAGATATGATAAACTGCTAATGTACATTTTAGATAAAAAATCTGCATAACCGGTTTAGAGATTGAACGTAAAAATACAATATGAGATTCAAAAATGCATGGCCCAACTTGAGCAAGGAGTTTCACGTTCAAATAAATTATTAACCGTAGTTTAGGGATTTAATTAACCATATTTATTTAGTACACTGGATCAATATAACAGTATATAACCATAAATATATTGGGTTAAGTCAATATGACATATAAAGGAATATAGTTGTATGCAAGCCTAGGTAATAGACACTTTGGTAACAACCAACTGCAATATAGAAAATATTTTTTAAGTATCTACTAAGCTTAAAATTTCAATATAACACTTTTAATTTATTTAAACCTACTTTCCGAAATAAATTGATAATTTATAATGGCGTTTAAGATGCCATGATTGAAGAAAATCCACTGCATCCCCATGCTTTCCCTTTCATTCCAAGTTTCTTCTATTCATTGTTTTAGTGTCTTTCTCGATTTATATATCTTTCACTGCATCTTTAGACAAGAACCATTCAGCACCAACTAAATTCACTGCCCTTATTAATATTATACAACTGCACGTTGCTACTGACACGAAATTACAGTGTATGTCAAAAAATACTCTACCCCATGTGAGAAAATATCACACGGAAGTAATTAAAGTATTTGGTAAATGTAATTCCTTTTCAGATAGTACACCCCTCCTGACAATTACAGGAAATCGTTTAAACAAAAAAATAACCTTGACCATAGCTAACAGTTAGCAGTTAGAATGTTAATGGTACTAAAATTTGTGTTAAATAGATTTGGGGTTGGATAAATGAGATTGGAATCGTTTAAATGAGACCACTACGCGATTATAGATATTAACGATACAAGTTTGATTATGAGCATCTTAACGAAACGAGTTTGATTGCCAAAACGAGGCGGTGAGCCGAGTTTTGCGGCAATCAAACGAGTTTCGTTGTGTGCCATAAGCATACGTGTATTGTTCAATATTTTATCTTCATCAATAAACTCTGGTTCACTGTATAAAAAGAGTGCGGTAATATTCATTACCGCACTGAGTGCGGTAATATCTGTCCATTACCGCACTGAGTGCGGTAATATCCATTACCGCACTCAGTGCGGTAACGAAGCTCTTAACGATACTAAAATTAATTTGGTTAAGACGCTATAACAACACGGATGAAGATAAAACAATATACAGTTGTTTCAGCCGTATGAAAATTTTACATGTAATCTTTGAAACACGTTTCAATAATTGTTTGATTTCTACTAAATACTCTTGCAACAAGATATAAAATAAATTCAAGGAAATTAATAATTGTTTCAACATGATTAGAAGTCACAAAAAGAGATTTAACATTGTGGAAACGAAATTTAGCCTCTCTGCAGCGAGACACATGTGGATTAAATGAGATGTTAGCATTTAAATTAACATTAACATTAATATTCACATTACGGTGAGATTTTGACAAACGTTAGTCACTTAAACGAGATAAATCAGATTAAAGTAGATTGCTACTGAGATTTAGATGGTTTAAACTATTTTGAAAGTCATTTAACTACATGATAAAGAAGAATTTTGCTAGCTTGCCCTTTAAACGGAGATGAAAGATATCCATTTATTAGATAAATGATGCTAAATGAAAGAGCGATAAAGAAACCAGAGAACGATGTTAAATTATTGTTTGTAAAGACTTTTACTTTTTAAATTTCGTTAGTACTAGAATATTAAAAAAACTAATGTAATAATGGGACGTTGATGATGTTGGGCTTTGAGCGCCATTAAACTTAAATCCCCCATGATGTATTTAGCTGCTTACTACTGCATAAAATCTGGCTGAACAACTATTTAATCGGTTTAGTCACTACTGACCTAGTTAATATGCAGTTAAGACAGCTGTAAATAAGCTTCACTAAATATAGCTGCTTTCATATTCACTTTATGCAACGACCTATATGAAGACTTAGCTTTTAAAGTACAAAGGATTGTAACTTAATATGTGACAAGTGTCTTAATAGCATCAAAACATTTTTATGTTATATACTAATTGAGCGCCTTTCCAGGATAAGTAAATGCCTACGAAATATTTGGATTAGAAGAGGCATTAAAGTACATGAAAGCGGATATAATCGGGCTCTCAGAAGTGAACATGAAACGTAAAACATGTTTAAAACAATACATAAAAATCTCGGTAACTATAACATTAAAATTGAAAACATTATAACTGTATAAAATTAAACGTGCAACTGCAGCTGTTTGTCGTAGCGGCGGCGTAGATGGACGAAAGACCTGCCCAAAGAATTCTGGAGAGGTGGACGTCGCTTAAAAGTTACGCCGAGTGGGCACGGTCGATGAAGGAATATTTCAACAAGGGTCCAGGTCTGGGCTTACGCTCTGGCCTTGGTGCGGCTCGTGGAGCAAGCTCTTGAAGCTTTGGTAACTCGTTCTAGTAGTCGCTGTCTAGTCCGGTTGCTAGTACTCGGGCCTTCCACCTTGATGATCTCGGAGTTGAGTGACAGGTGGCGGCAGGTTTCTCAGGCTGGAAGGTAGTCTGCGTGGTGGCTTCTTCAGGCTGGCATTTAGACTGCTGGGTGGTTTCCTTAGGCTGGAAGGTAGTCTGCTGGATGGCTTCTTCAGGTTGGAATGGACTCAGGACTCAACTCGACGAGGTCTAGTGTTTTCTGCTCCCAGCGTTTCACTATTTAAAGGGTGCTATTCTTTGCATTTCGTATTACTAATGCTTATTTGTGCAAGAGTGGAGGTTGAATGATTCTTTTTCTGAGCAGGGTGGGAGCAGCGCGATTAATTGGCTGACGCGTCCAATTAGCAGATTAACTTGAGCAGCACTGGTTTGCTGAAAAAAATCCAAGAATTTTCGTACCAAACACTAAAGGGTTGTGCCGCGGCGTCTACCTGTTTTAGGCATTTCGCTGATCGGTTTAGGGAAATCTTAGTTAATAGTTAATTTAAACTTCTTTGAATTGGAACTTAAAATGCTTTATATTTGTCGGCTCGCTGTCAGTTCCTTTGACGCGGTTTTTTATGGCGGTTCTGCTTTCGAATATTTATTAGTCTGCCTGAGCGTCGTAGAAATTATGGTCGAGCAATTTTGCTAATGTCGAATTTTTATTTTTATGATGGGTCAGACTAGTTTTGCTTGGTCGTGGTATGAACTCGGAGTTTGATTTTTAAACCATGTGCGCTCGGCGAGTATTGCCGTTTGAATTTTCTTGTTCTTACGGCTGTTCGCTGATATTTTGCGGTACTTCAAAAGTCTTCGCATGGGTTAGTTTCGTGTAGGGATGCTCAATGTAGAGGTTTATTGGTTTACCTGATTTAACACCGTTTTAGTCTGTAACGGTCGTTTTGTCCCGACGCGGTCGAGGCGGGATTTATTAGTCGGCTTCCGAGGGTGATTTTTTTAAAATTATTTGCCAGCTCCGGCCGAACTGTCCATTTTGCAATTTCTGTGCTAACAATTATAACAGTTACTTTTATGATGTACAGGCCTCGGCGAAGATTTTTTAGCACAAATGTGCATTGTATACTTAATTCTAACGCGTATACTTGCACTCATAAAAGAATATATATAGGTAAGCTATTTTTGAATGTTGGAAAATATAGAAACATAGTTGTTGACTTTTAGTGAAAACTTTTTGTAGTTATTAATAAAACTTTAAAATTTAAAGAAGCCTTGTGTAAACATCCTCATTTGTACTTTAGATCGGTATGAGATTTTAAAAAAGTACGATAACCGGCAGATACACTTTATTTTAGAAATATTTCTTATAAGTATTATAAAATGTAGTTATAATCGGCCTCGCCGATTTTGCAGTAGCTCTTGTGCACATCTACTTTTATTACTAGGATCCTGAATTGTAAAGCATTTGTTGCAAATGTTGAAAGTTAGTTTAAAACAGCGTTGTTTATTAAAACATTATTTATTTAACTAAGTACGTATTATAGCCAGAGTTCTTATAAGTAATACAATAAAACGGTATTAAATAACAGCATGAATTTTTCACAGGTAATGTGATAACAGCAACAATAAGATCAACTTCATTAAAAATAAGAAGTTCCTTACACATCTACTCTTATACTTAAGTCGCTAGCAAAAATTACTTTACAGTATTTATATTTATATCAGTTTATATGAGTGATTATGTTGGCGCAGTTGGTTGAACTGTACTATAACGTTGTATAAAAGCAGTTTAAGTATAGGAGTACATATCTATGGCAGCGTAATGCTAGTCAGTTTACTGAGTTTTCTGATGCTATGCTATTGAAATACTTACATAGCTATATGAAACTATTTCAATTAATATTTAATTAACTGACATTAGGAACGTAGAACAGTGCTTTATATTGTCTCTTCAACTGTTGTCTAGATGTGCCTCCGCATTGCCCATGTCAAAGCCGTTACACTCTATCTTTGGTATTAAAAACGTTACTATTATTACATTTCCTTATTATTTTATAAACACAAAAACGTAAAAATTAACGTTGATGACTATCACGTAATAGTAATCTCAGAATTCTTCAACTTCTCTGGAGCTACATCCAAAATCTCTAACTTCTCCGCTATTGTCCCCACTTCAAAAACAATGGTACCGCCACTTCTTTCAGCAGATATAATATCAGGGTTTAGCTTCAGCCTTTCTCTAAGTAAAAACGTTACAGTTGCAATAGCGTCGCCATCGGGAGGTATCCTCCCTCCAAGTGTCAACTTTTTGGAGCCGTGCATTTTTTCGATAACTTTGGTTAACTGCTGATTACTTTTAATTAGTTCCTCTATTCTGGTCTGTAGATTTAGTAGATTGTTAGTGATATTTAAGATGGTTGATTGACAATCTACTCCGGCAAAGCTTCCTACTCCTGAAGATGGTGATGATGGTATAGGTAGAGGGACTGGTAATGATGTCGATGAGGGTGGTCGCTGTTGGTTGATGTTGTTTATTTCTGGCTGCTGTTGATCTGATGGTGATTCAGTTTGTAGTGGATAAAACTCTCCCAAAGGGCTTGAAGTTGTGGCAGCGAAAGGACTGGTTATTAATTCTGAAACAAATAATCTTTCATTAATAAATTATCCAATTATTTCTAAATTTAATAGAACGCAGGATTTCGCTAACGGTGATTGGTTCAAAACTAATAATTTTTCAATTAAGGTATTAAGGCATTTTTCTCAAAAGGCTCTTTGTATGAAGCTCCAGTTTTCTCATCCGTTCTTTATTGGAAACGTAGCCAATTTAATTAATCAATGAAAATAGCAAATTGGTGTTTATTCGTCCTTGGAATCAACAAATGTATTAAGTTCGACATGACTTTGCTCCAGATCGTACCCACTCGGGCGATTCTCGTAGCCTCATAACTCTGTTTCACAAGTTTAATACTGAAGGTAACATTTCTGCGATACAGCAGCTTTGTCCGTTGGAAAAATCATTTTACAGAAGACTGGTTAGTGCAATTGTCCTTTCAGTTTGGATATATCGAGAGCTGTAACTGCACAGGACGTAATAAATTTATATTTACTAAAGCGTCACATAATTCAGCACTACACCGTTACAAATAGGATATTATTTCTGTATTACTTGAATTATTAAATATGGACGATTAGAAACGACCAGATGATGAAAATATACAAATCGTAAGTTAATGCCCCCATACATTGTTTGCTGTTTAGAACATGGGAAATGACAAAGTGTACTAAACGAGTGCTATTTTAAAATTAAAAAACGTACTTTCTACATGGTATTACTCAAAATGATAACAATGAAGTAAATTAGATACTTTAGTTCGGTAAGAAGGCTGATATATAGCCGTTTTAGATGTAACAGAAAAAAATAAACCACAACTAAGTACAGCTTACAGAAATATTCAAATATTAAATTAAAATTTAAAAAAATACTAACGAGAAAGGATTGACATTAAAAGTGATTTTCTCCAAACTGGATTTACCAAAATAATTAAGTAAAAAATGTTAAGTTAATGTAAACTAATGTGGTATGTTAACTTCAGGAATCTAAAAAAAATGTAAGTAATACTTAGATGTCATTGTGATGTTTAGAATTTAGAAAGCTCTAGTTCTACGACGAGGAGACTATATAATCTCAACATCATATCACTCACAGAGCACATGGCCCTTAATATTACAAGATAATTAATGGAACATACAATAATAGAGAAAAATTTAATTACGTCTATTGTGATTCTGGTTCGACTAACGTTTAAGAATAACAAGTGCAGAGGAAAGAGTGCATTGAAGTTTAAGTTGGCGGGGGTTCTTTAGCTTCAAGAAATATGTAAACTATTTGACATAGACACTATAATAGTTAGTAATTGTAGCATAAAACAGTTTCAACTCAATGACAATATTGTAACCGAGCAAACATTTCCATAAGTGAGTGAACTTGGGCTTTTGTTAATCAATTTGCTTCAAGGAAAAAATGTGTGTACACTATAATACAGTAGATAATAAAGAGACACAATTTGGAATATCCACATATTTTGTTCAACAATGTCATAACAGACAAGGGTTACCTTTCAAAAGATTTTAATTTAAAAGTTATTCAAACATTTTATACGAACCTTCCTTAAACACTTATAAAAACTATTTGGACGTTCATAAGAATATATTTTGACCAAAGGAATAGAATGCTTGATATTTATTTTTAGGTATATAACAGCAAGGCAACCAAGGCGATAAACAGAGAAAAAGAGAGAAATAAATAATGGCAACTATATCAAGGATGTTTGTTAAATACTATGTTATTTGCAATAATTCTAGATTGCGTGGAATGTAGAAAATTAACTAAAAGCTACATAGTGCAAACTGTTACAAGAAGTTATCCAAATTTAAAGCACGTGAAAGAAGAATCTTTAGGAAACTAATCACTCTAATTATAATATACTTACGCCAATTTTGGACAAGGGCGGCAAAAAGTACAACAAGGATAAATAGTAAGAGAATGTGATTCTTTAGAAAAAAAGTACAACTGTTCAGGGCGAGAGAGTATATCAAGAAAGTAAAGAAAAACCAAAAGAGGACATGATATAAGAAAAATTACGTTAGTTGGAGGAAATTGCTAAAGAATTTTTAAAGCTATATTTGAAATTCGTAAAAAGAACAGATGGATGTAAGAAGCAATAGAAGTAGCGCAAATAAAAGCAATTCCAAAACGGAGCATTGAGAATTAATTAGATATGACACATACATGTGTAGAAAAAGTTCATGAATCCAAACTAACTGCTTATGCCCTATCTTTTTGTAGTAAAAATACTTAAGAGAATATTTCCTGTTTTGAAGCAGTAAACGCATCATTAATAATATTTTTTATCTACTTTGCGTTCGTACTGAGGCTATTACGATACGCGTTTGCGTATCGTAATAGACACAAAGCGATGCTATAATAAAAATACTAAAAATTTTCATTTTTTTGCTTAAAAAAGTGGCAAAGTAGATAAAATACTGTATGATACCTCGTTTATAAGGCATTTTGTAGCAGTTACTCCTTTAGGGCACTCCTCGCTTCGCTCGTCGTACCCTAAATCCGTGCGTGCTACAAAATGCTTCTTATAAAACTCGTATCATAATATACTATAAAATAACTAGTTTAAGCAACAACCTTACAACGAGTTTCAGTACCTCTTTCTCAGTTTTACTCATAGACAGGAGGTTTAATAATTTAGAAAAAGTTATATATAACCTACTGATGTCATGAGAATGCAGTTATAAAGTCGTTTGTTAGAAAAACGTGGTTTTTATTACGAAAATTTTAAGAACTTGTATTTTGTCGTCGTCATCTGCATCGTGCTTTGGAATTTGTAAAACTCCCGGAACATGAGGATATACTATACTCGTTTTCTATATTAATTTATATTTAATTTATTTGTTTGTCGTAATGCTGTGTTTCTCTTTTCTCTCATTAAATGGCAACGGTTTATTGCACAATTCGTAGTATGTTGTTTTATTTTGAAAATTTATGTACAGTTACTGCAAAAAACCTGGGACAACTCTTCTAACAAATTTTGCTTTAATTTAGTTGTGGTTGTTAGTGCTTCGGTTCCACGAGACTGGTCTCGGTCTCGTCTCGGTCTCGTCTCGAAATTCAAGACGAGACCGAGAACGAGACTTGTTAAAATTTTCGAGACCGAGACCGAGACTTGAGCGGTCTCGGTCTCGGTCTCGTCGAGAGTCTCGATTTTTTTAAACATTTTATTCTTAAAAAAAATTACTTATTCTAAGTTATACGGAAAAAGGCAGTTATGTGTACTATTTGCATACCGAGGGCAAGTATTCGCCGGCGCCAGAAATACATTAAAAATGCTGCACTGACTTGATTTAAAAATCGAATCTGGGGAAGTACCGACTAATGAATCGCCCTATTCGCACACAATATGTTCTATTTTAACATTTGCGATTAGTAGAACGTCATCTACATCTGTATACGAAGCAAGGTCGAATGTTGTAACATCAAATTTTACTTTGCATATTAAAATTTGTTAAGACTCTCGTCGATACCGAGACCTACAAAATTTGTCGAGACCGAGACTGAGACTTGGCATTTGAACCGAGATCGAGATCGAGACCACTATAGGTCTCGACTTGTCGAGACCGAGACTACCCCAGTCTCGGTCTCGTCTCGATGAGACGAAGCAGTAGTGGTTGTTGGCTTTTAAAAATTTACTGAAAAAGCATAGTAGTCGTAATTCTAGAACTGTCATCAACTTGTAAATGATAAAGTTTTGATTAAAAATGCCAGAAGTTAATATTGTTGATAAAGCAAGAACAACTGCTAATTCAGAAATGTCCCACTTTTTTTTTGGCCTTAACTCTACCTGCCCGAGCAAACTGACATTAGATTAATTAATGACAAAAGAACTCTCATTGTAGTTATATGAGTCGAGGGTAATTGCAGCGTACATACATCAAACAAGTAGAGACACTCATGCCAAATGTTGATTTATGTACGCTGGTAAATGGAAACGTTATAAATATTAACATCCAGTAGTACTTTTTGGTGTTTTTGTAACAATTTGCAATCTCCTAGCAATATTCAATGAGCAATGGTGTTGAAGGCATTCATTAGTTCTATATATTATACTTTTGCAATCGAAGTGTTATATCTTCAATATTGTGTTTTTATTTTTCTTAACATAGTCTTGTTGTAGCTTATCGGTGACGTTTCAGAAAGCAAATAGAATTATGTCTATGCTTTTTAATTTTAAATGCTTTATCAAGTTCCAACCGTGTAGTCGGTCCAATTTGCTGTTCATTTAATTTTCATTACAATAATAATAATTTGGAAACCAAATTACAATTTAATTTTCCTTTTTTAGTTACTTAATAATAAAGACAAATTTAGCACCGCCTATGACATCTGGTTATGAAAAAAAATGAAATTAAATACCTAAAAGTAGCAAACAAGTGAAAAAATATGAAACGTAGGCATTCATTTCAATCGGGAAAGATTAATAGCTTTTTAAACTTTTATTTAATATTTGCCGAATAATAACACCATCCCAAAGATATGAACGAAAGTGTGAGTTTTGATGTGAAATATTTAAAAAATAGTTCGTCGACGCCGTAATGATTTAGAGAAGCAATGTTACTGTAAAGTACATTAAAAAATATTTTTGATAACTTAAAATCTATACCTGATGCCAGAGGATTGTGTTATTTTATTTTAGCGTTTGATAGATTCAAAAATCTGCTCAGTGTGTGCTTTAGCATTAGAATTGTTCTCTGAATGTCATTTTTTCGCAGTGGTCTATTATGATATGTTTTACTGGACTTTTTCCACTGTCTGGGGTGTATATCACACGACGTTTCGGGAGTTTTGATCTACTCCCGTCTTCAGGTGTTCCTTGTTAGTCCTGAGAAGAACTGATATTGTACGTCTTTATACGTACACTCTTGCTTACTCCGGGATTTGAACCCAGGACCGCTGATCGCGACCTTTACCACTAGGACACCAGATCTGGTGGTCTAGCGGTGAAGGTGACAGGCTAGTAATCACAGTGATCAGCGGTCCTGGGTCGAATCCCGGGGTAGGCAAGAGTGTACGTATAAAGACGTACAATATCATTTCTTCTCAGGACTAACTAGGAACACCTGAAGACGGCAGTAGATTAAAACTCCCGAAACGTCGTGTGATATACACCCTAGACAGTGGAAAAAGTCCGATAAAACATCTTAGCATTAGAATTTCTAGGTGTGATAATAAGAATAACGATAATAATTAGAGAGGCAACTACTGGCACTTCAAAAAAACGATTTTGTGTATTTTTCTTTATTATTTAATGGGTTAAATGGCGTTAATATGGATTACTACATTTGGTTCTAGTGTTCTTACTACGTTTGCTACCGGATCAATTTTCTGTAATATCTTTTAATGTAGGGTAGCCTTTTTGGAAACATGCTATAATTACAGACCTATTGATGGAGTGACTAAAAAATACATATCAAGTGCATTTCCGGTTTCGTAAATAAATTTTTGAAATATGAGCATATTTAAAGCACTTAACTATTCATGTTTATAGCATATGCAAGATTAAATACTCCTGCAAGTGTAAATTTACGTCTGTAGTACAGAGCTGGAGCCTTTCGTAAATAAAAGACAATTATTCTTATATTTACCTTTCGAAAGCTACTGCATTTTTAAAATAGCTCGCGTACTTTAATTTATATAAACTCGGCAAATGCATCAATATCTGTATCAATTTAATAATTAACTAAAATCAGTAGGTTGTGGGTCAAAAACTATTTATTTTATCAGTGTAAATCATGAAGGTGACGTCAAATCTATAAATATTTAAAATAAAATTGATATACTTTTCTAAATGCGTGTGTTAATGAGAGATGATTATATTAAAAAAACAGGAAAAGAAGGAATTTCTAATTGCTTAGCCTGAGCTGAGGTCCTACCCCTTCAAGCTTCAAGCTTTTGGTCCTTTATTGGGTTGCGAAATAAATAAAATGGGTTGCCGCAAGCCAAGAAAATACAATTAATAAAAATAGCTACTTAAATAAGTACCATTCATAGTTATTATGTAGGAGTAGCCAGTAATGAATGAATATGAACATCATATTACACGCAAAGTATATGTTTTTATAGCATTTGTACTATGTCACATTCAGTTCCTGCAGCAGTATGAAGAGCGTTGACACAATATACAAATAAGTTTATGGTTTAGAAATTTCATCAAATTAGCTTGCTTTGGGTTGATAAGTATAATGTTATTAAGACTAACTCAAAACTTTGTAAACCTATTAAATGTACATCTGTTATTTACAGACTGTGTTTAACCTTGGAATCAACAAGTTTAGTAAAAATTGTCGAATGCTCATGAGAGTAAATAGCGAAATCCAGTTTTATGAGCAAGGAATTTTGTAGTTCATTTGCTTTAGTATAACCGGGTTGAACTGTGGGATTTCCTGTATCCTATGGTGAATATTGTGACGATAACATAATAATTACAGGTGATTGATACGGCACGTGCGTCAGTTTATTGTTGTGAACCATTTGATTACAAAAGTTTGCTTTCCTGCTAGCATCAAAACGGTGTCACCTCTGGTACAATTTGATAAGAAACGTGGCAAAGTTCAACTATCCCGTCACTAACATTGATTTGGTTTTATCAGTATTACAAATGAAATAATTTCAACAAGTAGGTAGGTACTAACCTCTCACTTTGAACATTCCATCGTCTAAGCGATATCCCAATCCATCTTTAATTACAAACAACCAGTAGTAGATTGTGTCCCCAACTACTAGCCGAGTACTGCGATCTTCAAAGGTCCACCGTCCATTTTCCTTGTGAATGATGTCTTTGGAGAAGCGGCCAGCCTCCAGGTCCTTCATTTCCTTGTTAATGTTGCCATGGAAGGCAAAAAGACGCACACCGGGGTTATCTGGTATGCTGACACGGAAGCCCATCGGCATGAACACTTCAATTTTCGGCTCGGGGATGATGTATCTGTCCTGTGCTTTCACTAGGCTGATGATAAAAACTACTAACGCGACTTCGCACAGCAACATCTTGACTGATACTAACGCGTGCTGTTCGTCGATGCCCGTGTTAAATAGTACTGTTAAACTGAACGATCCTGATTTTCTTATAGCCTCTGGCGCTGATTGTCGTTCGGTAAAACCAGTTTTAAATCAGTGAGGATTTAGCTATCGGAAGTTTGGCTCTCTGTCGATGGCTGTTGAAGTCAGCTCGGCTGTGGACCGGGGGTTTTCGGAACTGCACAGTTCCGGAAGAGATTATCGTGAGGTCATCATTTGACACGGTCCCGGGACTCAGGACTTTTAGAAATTTGAAATCTGCAATCACAGCACATGATGTCATAAACACGATATTTACCATTGATAATGATTAACGTTGCTGTTTTTCTATATAATCTCCATGAGTAAAGTAAAGAGTAAATTTATTGGAAAAATGGTTATATACTTTTTCAGATCGCAAAAACCATCATCTACTTCAATGAATTAAATATTTGTTTTAATAGAAAAAATAACAAGTTATAGCAAAAGTTTTATCAATATACAGAATTTGTTCTGTTCTGAGCTTTTCATAAGTAATTTGAAACAACTTAGAAAGAAAATATGAGACGAATGAGACAAGTCCTTAAAAATACTCGAACACTTAAATTCCATTTTGAAGGATACATGGGTGGTCTTTATTTTATGAGTACCGTTTTAAATGAAAATTCGTAGTTTTATGAACAATTTTGAAAGAGCATAACTTTTTGAGATCAGGTATACATAAACATTATGAACAGACTATGGTGCAGAGTTTGAAAATTTTCGAAATAATGGTTAAGAGAGGCAACTAAGATGTCACTAGTTGAGGATATTTGCCATTCTGCTACTGGTGGTGTAATTGGAAAAAGTTAGGTGAGTTGATGCAGAAACTGTGTGTTGATGATCATTTTGAATATCGACTTGGAAATCTACTACGTAATTAGTGTTATTTTCATGTTTTAATATTCTATATTTTGCAATGGATAAATAAACAAAGTGCCCAACTTAAATGTACGCAGCTCTAAGCAGGTGAGTATGCAACACATACACCATTCGCCATTGAAATGTAATGTGTGTTGCATACTCATCTGCTTAAAGTTTCGTACATTTAAGTTGGGCACCCTGTATTATTAATAAATAGTGAACAAAGTGTAAAAGTTTCACATTTTTGTTTAATGGTCAATATATTGCCATGAGTATGTACTTATAATCGAAGAATAAGAAAAATATAATTGATACCTTATTTAAATTGCAAGGATAAATGATAATACAAATTCAGGTGTGTAATTAATAAAGGACTTGAATTCTGTTTTATTTCTTTGGGAAACTTTCTTTATGTTTCTTCTAATAAAATTAATATAAATTGATAATTAAAGAATGAGTAATTTGAGAAATAGAATATATAATTGTTAAATTAATGATTTTTGAAATTTTAGTAATGTACATTATCCAACATAAAAGAATTAACTATGTAACTGGGTAAGTAAACTGGATGCTAAGAGATACGAGGTAGGAAATTAACAAATAAGTCTGTTAAAATGATTTTGAAAATTAATATACCTACTATAATTTACAACAAAATGGTTAAAAAAATAAACAATAAGTTTATATTGAATAATTTGTTAAATAAAGTACAATTTCTACCGAGAGAAATATTTATTCTAAAAAAGGTAAGAAATAAAATAATGCTCAACTAGAGAAAAATATTCAAGAATGTAGATGTAAACATTATAATAATAATATAATAATAATAATAATAAGTTTATTTACATGTTTGTTTTTCGATTTACAAAACAAAAGGTTGTACATTGTAAATAAATAAGTACTCCCACTTAAGTTACCTAGGCAACTTGTGTGTGGGTAAAATAATATTTTCTTATAATTATTACATTACAGCGAGTAATTGCTTTTTAACTATAACTATAGGTATAGTACATATAAACATAATAAACATATAAACATAATTTGATGTAGTTATTAAGTCAGGAGAATACTCAGGAACGTGTAAGTTGTACCTCAATGAATTTCTCGATTTAAAAGAGTTCATGCAATTGTGATCTGGGATACGACAACAGCCAATCAGTGACACTTTTTTTATAAGGTGTATATATATTTATGTTTTTGATATTATGCGGTAAAATATTATATAACTTAATAGCCAAAAATTCATAACTTATTTGCCCAATATTCTTTTTTAATAAGGGAATGTTAATTATTGTCTGTTGTTTATTACGAGTTGTGTAAGTATGCTTTATAACATTGTCTTCAATGACTTTCTTATCTTTAAATATTGTTTGTAATGTAATCTTAGAAAATAGTTGTCTAATGTCCATGATCTTAGACTCATTATATAAATTATCACTGTTAAAACGTATAGTTTTCCTATAAATAACTTTTATAATTCTTTTCTGTATTATTTCCAGAGGTTTAACTACGGTTTTTTGTACACCACCTCACCCTATTAAACCTTATGTTAAATGTGATTCTACTAATGCTCTATAAACTTGCTTAAGAATCTTAACGGTAAAAATTCACGTAATTGTTTAAATATGTAGATAAAACTTCTAATTTTTTTAACTACAATCTGTATATGCTTATCCCATTTCATATTATTTAGTGCTTGTCTTAAACCATTGATGTGACTGGATTAGAGCTGGACAATGGAATGTAGCAGAGATACGCAGTATTGAAGGTTCGCCGAAACATTTTCGCAAAGACCTGCAGTATTGAAGGGATTTGTAGAAGCTGTATCATAAGAAAAACCATTAAAGCAATGATAAATAGTTACCTGAAATCAATGGCAAGAGTTGTTCATTGTGTCTTGTAAGGGGAATATTTGGTGAATTGTCAAAGTATAATTTAATTGAAAGAAAGGTACATATCTGATTTAAAGTTTGAACATAAAATGATATTGAATTGAAAATAAGTAAATTGCACGTCCCAATTTGAGAAAGAGAGAAATTTTCAGTTTGAAATGATTCTTAACTGAGCTAGTTTATGGAAATCTAATTAATAATAGCTAATTATTATAATGTGTTAAAATAATTTTGAAAAAGTGTACAAACGCACATCTCTTGAGATAAATCAAAATATAAAGTAATAAAGTCTATGCCAGAGCAGATGAAAAAAAATTACAATTTATTTCCGTAAATGTCTAATAACTTTGCTATATTTTTTACTTTAACAGCACTTATCTTGAAAACTATAATTTTTAGACATCGGAATTGCATGCTTGGTTGAAGTCGATTCCAAAAAACAATGGTTTTTTATTTAAATAAAATTTAATGAGATCGTTACCCCAGCACATATAACAATTTAGAAGTAGCAGTTGCGACGGAAGCTCAAGGATGTGTGGTTAAGTGTTTTCAACAATTTTCATTAAAGAATACGTAAAGAATACAAAACATATAAATTTAATAATGTTGTAAAGAACAAAGTTGAGGTTGTGAGATTTGATGTATTTGTTACGGTTAACCAAGTTAGTGTGGTTGCTTGGTTGTGTGTGTGCGTGTGTATTACACAACAGTGGCTGGACGTTGGAAACAAATCTAAAGATTTTTTTTAAATATAATTAAAGTTGGAGTCACGAAGAAAAGGATAGTTTTAAATATTTATGTAGGTAATGGTTGCTTTTTATTTACATCCCTTTTTTTCAAAATTAAGACTTCTTCAGAACAAAAGAATGATATAAACGTATTTTTTTAATGCTGTTTGAGAAAAGTATACAGAAACCTAGTATATTCTGGACGATGTCGAAAAACAAAGTTTAGCAAAACTAGAATTGAAACTTTTGTAAAGGCCTGCATTTTCTACTCAAATTAAACTAGCATTTTCAATCTGCATAATAATCACGCAGGATAAACGATGATCCTTTATTATATATTGTTTTAGTAATAAATAAGACCAAATTGGTGAATATGAAGAGAAAGAAGAAGATGAAGAAGTTTGTAACAGTAGCACTTCATTTGAACTCAATATAAGCGATTTCTTTTAAAACATATCTTTAAATTTAAACATTTATTGCAATATGTTACATTATTTGCGATTAGCAATATTTATTGTTATGAATAAATGATATCATATTATAACTTTTAGATAAAGATAAATATATAAAATTGTGTTTTGTTTCAATTCAGTAAATCAATAAATTAAAAACCAAGTTGTTTACATTATTTGCAAATTCGCAAAAAGATGTGTAGCTGCCAAAAATTGAATGCGTAATTTGCAATTAAAAATTAAATTTTTTACTCGCCCATACCTGAGGGGATATTTTTTACAAACTTAGTTTGAGTGGTTGAGTTACTGTTGTACAATTTTGTTCCAATTGCAAACATGTTTATGCTACCAATAACTCGTATTTATATAACTTTTTCGCAGTTCTTTGCTTTTATCATTGCCAGAATCACTTCTCCTGAAAACTCATAAGTCGGTAGGAAATATAACAACTTACAACATTACTAAGTATATATTCTATTAGCGCTTAAACAACTTTATTATCTTGTGCAATGCTTCTTATGTCAATTATTTCTTACGCAGCTGTACGATAACATTTCTTTCTACTACTGAACAAAACTTTCTAGCCAATTGATATATAAGATTAATTCAGAAAGTTGACCATTTTTAATTAATACAACTGTCACATTATATCAGCTTAATTTGAGAAGTGCAAAATCTCGTTTCAGACAGGCCACTACATTTTTTATATTCTAAGTAATGGTTGCTAATGATTATCAGAAACGGTGCATAATAGAAATGTAATTTATGAACAATAAAAGCATGATGACCAGGTTTACTCAACACCACTTAGAAACAAGGCCAAAATAGCTCTGACATTACGGGCTCGTGCCGCCGCCTAAAATAGGTTTGAAATGCCCACGATGTGAATTGGCTGCACATTATAGCTGTACGTTGATTGCAATTATTGATTGTAATAGATCTATTTACAATAATAATAATAATATATATCTAGTGCCTTCGTGAGTTCTTTGTGCTGTGCGTGTGAGTGAGTTGCTATCAGGTTTGTACAATAAACACCTAACCATTATAAAAACAGTTACCGGTGTTCAATTGCTGTGTGTCGAGCCAATTATATAAACGATAATAAGGTAGGTACCTCTTATAATATTAGTAATCAATCGAGCAAAAAAAGTAAGATACGAAAACTAGGTACGTTAATAAGTAAATAAACCAAATTTTGAGTTTTATATTTCTATTATGTCGAATAAGAATTGTGCAAAATAGAATGTTTAGACATCAAAAGGGCATATCTTATCAAAATTATGACTAGCTACTATAAATATTGTATTGCTATATTGCTTACAGCAATTCTGATTGCATTGCTAACGCACGAACATGAGAGAAAAATTCAAATAGGCTAAGAATTGGTATTCCATTTATTGCAACAATAAGTCATTATGAAACAATAATTATACAGAAATGATTGGTGATAACTGTAATTTGATTAACAGGAGTTTATATTTGAATAGAACAGTATCGGCAGGGTTTCATTGAGCTTATTATTTAATATTGGTGTTCGTTACTACAAATGCATCTAATTTATGTTGACTGACAGATTAATATTGTAACGTCAAGACTTGATTATGAATTTGCTTAAATACAGAGGTGGTTCGAGGCGTTACAAAAGTTTATGCTGCGTTTAGTGTTTATTTCATTATGCCAGCAATCGGTAATGCAGCTGAAGGGTAAGAAAGCAGTGTAGGAAGGCATAAGATGCTAAGAGCATTGAAAGGAAACCTAAAGGTACAAGAAATACTGCAGTGTAGTGCTAAATATACTTGTGGGCCAGTGTTTAATTAAGCATAAAGTGAAAAAGCATACAAAATGAGGTTAGTGTGTTCCAGAATTGATATTTATGCAAAAACAATTTAGTTACTAAAGAGATACATTGTAAAAACTTACGTGAAAACAATGGTAACATGTTGCTAGGATACCTAGATGTTCAATTATTATTGTTTATAACGGAAGACAAGCGAGAAGCTGTGTTATAATATTGGTTCCCAAAGTTGAATTGATTATTTACATTAAAAGTTAATATTTTTGCCAGTTGTTGGTTTTTTATTAATCACCAGTGTGCAGAGTCCATTTGTGCAAATTTATAAAGTTATAAAGTGCTATCTAAGAGTTCGACTTCGAGTCCAAATTTCGGCGAGTTCTGAGGTAGTGGCAAGCTTATAACAGTGTCCAGGGTCTAGATTGGGCTTTTCTTGTGGCATAAAACCAGGCAGCAGCAGCGGAAAGCACCACAGAAAGAAATTACGGCCTTAGCGTCTCTAAGAAGTATTCTCCAGATACGAGGTTCACTTTTCGAGCTTGATTTAAAGCAGCAGAGGGCCTCCGAAAGGTCTACAGCATCGCGATTCAGCTAGAGCAAACATCGGTCGTGCTCCAGAGACAAGCAGCAGCCGCCTAGCACGTTTCAGAAAGAAATTAGAGCCTTGACGTCACCAAATTGTGAAGAATTCAAAGAAGAATTTGGCCATTAAACAAACAATTACAGGTTTGCGTCCTCTGTGACGTCAAAATGGAAACAAAACAGGTTAGCCATACAATTTGAACCGTTAAATTACATTGCTATAAATATATTATATTACCTGAGGTGGACTTATAAATTGTTGGTAGATTTGCGATCAATGACGCTGCATTATGTCTCTTCGATCAACTCTATTTGCCATTCAATTTTGGAGGTTATCTGTTACTTCTGTTAAAAGTGAGCATTTGCTATACAAGAATAAATTTCATACTGGATGTAACAACCGAACCGTTTTGATTTGAGTTCTCATATGCTAGTCGGAGGATTAATTTGAAATTAGTTGCCAATAAATAAAATATAGGAAAGGCAATAGACAATTTATTATTGCAATTAATAATACAAATCAGAACATTTGCTGAGATTGAACAGTAATTCTTATTAAAACTGAAACTCAAGTATTTGTTGTCCCAATTATTTATTATAGGATATTAAACTTATTGCCCACCAAGTGGGGTTTCATTTCAATATGTGCGAATTCTATTACAGCTGACGTTGCCTCTCGTAACCTAGTCTCCACAGCCTTCTATTATTCCAGTCCTTTGGTTGGATATATCTATTATTCATGGTCTCGTGTTCTTTTATTCCTCAAGTTCTTCTGGGTCGGTCATGTCTCCGTCTTTCTGGTATATCCAAACATATTCGGTCATCTTCAGGCATTTGTTCTACATAATCGTACCACCGTGACCGCATAGGTTCAATAGCTTCTATGATATTGATGTCAATCACCATTCCTTCTCGGTCCATTTTTGTCAAATGGCAGCACCTCCTCCAGTAATCCATTTCAAGGGCTAGTATCTTGTTTGTATTCGCTTTACTGATCTCCCACAGTTCTGTTGCTTAAACAACGATGAAAAATATGTAGTGCTACTAAATTTACATTTGACCTTACGTAGATTATAAGGGAGGAAATATGATGGATAGGTAGTTCTTGTACTAATAATTTTATTCAAAATTACGATTATTTGCTTTGAAACTTCGTTTTCCCACACAAAAAAGCAAATGGGGCCTACGTTTACGACTGGTAACCACTCTTCCACAGAAAGCCCCTATTTTCTAAGTTGTAAACACTCTGCGCCTATTGGATTTAACCGACAGCACTATTTCTTCTTCTTCTTCGTCAGCTTTTGAATGCCCACTGCTGAACCTAAGCCTCTCTTATTTCCTTCCACATTATCCTATCCTGTGTTTTCCGCAGCCAATGTGACAGAACAATTAGGTAGAAATCTATCTGTGTTAACGTCACGCCGGGGAGGTGGAACCTTGTTCTTAAAATGATATGGGTTTGGTCTACTCGAGGCACTTCCAGTTGTGGCGATTTATAATGACACGCTTCTTCGTTATATTGTGGATTTATATAAAGAACAGGAAGCGTAGCTCGTGGAGCAGGTGCTGGCAGACGAGAGGGAACAGAATGAAGAAAATCACACATTAATTTGACATTTGCACCAGCGGGTCAATCTTTCTTACAGTACTTGGTAACCGCACCTTTAAACGAGATTTAAATATTCACCCCTACTGTTTACAAGCTTTCAACGAAATCGTCCTGAATGGCAGGTCAAAGGCGGTATCTTTGTCACTGGTTTCTTAACAGCTAACCATAACTGTGATGAGGTGCTCGAAAAAAATTACCGATGAGTGTTGGTTACATCTCCCTGATTCGCAGTATTCGAATGTAGAGATCAGACAATTCCCTGTATCCCCAAAAAAATTTTAAGTTTAAAGAGTCATCAGCAAAAAAATCACACTAAGACTCATGTGCCCTGAAGCTGGAAATTTATTTTTATTCATTGAGAGAGTTCTTTAGCAAGGTCAGTAATAAAACAGGATTTTGCACTTACGAATACTGAATGCCGAAAGATTTCGATTAGAAGTTCTGACTTCATTCAGTTACTGGACGATGAAGTAGCGGAACAGTATTTCCAACAGGATGGGGCTCACATCCACACTGTATTTCTTGAGAACGGAATAATAAATAAGACGATTACATGGTCTTCAAGATCGTGCAGTTTGACTCACTACGCTTTATTTTTATGACCACAGCTCAAAAATTCAATTTTTAATGCCCCCGTTGTTGTATGAATAACCTTTACCAAATAATAGTATACCATACTAAAAACATAAGTAATACTCCGTAGATGCTAAACATCGCTTTTCATGCTATTAAAAAAAGGTTTCTTTGATTTGATCATATTTTTGATTACAAAAACATTTCAATAGAGCATTTTTTGTAAATATTAAATGATGTTCTATTATATAGCAACATTCTGTGACCTTTATTTGATTGTACTCTAGATTTATACAGGCACTCTGCAGAGTATAATTATGCAACATTAAGTAGTTTAAATGTTCCAAACGACTGTGATTTACTTGTTAATTTTGTTGATACCTTGTTATATACTAGTTATAGCTAGTAATTAATGTAAGGACAGTTTCCAAAATGTTTCCCAAAAATTACATCTAGAGAACATCCATATTTCCTAACCTTTGTCATTGGCTCTTTTTACGAAAATATGGAAATGTATTGATAGAAAATAGTTTCTAACAAGCACAATCTCAAAATTCAAACAAAACTCCAAAAAAGCAACTACTTTTCCAAGTCGGACGCAAGTCGTTAACGCCAAAATACCAAACCACACATTATTTCTGATGTCGATCCTGCAAGAGAGGATGTACTGGTAACTATTGGCTTTAATCTGCTTAAATCGTGTCCGTTACATTTTTTTATCTTGAAACGCAGCTTCTTATTCCTGTTTTAAATCATGAGTGGGAAGCCGATGCGGTGTGGAATTTCCAGCGGAATTGAATACGAAATATTTAATTAAGTAATGTCTAATTAGCAATGGCGTAGCTTTTTTGTGATTGTGGTATGTTGGTAATTAATTATTTCCTTTCGATTTGTTCTTGAAAATTTTATATAATATGTATACTGACAATTCCACTTAGATTTCATTGTTAGAAATTGTGGCTATGTATATGCTCATAGAATGTTCAAATATCGAAATTGTTCCATAGAACAGGAAAATATCATTAGGCAACGAATATCTGCTGGTTATATAATTTTATATATTAGGTATAATTGTCACAGTTGAAATACTTAAGGTACTAACCTATTTAACATGTTTTAAAATATGGTATTACATTTTTAATTCCGAAAAGTACTGTACATATTTAGAAGACTACCATGATAAGGCATCAATTTTATGTTTGACATTTACTAATTGTTCTTAATTCAACTATGTTGCCTACTACCCATTAGAATAAATTATAACACGTCAAGATCGGCTAAGTTAAACGCGTATTATACGCGAATATATGTAATTTAGACTTTTTTTTGTATTCAAAACAGTCATATCCTTTTCGGTTGAAGAAATTCATTTTCAGTTTCAAATTTGGTGTAAGTCGAAAGAGGCAGTATACGCAGGAATGGGGAAATATTCTTTTGCAGTCGAAATTTTCGTCAACCCTTATTGGCTATACGAAAAGCGTAGGCACTGGAATTTGCAAACAGCAACAGTTTTCGAAAAAAATCGAACCTAAAGAATGAAATGTGCTTAATCATGAAATATATATCGTCATCCAAAACGGTTAAATTAATTCCGTGACCTCTTGGGCGAAACAGGGGGAGCACAATCGTGCATAAAATACATGACTTGCTTTTGTTCCAAGATTACTTTATTCAATAGTGCAGATAAATCACAAATCATTTTCCACGAAACTCCGATAATGCTGATCATTTGAAACTAATTAAAATGAAGTGTAGCTATTTATTAGTCAACTTTATATTTGAAATGGTTAAGTTGGATTTTCCCTACAATTACTGTTCTCAGTGATTCGTTACAATAATATATTTTTTAGACAATTGAAAATCTCAACTTTAAAAAAGCTACATTTGCAGTATTTTTTCTCTACAAAAAATGTAGATATTTACACTTTCGCTCTAAAATACTTAGGAGAGCAAATAATTGAACATAAAGAATTTACTATGGAAATTCATATGGTGCGTCACGCAAGTCAGCACTCGGTATATACCTGGCATGAAACCGTGAAAATTGCAGACAAATATATACAGAGTGAGCACCTTAAAAAAATAAAATTTTGCTTATTTTTGCGTTAATTTTGAAATAGAAGAAAGCAATAATTTTCACCTTGGTCGGGCTTTACACTTGCCGAAAATAGGACTCAACAGATACAGGATAATGTCACAAAAGAGTCGAAACGTTTCCACAATAAGACTGTTCCGTTAAATAGAGGCGCACGCCGCACTCATTTCGATAAGGCTGGATGGCGCAGTTCGACTTATCGATGCGGTTACGATCGCTATGTAGATGCGGCGGGTTCAAACCCCAGGGGGATATATATATTTTTTAAATTTGCAAATTGATCTAATTCGTGCGAGGGAAATTCGGTGTAAACCCATTTACAGATTTTATGTTCTTCGTTTCGAGTAGAGCCTGGTTCCAGTCTAATCTCCTGGTTCTTGTGATTTTTTCATAGCTCCAGTACACTTTTTTCTGGGTCTCCCTCTTGCTCTACTTGTGCCCATCCCCATGTACCAAACTGTTTTTGGTAATCTATTGATCGCCATCCTGTTAGAATGTCCCCCATCCATCGTATCTGGTTTCTTTAAACGATTGCTCTTGGAGACGCGATTTTTAGTATGCTCATCACTGCGTTCCTGATATTTTTGTTACCTTTTCTGTTTATTTGAGATATTTCAGTTAGATAACTTGAAGTTTTTGCTGTTGCTTTGTAGACTACTCAGGATTCACTGCTGTAAGTAACTATTGGCATACATTCTGCATTGCACATAGCTATTTGTTTACTTTGACACTTCTCGCTTGTTCCAAATATACTTGTAAGCCGCGTAGTACAGTTTTGCTCCACCACTTTTTTTTTGTTAATCTTACTATCTATTCGACCGTATTTATTTATAACAGCATCTAAATATTTAAAGTTCTCCACTCGTCTATTTTCGTCCCATTCAGCATCAATATTTCCGGGATTTAAACCAATCGCCACTACTTTGCTCTTCTTTGGGTTTATTGCTATCCCCATGTACAGTGAGGTTTTATGAGATACACAAACTTGTAACAGGTTTCTGTGATGTACGTAGAATTTTTGGTACTTACTTAAACTTTCTTCCTGACTTCACCCATTACAAATGTAAATAAGATGGGACTCTGAATTTCTCTTGTCTGACACCAATCCTTGTTTGCAACTCGCTAGAAGTATAACTCTCTATTGCGCACACAATTTCTAGTGTTGACGTAAAAACTTCTTAACCTTTTAATTAATCCTTTGTTAATATTTTTTCTTGTAATACGTTCCATATTGTTTCTCTGGTGTCGGAAGCTTTTTATAGATCTACTAGTGAATCACCCGAGCTACGCTTCGCTTCGCTAATTACACGATTTAACTAAATTAAATATAATTTAATTTTACTTTACTTTTTCGTACTTTTTTGAAAATAAAAAGCGGCCTACGATCTAAATCTAAAAATTTGCAAAATTGTAAGCTATCATGCAAAGATACATACATACACAGAAATAGACCACCAATTTTATGGTATAGATAAATATAAGAAACAATTTTTGTATCGTTCAATCCTTTTCTCTGTTAATCTGTCTTAAGGTGAATATCAAGCCTTGAGGGGGTGTATTTTTCCGAAATCCACTTTTTTCTTTCTCTAGTTGCGGCTTTATTTCTATTCTCAGTCGTTGCTTCAGTGCTCTCCCGTAAATCTTGCTTACTACACTCAGTAAGTAGAGTCCTGGTCACATTATCTCGTATCCCCTTTCTTGTAAATCTGTAGTATAATTACAAATTTACAATCTTTTGTGATCTATTTGTTTTTTTTTCATGAGTTATTCAGTACTTAGCAATTTAAAACTATCCCTTCCCGCACACTTAATCATTTCAGGGTAAATTTCATTTACCCTTGCAGCTTTCTCTAATTTATTTTTAAAAGTGCCCATTGAATCTATTCTAGTGATATTTAATTATCTATTTGAATCGATTCTCTCTCTTGGTATTCGACCTACTGTCGAAAAATGAAAATTTTGAAATTTCTATTTGACGTTAGAGTTTATACGAAAAAATAAAAAATGCCATTACTTCTTTACTACTAAAGTCAGCATGGTAAAGTACATGTATTTCGAAAGGTAGAAACATATTCTATATCATGCTGTCAAAGCCAACTGTGACTTGAATTGAAAGACACATTTTTACGTCTTAATTCAAAAAATACAAATGATATGTCAATGCGCACATGCTTACTAGATTATATTAATCCAGGAAAAAAGTGCATTCATAATTCGTCCTTCTTTTATGATATTTTGAACTGTGATGTTGAACAGAAATATTTAAATTTTCATTTGTCCACTTTAGCTCTGAAACCAAGAGATTTTCAATTCTTGACCCCCCCCCCCGCCCCCCGTATGCAATTTGATATAAACTATGTTATTATCGATTTAGCAAAAACGGAGACTTCCATTTAATCCAATCGAAAATGGGACGCCCTGTACAATTTACATACAGTATAATACAATTTAGAATTTACAATTGCAATAATTACAACCACTAGTTAAACTATGTATAGATGCAAGGTTTTGATACCAATTCCACCCAAATAGTTGTTAGTCATCTTGGTAATTGCTTACGTAGTAGTTTTTTTGTGAAAATAAGAAATTGTATGATTAAATATTTTATTTTCGAGAATTGTAGAATTGGCATTACAGAAAAGCTCAAAAAATCGACATTGATATTTGTAAAACCTTGGAATCAAGTCTTGCCATGCCTCTATTCAGACACATTGGCCAAATTTAGTTTTTCAGTAGCCTTCAGTAGTTGTGAATTAAGAAATTACATGCCGATCTAAATACAATGCAAGAATTGATTCTAAGGTTTTTAGGACATCCGTTGACAGTTGAATGAATTTTAGAATACAGATACATAAAAAGTAATACGAAAATTTCGCTGATATATTAAAGAGTTAAACAAGTCTTGACATTTTGCTATTTAAAACATGTACACAAATTGACTCAGACCGTTTGAATAAAAAATACAATTACAAAGCACCAGTGTGTTGAATATTGGATGGAGTAGCGAACTGAAAGCAAAATAAACATTTGAATTCGCAAAATCGGTGCCATATCAATAATACATAATTGACTAATATAAAGGTTTTGAAGTCATATAAAGAAACTTTTCAACATGTAAAATTTAAAATCATATGTATTTTATAATCAAAATTAATTCTCGTTTAATTCTCTCATGAGTATTTTGCTCATTATACTTATAAGAACTATTGCATGTATAATAAATAAGGCGAGCTTCGATGTAACTGGAATTTCAATAATAACTCTTAGAATTTAACGATAATGTACACTGTGTTTCAAAGGTTAAAGGTTTCATAGCTAAACATTTATTAAATTCCTGATCACACAGTTTTGAACATAAAATAGAAGTTACTTTTGGAAATAGTTTAATACAAATACCATATTACTGCGAGACAATCGTAGAAGATATCAACTGTTAGTGACGTATATTTAATAATAATAGAAAATTTGATTAATATTAAAAAGTAACCTAGCCAAGCATAATTTACAGTCGTGTGCAAATAAATCTGGGACAATAGTTTTTTCATATGTAGGTTGAGTTGAGAATTGAAGAATATCTCCATGGATTTTCTGCTACCAGAAAGAGCTACATTTTCATTTACTTGTCAAAGTTTAATGTAACTCTTTCTGATAGCAGGAAATCCATGGAGATATGCTTCAAATCTTAACTCAATTTACATATGAAAAAACCATTGTCCCAGATTTATTTGCACACGACTGTACATGATGAGTAATCCCTGAATATAATCAGCAAGCTTTCGGCAACTACAGAAGATATTTACAACAATGATTAAATTCAGTATGAGCTTAGCTTATTATTATTATTATTAACGAAATATTATCTTAGAGGCTTCAGAGCCTTTACTGTAAACGTGAAAATTTGATAGCACACAGTTATTCAGAAAGAGTTGAGGTAGCTCGATGTCTAGGTGGCGTTACTGGCTCTAGAAAGAGTACAGTGTTGCCATATGGTGGATGTTTTCTATTGAATGAACGCATCACGTGATAAAATCCGGAATGACTTTTTAAAGTTATTGTTTGGTATTGTATTTAGACTCAGATAATACATTTTTAAACAATTAATTTTGTCACGTCACCATAGCTTTCCATCCAAGCCTATTTTGAAGTTAGAAGAGATACGGTCAACAATTATAAAGTCGCTGTAGCAAGAATGGATGTAGTGCCAGATTCGATTGTAGAAGAGCTTATCTTGTGAGATGATCGAAATGGCTCGTTCTTTAGTTTTCAGAGCTGACCTAGGTTCGGTTAAGTATTTAGCTTGACAATGGGAGTATGTGCAAATGGAAACATCTTGTGGACCACACGAAATATTTGATGAGATCCGCTCTTTTGCGTCTTTTATTGGTTAACGTTAGTTCAAGATCCGCATCAGGAAATCTTATAAGGTAGCCAAGATATCTCTGACAACTAGTTTATTGCAGCATTTGCTGCATTGATTCTATGTCTATTTTCAAGATAGGAGCCCATACCGAAATTTCAAACTCAAGCAGTGGTCGAATGTAGATTGCGTAACTTAAGAGCTGCAACAAGTTTGAAATTTAGAAATGGTATTTTAAGGTCACTGTTGCTTTGGCATTTTTGACAACTTTGATTGTTTGCTGGGACCATGATATTGTACTCGCTAAAATTATTCCCAGACATTGGCGGAACAAAAAAGTGTTTGAGCTCCCCGCTAGAAACCCGTGTGGATCCTCCAGGCCAACTTATATCAGAACGTTTCTGTCCTGTATAAGGCTGGATGAGTGGGCCTCCTGATTGGTTGCGGTGCTTGTTCCGCCACTTTTCTTAGAGTATTATGTGACTGAATAGCATTTAGAGGACGGCCACTTAGATAGTATATTGAGTTATTGCGTACCAATTTAAGTATGATACATTTACCAACATTGAGTGAAAGAAGCCGATCATCACACCAGGACTTAATTGCATTCAAATCTTGTTGCAGTTTTGTGTCATCAACACAGATCAACAGGAAAATGAGGAAACCAATCGGCCCAAGAGTTATCTTTGTGAAACACCACTTGTTAATAGCGTATATTGAGATATGGCTTCGCCGACGCTGACGGAAAATGTTCTGTCCCGTAGAAAAGCGAACTGACTCAAATCAATGGTATGAATGTAGAATTTGTATAGGAGTCGTTCATGTGGAACTTTGAAGGCTTTCAGGATATGCAGTTATTGTATAATTCAAGTCAACATTTTCATCGAGCCCAGAGACCAGACATTAATGAACAATATGAGGTTAGCGATCACAGAGCGGCTAAGTACAAATTCAGGCTGGGTGGTAGGGATGGTTGTGTGCTTCAGACAGAATGGCTTGATTTGTTTTACGATAATGCGCTCTTAGATCCTGCATGTGATGCACATCAAACTTATTTGACGATAGTTTACGGTGTCCAATTTGTCTTCCTTTTTAAATAAAAGAATGAACAGTGCCGTTGCCGCAACATATTTGGAAAACTGCCTGTCTTGAATGACGCACTTAAGCAGTTAGTAAATTGGCTTAGGGAAGACGTACAGTTTTGCAAAACTTGCGCTTTACTGCAATTGTTTAAAAAACCGACCCTGCAATTTACCAAGAACTAAATATATTTGTAATAGTTAATGTTAATATTAAGCTGAATAAGATTATTTCATTGGTTTTGAATAACAAAGTTGTAATTTTTGAGTTATGGTTTTACAATGGAAACCACTTGGTATACGTGCTAATACAATCGTTTCCAGTTTCTCGCTTCTCAAAACCATTAATGGATGTCTTGACTAGGTTGCCTTGATGGTATGCCCTATATGTTCTGATATGCCAGAAATCTTCTTAAAAAAAATTAAACAAATCATAATTTTTTTTTTTTAATTCTTAGAACCCGATTGCGGCGCCACCTACCGGGTTCAATTGTAAATCTAAACTATTTAGGGGCCTACTCAAACACAGAAAAAAAATCATCAAAATCGGTCTAGCCGTTTAGGAGGAGTTCGGTGACATACAGACGTACAGAAGAATTATATATACGTATAAAGATTAATAAATACCTTCTAATATTTTTTTCTATGACCACTACTAAAAATTAGGCCTTTTAGCAGTAGCTTGTTTCACTAAAAATGAGGTTTTATAAATCAGCGTGTAAAAGTGAAATCAGCTGTTTACTTTTAGCCCATGTGCTAAAAGTAAATAGCTGGTGTCGAATTTAGAATTTTGTACTGGAAGTTAGGTTATAAAGTTATTCTAGTTACTTCTTTCGTTAGAGGTAAAGTGTTTTTTAAATAATTAAAGCATTATGTTATAAATAAAGTAAAAAAGTGTACTATTATAATTACCTTTGATAACTAACTTTGACAGCTACCGGCTGCAGAAACAGTAACATGTGCCGTCAATGCCATCTCTTTACTATGACATAATTATAACTGTCATAAATGCAAACCTTTGTTAAATCGACATTTATGGATTAATAACAGTAAATTTAAGGCCGTAGAAAAAATATTGTGTGCAAACTCGTGCTAAAAGCGTT
>OW679197.1:91035736-91266762 GCA_940337035.1 Agriotes lineatus | reverse complement strand
ATAGCGAACGGTGACGTTTAGCAGCATTATTTATGTTAGTAGAATTGGCAAATCATTAATATAATGCTATTCCGGACATTACGGTGTAACATTCGATTTTTTGGAACGTAACAATTTAAAGTTAGTTGCCCTAAGACGCCGATGGAGTTAAATAAATTGTATTTTTTATTTACTATAAATCCTGCAAGTTTCCTAGCTTTCATTTTTATATTAATTTAGTTAAAATAATGGCTTCATGAGCTTATTAGGTGCCATAGTCAATTAATGGGAAACTCAAAAATCAGCCATAGCGAACGGTGACGTTTAGCAGCATTATTTATGTTAGTAGAATTTTCAAATCATTAATATAAAGCTATTTCGTACATTACGGTGTATCATTCGCTTTTTTGGAACCCAACAATTTAAAGGTGGTTGCCCTAAGACACCGATGGAGTTAAATGAATTGTATTTTTTATTTACTATAAATCCTGCAAGATTCATAGCTATCATTTTTATATTAATTTAGTTAAAATAATGGCTTCATGAGCTTATTAGGTGCCATAGTCAATTAATGGGAAGCTCAAAAATCAGCCATAGCGAACGGTGACGTTTAGCAGCATTATTTATGTTAGTAGAATTGGCAAATCATTAATATAAAGCTATTCCGTACATTACGGTGTAACATTCGACTTTTTGGAACCCAACAATTTAAAGGTGGTTGCCCTAAGACACCGATGGAGTTAAATGAATTGTATTTTTTATTTACTATAAATCCTGCAAGATTCATAGCTATCATTTTTATATTAATTTAATAAAATAATGGCTTCATGAGCTTATTAGGTGCCATAGTCAATTAATGGGAAGCTCAAAAATCAGCCATAACGAACGGTGACGTTTAGCAGCATTATTTATGTTAGTAGAATTGGCAAATCATTAATATAAAGCTATTCCGTACATTACGGTGTAACATTCGACTTTTTGGAACCCAACAATTTAAAGGTGGTTGCCCTAAGACACCGATGGAGTTAAATGAATTATATTTTTTATTTACTATAAATCCTGCAAGATTCATAGCTCTCATTTTTATATTAATTTAGTTAAAATAATGGCTTCATGAGCTTATTAGGTGCCATAGTCAATTAATGGGAAGCTCAAAAATCAGCCATAGCGAACGGTGACGTTTAGCAGCATTATTTATGTTAGTAGAATTGGCAAATCATTAATATAAAGCTATTTCGTACATTACGGTGTAACATTCGCTTTTTTGGAACCCAACAATTTAAAGGTGGTTGCCCTAAGACGCCGATGGAGTTATATAAATTGTATTTTTTTATTACTATAAATCCTGCAAGTTTCCTAGCTCTCATTTCTATATTAGTTTAGTTAAAATAATGGCTTCATGAGCTTATTAGGTGCCATAGTCAATTAATGGAAAGCTCAGAAGTCAGCCATAGCGAACGGTGACGTTTAGCAGCATTATTTATGTTAGTAGAATTGGCAAATCATTAATATAATGCTATTCCGGACATTACGGTGTAACATTCGATTTTTTGGAACGTAACAATTTAAAGTTAGTTGCCCTAAGACGCCGATGGAGTTAAATAAATTGTATTTTTTATTTACTATAAATCCTGCAAGTTTCCTAGCTTTCATTTTTATATTAATTTAGTTAAAATAATGGCTTCATGAGCTTATTAGGTGCCATAGTCAATTATGGCAAGCTCAAAAATCAGCCAAAGCGAACGGTGACGTTTAGCAGCATTATTTATGTTAGTAGAATTGGCAAATCATTAATATAAAGCTACTCCGTACATTACGGTGTAACATTCGATTTTTTGAAACTTAACAATTCAAAGTTGGTTGCCCTAAGACGCCAATGGAGTTAGATAAATTGTATTTTTTATTTACTATAAATCCTGCAAGTTTCCTAGCTTTCATTTTTATATTAATTTAGTTAAAATAATGGCTTCATGAGCTTATTAGGTGCCATAGTCAATTATGGGAAGCTCAAAAATCAGCCAAAGCGAACTGTGACGTTTAGCAGCATTATTTATGTTAGTAGAATTGGCAAATCATTAATATAAAGCTACTCCGTACATTACGGTGTAACATTCGATTTTTTGAAACTTAACAATTCAAAGTTGGTTGCCCTAAGACGCCAATGGAGTTAGATAAATTGTATTTTTTTATTTACTATAAATCCTGCAAGTTTCCTAGCTTTCATTTTTATATTAATTTAGTTAAAATAATGGCTTCATGAGCTTATTAGGTGCCATAGTCAATTATGGGAAGCTCAAAAATCAGCCAAAGCGAACGGTGACGTTTAGCAGCATTATTTATGTTAGTAGAATTGGCAAATCATTAATATAAAGCTACTCCGTACATTACGGTGTAACATTCGATTTTTTGAAACTTAACAATTCAAAGTTGGTTGCCCTAAGACGCCAATGGAGTTAAATAAATTGTATTTTTTATTTACTATAAATCCTGCAAGTTTCCTAGCTTTCATTTTTATATTAATTTAGTTAAAATAATGGCTTCATGAGCTTATTAGGTGCCATAGTCAATTATGGCAAGCTCAAAAATCAGCCAAAGCGAACTGTGACGTTTAGCAGCATTATTTATGTTAGTAGAATTGGCAAATCATTAATATAATGCTATTCCGGACATTACGGTGTAACATTCGATTTTTTGGAACGTAACAATTTAAAGTTAGTTGCCCTAAGACGCCGATGGAGTTAAATAAATTGTATTTTTTATTTACTATAAATCCTGCAAGTTTCCTAGCTTTCATTTTTATATTAATTTAGTTAAAATAATGGCTTCATGAGCTTATTAGGTGCCATAGTCAATTATGGCAAGCTCAAAAATCAGCCAAAGCGAACGGTGACGTTTAGCAGCATTATTTATGTTAGTAGAATTGGCAAATCATTAATATAAAGCTACTCCGTACATTACGGTGTAACATTCGATTTTTTGAAACTTGACAATTCAAAGTTGGTTGCCCTAAGACGCCAATGGAGTTAGATAAATTGTATTTTTTATTTACTATAAATCCTGCAAGTTTCCTAGCTTTCATTTTTATATTAATTTAGTTAAAATAATGGCTTCATGAGCTTATTAGGTGCCATAGTCAATTATGGGAAGCTCAAAAATCAGCCAAAGCGAACTGTGACGTTTAGCAGCATTATTTATGTTAGTAGAATTGGCAAATCATTAATATAAAGCTACTCCGTACATTACGGTGTAACATTCGATTTTTTGAAACTTAACAATTCAAAGTTGGTTGCCCTAAGACGCCAATGGAGTTAGATAAATTGTATTTTTTATTTACTATAAATCCTGCAAGTTTCCTAGCTTTCATTTTTATATTAATTTAGTTAAAATAATGGCTTCATGAGCTTATTAGGTGCCATAGTCAATTATGGGAAGCTCAAAAATCAGCCAAAGCGAACTGTGACGTTTAGCAGCATTATTTATGTTAGTAGAATTGGCAAATCATTAATATAAAGCTACTCCGTACATTACGGTGTAACATTCGATTTTTTGAAACTTAACAATTCAAAGTTGGTTGCCCTAAGACGCCAATGGAGTTAGATAAATTGTATTTTTTATTTACTATAAATCCTGCAAGTTTCCTAGCTTTCATTTTTATATTAATTTAGTTAAAATAATGGCTTCATGAGCTTATTAGGTGCCATAGTCAATTATGGGAAGCTCAAAAATCAGCCAAAGCGAACGGTGACGTTTAGCAGCATTATTTATGTTAGTAGAATTGGCAAATCATTAATATAAAGCTACTCCGTACATTACGGTGTAACATTCGATTTTTTGAAACTTAACAATTTAAAGTTAGTTGCCCTAAGACGCCGATGGAGTTAAATAAATTGTATTTTTTATTTACTATAAATCCTGCAAGTTTCCTAGCTTTCATTTTTATATTAATTTAGTTAAAATAATGGCTTCATGAGCTTATTAGGTGCCATAGTCAATTATGGCAAGCTCAAAAATCAGCCAAAGCGAACGGTGACGTTTAGCAGCATTATTTATGTTAGTAGAATTGGCAAATCATTAATATAAAGCTACTCCGTACATTACGGTGTAACATTCGATTTTTTGAAACTTAACAATTCAAAGTTGGTTGCCCTAAGACGCCAATGGAGTTAAATAAATTGTATTTTTTATTTACTATAAATCCTGCAAGTTTCCTAGCTTTCATTTTTATATTAATTTAGTTAAAATAATGGCTTCATGAGCTTATTAGGTGCCATAGTCAATTATGGCAAGCTCAAAAATCAGCCAAAGCGAACGGTGACGTTTAGCAGCATTATTTATGTTAGTAGAATTGGCAAATCATTAATATAAAGCTACTCCGTACATTACGGTGTAACATTCGATTTTTTGAAACTTAACAATTCAAAGTTGGTTGCCCTAAGACGCCAATGGAGTTAGATAAATTGTATTTTTTATTTACTATAAATCCTGCAAGTTTCCTAGCTTTCATTTTTATATTAATTTAGTTAAAATAATGGCTTCATGAGCTTATTAGGTGCCATAGTCAATTATGGGAAGCTCAAAAATCAGCCAAAGCGAACGGTGACGTTTAGCAGCATTATTTATGTTAGTAGAATTGGCAAATCATTAATATAAAGCTACTCCGTACATTACGGTGTAACATTCGATTTTTTGAAACTTAACAATTCAAAGTTGGTTGCCCTAAGACGCCAATGGAGTTAAATAAATTGTATTTTTTATTTACTATAAATCCTGCAAGTTTCCTAGCTTTCATTTTTATATTAATTTAGTTAAAATAATGGCTTCATGAGCTTATTAGGTGCCATAGTCAATTATGGGAAGCTCAAAAATCAGCCAAAGCGAACTGTGACGTTTAGCAGCATTATTTATGTTAGTAGAATTGGCAAATCATTAATATAAAGCTACTCCGTACATTACGGTGTAACATTCGATTTTTTGAAACTTAACAATTCAAAGTTGGTTGCCCTAAGACGCCAATGGAGTTAGATAAATTGTATTTTTTATTTACTATAAATCCTGCAAGTTTATTAGCTCTCATTTCTATATTAATTTAGTTAAAATAATGGCTTCATGAGCTTATTAGGTGCCATAGTCAATTAATGGAAGCTCAAAAATCAGCCAAAGCGAACGGTGACGTTTAGCAGCATTATTTATGTTAGTAGAATTGGCAAATCATTAATATAAAGCTACTCCGTACATTACGGTGTAACATTCGATTTTTTGAAACTTAACAATTCAAAGTTGGTTGCCCTAAGACGCCAATGGAGTTAGATAAATTGTATTTTTTATTTACTATAAATCCTGCAAGTTTATTAGCTCTCATTTCTATATTAATTTAGTTAAAATAATGGCTTCATGAGCTTATTAGGTGCCATAGTCAATTAATGGGAAGCTCAAAAATCAGCCAAAGCGAACGGTGACGTTTAGCAGCATTATTTATGTTAGTAGAATTGGCAAAAAATTAATATAAAGCTATTCCGTACATTACGGTGTAACATTTGCTTTTTTGGAACACAACAATTTAAAGGTGCTTGCCCTAAGACGCCGATGGAGTTAAATAAATTGTATTTTTTATTTACTATAAATCCTGCAAGTTTCCTAGCTTTCATTTCTATATTAATTTAGTTAAAGTAATTGCTTCATGAGCTTATTAGGTGCCATAGTCAATTATGGCATGCTCAAAAATCAGCCAAAGCGAACGGTGACGTTTAGCAGCATTATTTATGTTAGTAGAATTGGCAAATCATTAATATATAGCTACACCGTACATTACGGTGTAACATTCGATTTTTTGAAACTTAACAATTCAAAGTTGGTTGCCCTAAGACGCCAATGGAGTTAAATAAATTTTATTTTTTATTTACTATAAATCCTGCAAGTTTCCTAGCTTTCATTTCTATATTAATTTAGTTAAAATAATGGCTTCATCAGCTTATTAGGTGCCTTAGTCAATTATGGGAAGCTCAAAAATCAGCCAAAGCGAACGGTGACGTTTAGCAGCATTATTTATGTTAGTAGAATTGGCAAATCATTAATATAAAGCTACTCCGTACATTACGGTGTAACATTCGATTTTTTGAAACTTAACAATTCAAAGTTGGTTGCCCTAAGACGCCAATGGAGTTAGATAAATTGTATTTTTTATTTACTATAAATCCTGCAAGTTTCCTAGCTTTCATTTTTATATTAATTTAGTTAAAATAATGGCTTCATGAGCTTATTAGGTGCCATAGTCAATTATGGGAAGCTCAAAAATCAGCCAAAGCGAACGGTGACGTTTAGCAGCATTATTTATGTTAGTAGAATTGGCAAATCATTAATATAAAGCTACTCCGTACATTACGGTGTAACATTCGATTTTTTGAAACTTAACAATTTAAAGTTAGTTGCCCTAAGACGCCGATGGAGTTAAATAAATTGTATTTTTTATTTACTATAAATCCTGCAAGTTTCCTAGCTTTCATTTTTATATTAATTTAGTTAAAATAATGGCTTCATGAGCTTATTAGGTGCCATAGTCAATTATGGCAAGCTCAAAAATCAGCCAAAGCGAACGGTGACGTTTAGCAGCATTATTTATGTTAGTAGAATTGGCAAATCATTAATATAAAGCTACTCCGTACATTACGGTGTAACATTCGATTTTTTGAAACTTAACAATTCAAAGTTGGTTGCCCTAAGACGCCAATGGAGTTAAATAAATTGTATTTTTTATTTACTATAAATCCTGCAAGTTTCCTAGCTTTCATTTTTATATTAATTTAGTTAAAATAATGGCTTCATGAGCTTATTAGGTGCCATAGTCAATTATGGCAAGCTCAAAAATCAGCCAAAGCGAACGGTGACGTTTAGCAGCATTATTTATGTTAGTAGAATTGGCAAATCATTAATATAAAGCTACTCCGTACATTACGGTGTAACATTCGATTTTTTGAAACTTAACAATTCAAAGTTGGTTGCCCTAAGACGCCAATGGAGTTAGATAAATTGTATTTTTTATTTACTATAAATCCTGCAAGTTTCCTAGCTTTCATTTTTATATTAATTTAGTTAAAATAATGGCTTCATGAGCTTATTAGGTGCCATAGTCAATTATGGGAAGCTCAAAAATCAGCCAAAGCGAACGGTGACGTTTAGCAGCATTATTTATGTTAGTAGAATTGGCAAATCATTAATATAAAGCTACTCCGTACATTACGGTGTAACATTCGATTTTTTGAAACTTAACAATTCAAAGTTGGTTGCCCTAAGACGCCAATGGAGTTAAATAAATTGTATTTTTTATTTACTATAAATCCTGCAAGTTTCCTAGCTTTCATTTTTATATTAATTTAGTTAAAATAATGGCTTCATGAGCTTATTAGGTGCCATAGTCAATTATGGGAAGCTCAAAAATCAGCCAAAGCGAACTGTGACGTTTAGCAGCATTATTTATGTTAGTAGAATTGGCAAATCATTAATATAAAGCTACTCCGTACATTACGGTGTAACATTCGATTTTTTGAAACTTAACAATTCAAAGTTGGTTGCCCTAAGACGCCAATGGAGTTAGATAAATTGTATTTTTTATTTACTATAAATCCTGCAAGTTTATTAGCTCTCATTTCTATATTAATTTAGTTAAAATAATGGCTTCATGAGCTTATTAGGTGCCATAGTCAATTAATGGGAAGCTCAAAAATCAGCCAAAGCGAACGGTGACGTTTAGCAGCATTATTTATGTTAGTAGAATTGGCAAATCATTAATATAAAGCTACTCCGTACATTACGGTGTAACATTCGATTTTTTGAAACTTAACAATTCAAAGTTGGTTGCCCTAAGACGCCAATGGAGTTAGATAAATTGTATTTTTTATTTACTATAAATCCTGCAAGTTTATTAGCTCTCATTTCTATATTAATTTAGTTAAAATAATGGCTTCATGAGCTTATTAGGTGCCATAGTCAATTAATGGGAAGCTCAAAAATCAGCCAAAGCGAACGGTGACGTTTAGCAGCATTATTTATGTTAGTAGAATTGGCAAAAAATTAATATAAAGCTATTCCGTACATTACGGTGTAACATTTGCTTTTTTGGAACACAACAATTTAAAGGTGCTTGCCCTAAGACGCCGATGGAGTTAAATAAATTGTATTTTTTATTTACTATAAATCCTGCAAGTTTCCTAGCTTTCATTTCTATATTAATTTAGTTAAAGTAATTGCTTCATGAGCTTATTAGGTGCCATAGTCAATTATGGTATGCTCAAAAATCAGCCAAAGCGAACGGTGACGTTTAGCAGCATTATTTATGTTAGTAGAATTGGCAAATCATTAATATATAGCTACACCGTACATTACGGTGTAACATTCGATTTTTTGAAACTTAACAATTCAAAGTTGGTTGCCCTAAGACGCCAATGGAGTTAAATAAATTGTATTTTTTATTTACTATAAATCCTGCAAGTTTCCTAGCTTTCATTTCTATATTAATTTACTTAAAATAATGGCTTCATCAGCTTATTAGGTGCCTTAGTCAATTATGGGAAGCTCAAAAATCAGCCAAAGCGAACGGTGACGTTTAGCAGCATTATTTATGTTAGTAGAATTGGCAAATCATTAATATAAAGCTACTCCGTACATTACGGTGTAACATTCGATTTTTTGAAACTTAACAATTCAAAGTTGGTTGCCCTAAGACGCCAATGGAGTTAGATAAATTGTATTTTTTATTTACTATAAATCCTGCAAGTTTATTAGCTCTCATTTCTATATTAATTTAGTTAAAATAATGGCTTCATGAGCTTATTAGGTGCCATAGTCAATTAATGGGAAGCTCAAAAATCAGCCAAAGCGAACGGTGACGTTTAGCAGCATTATTTATGTTAGTAGAATTGGCAAAAAATTAATATAAAGCTATTCCGTACATTACGGTGTAACATTCGCTTTTTTGGAACACAACAATTTAAAGGTGCTTGCCCTAAGACGCCGATGGAGTTAAATAAATTGTATTTTTTATTTACTATAAATCCTGCAAGTTTCCTAGCTTTCATTTCTATATTAATTTAGTTAAAATAATTGCTTCATGAGCTTATTAGGTGCCATAGTCAATTATGGCATGCTCAAAAATCAGCCAAAGCGAACGGTGACGTTTAGCAGCATTATTTATGTTAGTAGAATTGGCAAATTATTAATATAAAGCTACTCCGTACATTACGGTGTAACATTCGATTTTTTGAAACTTAATTCAAAGTTGGTTGCCCTAAGACGCCAATGGAGTTAAATAAATTGTATTTTTTATTTACTATAAATCCTGCAAGTTTCCTAGCTTTCATTTCTCTATTAATTTAGTTAAAATAATGGCTTCATCAGCTTATTAGGTGCCTTAGTCAATTATGGGAAGCTCAAAAATCAGCCAAAGCGAACGGTGACGTTTAGCAACATTATTTATGTTAGTAGAATTGGCAAATCATTAATATAAAGCTACTCCGTACATCACGGTGTAACATTCGATTTTTTGAAACTTAACAATTCAAAGTTGGTTGCCCTAAGACGCCAATGGAGTTAGATAAATTGTATTTTTTATTTACTATAAATCCTGCAAGTTTATTAGCTCTCATTTCTATATTAATTTAGTTAAAATAATGGCTTCATGAGCTTATTAGGTGCCATAGTCAATTAATGGGAAGCTCAAAAATCAGCCAAAGCGAACGGTGACGTTTAGCAGCATTATTTATGTTAGTAAAATTGGCAAAAATTAATATAAAGCTATTCCGTACATTACGGTGTAACATTCGCTTTTTTGGAACACAACAATTTAAAGGTGCTTGCCCTAAGACGCCGATGGAGTTAAATAAATTGTATTTTTTATTTACTATAAATCCTGCAAGTTTCCTAGCTTTCATTTTTATATTAATTTAGTTAAAATAATGGCTTCATGAGCTTATTAGGTGCCATAGTCAATTATGGCAAGCTCAAAAATCAGCCAAAGCGAACGGTGACGTTTAGCAGCATTATTTATGTTAGTAGAATTGGCAAATCATTAATATAAAGCTACTCCGTACATTACGGTGTAACATTCGATTTTTTGAAACTTGACAATTCAAAGTTGGTTGCCCTAAGACGCCAATGGAGTTAGATAAATTGTATTTTTTATTTACTATAAATCCTGCAAGTTTCCTAGCTTTCATTTTTATATTAATTTAGTTAAAATAATGGCTTCATGAGCTTATTAGGTGCCATAGTCAATTATGGGAAGCTCAAAAATCAGCCAAAGCGAACTGTGACGTTTAGCAGCATTATTTATGTTAGTAGAATTGGCAAATCATTAATATAAAGCTACTCCGTACATTACGGTGTAACATTCGATTTTTTGAAACTTAACAATTCAAAGTTGGTTGCCCTAAGACGCCAATGGAGTTAGATAAATTGTATTTTTTATTTACTATAAATCCTGCAAGTTTCCTAGCTTTCATTTTTATATTAATTTAGTTAAAATAATGGCTTCATGAGCTTATTAGGTGCCATAGTCAATTATGGGAAGCTCAAAAATCAGCCAAAGCGAACTGTGACGTTTAGCAGCATTATTTATGTTAGTAGAATTGGCAAATCATTAATATAAAGCTACTCCGTACATTACGGTGTAACATTCGATTTTTTGAAACTTAACAATTCAAAGTTGGTTGCCCTAAGACGCCAATGGAGTTAGATAAATTGTATTTTTTATTTACTATAAATCCTGCAAGTTTCCTAGCTTTCATTTTTATATTAATTTAGTTAAAATAATGGCTTCATGAGCTTATTAGGTGCCATAGTCAATTATGGGAAGCTCAAAAATCAGCCAAAGCGAACGGTGACGTTTAGCAGCATTATTTATGTTAGTAGAATTGGCAAATCATTAATATAAAGCTACTCCGTACATTACGGTGTAACATTCGATTTTTTGAAACTTAACAATTTAAAGTTAGTTGCCCTAAGACGCCGATGGAGTTAAATAAATTGTATTTTTTATTTACTATAAATCCTGCAAGTTTCCTAGCTTTCATTTTTATATTAATTTAGTTAAAATAATGGCTTCATGAGCTTATTAGGTGCCATAGTCAATTATGGCAAGCTCAAAAATCAGCCAAAGCGAACGGTGACGTTTAGCAGCATTATTTATGTTAGTAGAATTGGCAAATCATTAATATAAAGCTACTCCGTACATTACGGTGTAACATTCGATTTTTTGAAACTTAACAATTCAAAGTTGGTTGCCCTAAGACGCCAATGGAGTTAAATAAATTGTATTTTTTATTTACTATAAATCCTGCAAGTTTCCTAGCTTTCATTTTTATATTAATTTAGTTAAAATAATGGCTTCATGAGCTTATTAGGTGCCATAGTCAATTATGGCAAGCTCAAAAATCAGCCAAAGCGAACGGTGACGTTTAGCAGCATTATTTATGTTAGTAGAATTGGCAAATCATTAATATAAAGCTACTCCGTACATTACGGTGTAACATTCGATTTTTTGAAACTTAACAATTCAAAGTTGGTTGCCCTAAGACGCCAATGGAGTTAGATAAATTGTATTTTTTATTTACTATAAATCCTGCAAGTTTCCTAGCTTTCATTTTTATATTAATTTAGTTAAAATAATGGCTTCATGAGCTTATTAGGTGCCATAGTCAATTATGGGAAGCTCAAAAATCAGCCAAAGCGAACGGTGACGTTTAGCAGCATTATTTATGTTAGTAGAATTGGCAAATCATTAATATAAAGCTACTCCGTACATTACGGTGTAACATTCGATTTTTTGAAACTTAACAATTCAAAGTTGGTTGCCCTAAGACGCCAATGGAGTTAAATAAATTGTATTTTTTATTTACTATAAATCCTGCAAGTTTCCTAGCTTTCATTTTTATATTAATTTAGTTAAAATAATGGCTTCATGAGCTTATTAGGTGCCATAGTCAATTATGGGAAGCTCAAAAATCAGCCAAAGCGAACTGTGACGTTTAGCAGCATTATTTATGTTAGTAGAATTGGCAAATCATTAATATAAAGCTACTCCGTACATTACGGTGTAACATTCGATTTTTTGAAACTTAACAATTCAAAGTTGGTTGCCCTAAGACGCCAATGGAGTTAGATAAATTGTATTTTTTATTTACTATAAATCCTGCAAGTTTATTAGCTCTCATTTCTATATTAATTTAGTTAAAATAATGGCTTCATGAGCTTATTAGGTGCCATAGTCAATTAATGGGAAGCTCAAAAATCAGCCAAAGCGAACGGTGACGTTTAGCAGCATTATTTATGTTAGTAGAATTGGCAAATCATTAATATAAAGCTACTCCGTACATTACGGTGTAACATTCGATTTTTTGAAACTTAACAATTCAAAGTTGGTTGCCCTAAGACGCCAATGGAGTTAGATAAATTGTATTTTTTATTTACTATAAATCCTGCAAGTTTATTAGCTCTCATTTCTATATTAATTTAGTTAAAATAATGGCTTCATGAGCTTATTAGGTGCCATAGTCAATTAATGGGAAGCTCAAAAATCAGCCAAAGCGAACGGTGACGTTTAGCAGCATTATTTATGTTAGTAGAATTGGCAAAAAATTAATATAAAGCTATTCCGTACATTACGGTGTAACATTTGCTTTTTTGGAACACAACAATTTAAAGGTGCTTGCCCTAAGACGCCGATGGAGTTAAATAAATTGTATTTTTTATTTACTATAAATCCTGCAAGTTTCCTAGCTTTCATTTCTATATTAATTTAGTTAAAGTAATTGCTTCATGAGCTTATTAGGTGCCATAGTCAATTATGGCATGCTCAAAAATCAGCCAAAGCGAACGGTGACGTTTAGCAGCATTATTTATGTTAGTAGAATTGGCAAATCATTAATATATAGCTACACCGTACATTACGGTGTAACATTCGATTTTTTGAAACTTAACAATTCAAAGTTGGTTGCCCTAAGACGCCAATGGAGTTAAATAAATTGTATTTTTTATTTACTATAAATCCTGCAAGTTTCCTAGCTTTCATTTCTATATTAATTTAGTTAAAATAATGGCTTCATCAGCTTATTAGGTGCCTTAGTCAATTATGGGAAGCTCAAAAATCAGCCAAAGCGAACGGTGACGTTTAGCAGCATTATTTATGTTAGTAGAATTGGCAAATCATTAATATAAAGCTACTCCGTACATTACGGTGTAACATTCGATTTTTTGAAACTTAACAATTCAAAGTTGGTTGCCCTAAGACGCCAATGGAGTTAGATAAATTGTATTTTTTATTTACTATAAATCCTGCAAGTTTCCTAGCTTTCATTTTTATATTAATTTAGTTAAAATAATGGCTTCATGAGCTTATTAGGTGCCATAGTCAATTATGGGAAGCTCAAAAATCAGCCAAAGCGAACGGTGACGTTTAGCAGCATTATTTATGTTAGTAGAATTGGCAAATCATTAATATAAAGCTACTCCGTACATTACGGTGTAACATTCGATTTTTTGAAACTTAACAATTTAAAGTTAGTTGCCCTAAGACGCCGATGGAGTTAAATAAATTGTATTTTTTATTTACTATAAATCCTGCAAGTTTCCTAGCTTTCATTTTTATATTAATTTAGTTAAAATAATGGCTTCATGAGCTTATTAGGTGCCATAGTCAATTATGGCAAGCTCAAAAATCAGCCAAAGCGAACGGTGACGTTTAGCAGCATTATTTATGTTAGTAGAATTGGCAAATCATTAATATAAAGCTACTCCGTACATTACGGTGTAACATTCGATTTTTTGAAACTTAACAATTCAAAGTTGGTTGCCCTAAGACGCCAATGGAGTTAAATAAATTGTATTTTTTATTTACTATAAATCCTGCAAGTTTCCTAGCTTTCATTTTTATATTAATTTAGTTAAAATAATGGCTTCATGAGCTTATTAGGTGCCATAGTCAATTATGGCAAGCTCAAAAATCAGCCAAAGCGAACGGTGACGTTTAGCAGCATTATTTATGTTAGTAGAATTGGCAAATCATTAATATAAAGCTACTCCGTACATTACGGTGTAACATTCGATTTTTTGAAACTTAACAATTCAAAGTTGGTTGCCCTAAGACGCCAATGGAGTTAGATAAATTGTATTTTTTATTTACTATAAATCCTGCAAGTTTCCTAGCTTTCATTTTTATATTAATTTAGTTAAAATAATGGCTTCATGAGCTTATTAGGTGCCATAGTCAATTATGGGAAGCTCAAAAATCAGCCAAAGCGAACGGTGACGTTTAGCAGCATTATTTATGTTAGTAGAATTGGCAAATCATTAATATAAAGCTACTCCGTACATTACGGTGTAACATTCGATTTTTTGAAACTTAACAATTCAAAGTTGGTTGCCCTAAGACGCCAATGGAGTTAAATAAATTGTATTTTTTATTTACTATAAATCCTGCAAGTTTCCTAGCTTTCATTTTTATATTAATTTAGTTAAAATAATGGCTTCATGAGCTTATTAGGTGCCATAGTCAATTATGGGAAGCTCAAAAATCAGCCAAAGCGAACTGTGACGTTTAGCAGCATTATTTATGTTAGTAGAATTGGCAAATCATTAATATAAAGCTACTCCGTACATTACGGTGTAACATTCGATTTTTTGAAACTTAACAATTCAAAGTTGGTTGCCCTAAGACGCCAATGGAGTTAGATAAATTGTATTTTTTATTTACTATAAATCCTGCAAGTTTATTAGCTCTCATTTCTATATTAATTTAGTTAAAATAATGGCTTCATGAGCTTATTAGGTGCCATAGTCAATTAATGGGAAGCTCAAAAATCAGCCAAAGCGAACGGTGACGTTTAGCAGCATTATTTATGTTAGTAGAATTGGCAAATCATTAATATAAAGCTACTCCGTACATTACGGTGTAACATTCGATTTTTTGAAACTTAACAATTCAAAGTTGGTTGCCCTAAGACGCCAATGGAGTTAGATAAATTGTATTTTTTATTTACTATAAATCCTGCAAGTTTATTAGCTCTCATTTCTATATTAATTTAGTTAAAATAATGGCTTCATGAGCTTATTAGGTGCCATAGTCAATTAATGGGAAGCTCAAAAATCAGCCAAAGCGAACGGTGACGTTTAGCAGCATTATTTATGTTAGTAGAATTGGCAAAAAATTAATATAAAGCTATTCCGTACATTACGGTGTAACATTTGCTTTTTTGGAACACAACAATTTAAAGGTGCTTGCCCTAAGACGCCGATGGAGTTAAATAAATTGTATTTTTTATTTACTATAAATCCTGCAAGTTTCCTAGCTTTCATTTCTATATTAATTTAGTTAAAGTAATTGCTTCATGAGCTTATTAGGTGCCATAGTCAATTATGGTATGCTCAAAAATCAGCCAAAGCGAACGGTGACGTTTAGCAGCATTATTTATGTTAGTAGAATTGGCAAATCATTAATATATAGCTACACCGTACATTACGGTGTAACATTCGATTTTTTGAAACTTAACAATTCAAAGTTGGTTGCCCTAAGACGCCAATGGAGTTAAATAAATTGTATTTTTTATTTACTATAAATCCTGCAAGTTTCCTAGCTTTCATTTCTATATTAATTTAGTTAAAATAATGGCTTCATCAGCTTATTAGGTGCCTTAGTCAATTATGGGAAGCTCAAAAATCAGCCAAAGCGAACGGTGACGTTTAGCAGCATTATTTATGTTAGTAGAATTGGCAAATCATTAATATAAAGCTACTCCGTACATTACGGTGTAACATTCGATTTTTTGAAACTTAACAATTCAAAGTTGGTTGCCCTAAGACGCCAATGGAGTTAGATAAATTGTATTTTTTATTTACTATAAATCCTGCAAGTTTATTAGCTCTCATTTCTATATTAATTTAGTTAAAATAATGGCTTCATGAGCTTATTAGGTGCCATAGTCAATTAATGGGAAGCTCAAAAATCAGCCAAAGCGAACGGTGACGTTTAGCAGCATTATTTATGTTAGTAGAATTGGCAAAAAATTAATATAAAGCTATTCCGTACATTACGGTGTAACATTCGCTTTTTTGGAACACAACAATTTAAAGGTGCTTGCCCTAAGACGCCGATGGAGTTAAATAAATTGTATTTTTTATTTACTATAAATCCTGCAAGTTTCCTAGCTTTCATTTCTATATTAATTTAGTTAAAATAATTGCTTCATGAGCTTATTAGGTGCCATAGTCAATTATGGCATGCTCAAAAATCAGCCAAAGCGAACGGTGACGTTTAGCAGCATTATTTATGTTAGTAGAATTGGCAAATTATTAATATAAAGCTACTCCGTACATTACGGTGTAACATTCGATTTTTTGAAACTTAATTCAAAGTTGGTTGCCCTAAGACGCCAATGGAGTTAAATAAATTGTATTTTTTATTTACTATAAATCCTGCAAGTTTCCTAGCTTTCATTTCTCTATTAATTTAGTTAAAATAATGGCTTCATCAGCTTATTAGGTGCCTTAGTCAATTATGGGAAGCTCAAAAATCAGCCAAAGCGAACGGTGACGTTTAGCAACATTATTTATGTTAGTAGAATTGGCAAATCATTAATATAAAGCTACTCCGTACATCACGGTGTAACATTCGATTTTTTGAAACTTAACAATTCAAAGTTGGTTGCCCTAAGACGCCAATGGAGTTAGATAAATTGTATTTTTTATTTACTATAAATCCTGCAAGTTTATTAGCTCTCATTTCTATATTAATTTAGTTAAAATAATGGCTTCATGAGCTTATTAGGTGCCATAGTCAATTAATGGGAAGCTCAAAAATCAGCCAAAGCGAACGGTGACGTTTAGCAGCATTATTTATGTTAGTAAAATTGGCAAAAATTAATATAAAGCTATTCCGTACATTACGGTGTAACATTCGCTTTTTTGGAACACAACAATTTAAAGGTGCTTGCCCTAAGACGCCGATGGAGTTAAATAAATTGTATTTTTTATTTACTATAAATCCTGCAAGTTTCCTAGCTTTCATTTCTATATTAATTTAGTTAAAATAATTGCTTCATGAGCTTATTAGGTGCCATAGTCAATTATGGCATGCTCAAAAATCAGCCAAAGCGAACGGTGACGTTTAGCAGCATTATTTATGTTAGTAGAATTGGCAAATCATTAATATAAAGCTACTCCGTACATTACGGTGTAACATTCGATTTTTTGAAACTTAACAATTCAAAGTTGGTTGCCCTAAGACGCCAATGGAGTTAGATAAATTGTATTTTTTATTTACTATAAATCCTGCAAGTTTCCTAGCTTTCATTTCTATATTAATTTAGTTAAAATAATGGCTTCATGAGCTTATTAGGTGCCATAGTCAATTAATGGGAAGCTCAAAAATCAGCCAAAGCGAACGGTGACGTTTAGCAGCATTATTTATGTTAGTAGAATTGGCAAATCATTAATATAAAGCTACTCCGTACATTACGGTGTAACATTCGATTTTTTGAAACTTAACAATTCAAAGTTGGTTGCCCTAAGACGCCAATGGAGTTAGATAAATTGTATTTTTTATTTACTATAAATCCTGCAAGTTTATTAGCTCTCATTTCTATATTAATTTAGTTAAAATAATGGCTTCATGAGCTTATTAGGTGCCATAGTCAATTAATGGGAAGCTCAAAAATCAGCCAAAGCGAACGGTGACGTTTAGCAGCATTATTTATGTTAGTAGAATTGGCAAAAAATTAATATAAAGCTATTCCGTACATTACGGTGTAACATTCGCTTTTTTGGAACACAACAATTTAAAGGTGCTTGCCCTAAAACGCCGATGGAGTTAAATAAATTGTATTTTTTATTTACTATAAATCCTGCAAGTTTCTAGCTTTCATTTCTATATTAATTTAGTTAAAATAATGACTTCATGAGCTTATTAGGTGCCATAGTCAATTAATGGGAAGCTCAAAAATCAGCCAAAGCGAACGGTGACGTTTAGCAGCATTATTTATGTTAGTAGAATTGGCAAATCATTAATATAAAGCTATTCCGTACATTACGGTGTAACATTCGCATTTTTGGAACACAACAATTTAAAGGTACTTGCCCTAAGACGCCGATAGAGTTAAATAAATTGTATTTTTTATTTACTATAAATCCTGCAAGTTTCTAGCTTTCATTTCTATATTAATTTAGTTAAAATAATGACTTCATGAGCTTATTAGGTGCCATAGTCAATTAATGGGAAGCTCAAAAATCAGCCAAAGCGAACGGTGACGTTTGGCAGCATTATTTATGTTAGTAGAATTGGCAAATCATTAATATAAAGCTATTCCGTACATTACGGTGTAACATTCGCATTTTTGGAACACAACAATTTAAATGTACTTGCCCTAAGACGCCGATGGAGTTAAATAAATTGTATTTTTCATTTACTATAAATCCTGCAAGTTTCCTAGCTTTCATTTCTATATTAATTTAGTTAAAATAATGACTTCATGAGCTTATTAGGTGCCATAGTCAATTAATGGGAAGCTCAAAAATCAGCCAAAGCGAACGGTGACGTTTGGCAGCATTATTTATGTTAGTAGAATTGGCAAATCATTAATATAGAGCTATTCCGTACATTACGGTGTAACATTCGATTTTTTGGAACCCAACAATTCAAAGGTGCTTGCCCTAAGACGCCGATAGAGTTAAATAAATTGTATTTTTTATTTACTATAAATCCTGCAAGTTTCTAGCTTTCATTTCTATATTAATTTAGTTAAAATAATGACTTCATGAGCTTATTAGGTGCCATAGTCAATTAATGGGAAGCTCAAAAATCAGCCAAAGCGAACGGTGACGTTTGGCAGCATTATTTATGTTAGTAGAATTGGCAAATCATTAATATAAAGCTATTCCGTACATTACGGTGTAACATTCGCATTTTTGGAACACAACAATTTAAATGTACTTGCCCTGAGACGCTGATGGAGTTAAATAAATTGTATTTTTCATTTACTATAAATCCTGGAAGTTTCCTAGCTTTCATTTCTATATTAATTTAGTTAAAATAATGGCTTCATGAGCTTATTAGGTGCCATAGTCAATTAATGGAAAGCTCAAAAATCAGCCAAAGCGAACGGTGACGTTTGGCAGCATTATTTATGTTAGTAGAATTGGAAAATCGTATATAGGTAATGCTATTCCGTACATTACGGTGTAACATTCGCTTTTTTGGAACACAACAATTTAAAGGTACTTGCCCTAAGACGCCGATGGAGTTAAATAAATTGTATTTTTTATTTACTATAAATCCTGCAAGTTTCCTAGCTTTCATTTCTATATTAATTTAGTTAAAATAATGGCTTCATGAGCTTATTAGGTGCCATAGTCAATTAATGGGAAGCTCAAAAATCAGCCAAAGCGAACGGTGACGTTTAGCAGCATTATTTATGTTAGTATAATTGGCAAATCATTAATATAAAGCTATTCCGTACATTACGGTGTAACATTCGATTTTTTGGAACCCAACAATTTAAAGGTGCTTGCCCTAAGACGCCGATAGAGTTAAATAAATTGTATTTTTTATTTACTATAAATCCTGCAAGTTTCTAGCTTTCATTTCTATATTAATTTAGTTAAAATAATGACTTCATGAGCTTATTAGGTGCCATAGTCAATTAATGGGAAGCTCAAAAATCAGCCAAACCGAACGGTGACGTTTGGCAGCATTATTTATGAAAGTAGAATTGGCAAATCATTAATATAAAGCTATTCCGTACATTACGGTGTAACATTCGCATTTTTGGAACACAACAATTTAAATGTACTTGCCCTAAGACGCTGATGGAGTTAAATAAATTGTATTTTTCATTTACTATAAATCCTGCAAGTTTCCTAGCTTTCATTTCTATATTAATTTAGTTAAAATAATGACTTCATGAGCTTATTAGGTGCCATAGTCAATTAATGGGAAGCTCAAAAATCAGCCAAAGCGAACGGTGACGTTTGGCAGCATTATTTATGTTAGTAGAATTGGCAAATCATTAATATAAAGCTATTCCGTACATTACGGTGTAACATTCGCATTTTTGGAACACAACAATTTAAAGGTGCTTGCCCTAAGACGCCGATGGAGTTAAATAAATTGTATTTTTCATTTACTATAAATCCTGCAAGTTTCCTAGCTTTCATTTCTATATTAATTTAGTTAAAATAATGGCTTCCTGAGCTTATTAGGTGCCATAGTCAATTATGGGAAGCTCAAAAATCAGCCAAAGCGAACGGTGACGTTTAGCAGCATTATTTATGTTAGTAGAATTGGCAAATCATTAATATAAAGCTACTCCGTACATTACGGTGTAACATTCCATTTTTTGAAACTTAACAATTCAAAGTTGGTTGCCCTAAGACGCCAATGGAGTTAAATAAATTGAATTTTTTATTTACTATAAATCCCGCAAGTTTCCTAGCTTTCATTTCTATATTAATTTAGTTAAAATATTGGCTTCATGAGCTTATTAGGTGCCATAGTCAATTAATGGAAAGCTCAAATATCAGCCAAAGCAAACGGTGACGTTTAGCAGCATTATTTGTATTAGTAGAATTGGCAAATCATTAATATAAAGCTATTCCGTACATTACGGTGTAACATTCGCATTTTTGGAACACAACAATATAAAGGTGCTTGCCCTAAGACACCGATGAAGTTAGATAAATTGTATTTTTTATTTACTATAAATCCTGCAAGTTTAATAGCTCTCATTTCTATATTAATTTAGTTAAAATAATGGCTTCATGAGCTTATTAGGTGCCATAGTCAATTAATGGAAAGCTCAAAAATCAGCCAAAGCGAACGCTGACGTTTAGCAGCATTATATATGTTAGTAGAATTGGCAAATTATTAATATAAAGCTACTCCGTACATTACGGTGTAACATTCGATTTTTTGAAACTTAACAATTCAAAGTTGGTTGCCCTAAGACGCCAATGGAGTTAAATAAATTGTATTTTTTATTTACTATAAATCCTACAAGTTTCCTAGCTTTCATTTCTATATTAATTTAGTTAAAATAATGGCTTCATGAGCTTATTAGGTGCCATAGTCAATTAATGGAAAGCTCAAAAATCAACCAAAGCGAACTGTGACGTTTAGCAGCATTATTTATGTTAGTAGAATTGACAAATCATTAATATAAAGCTATTCCGTACATTACGGTGTAACATTCGCTTTTTTGGAACACAAGAATTTAAAGGTGCTTGCCCTAAGACGCCGATGGAGTTAAATAAATTATATTTTTTATTTACTATAAATCCTGCAAGTTTCCTAGCTTCCATTTCTATATTAGATTAGTTAAAATAATGACTTCATGAGCTTATTAGGTGCCATAGTCAATTAATGGGAAGCTCAAAAATCAGCCAAAGCGAACGGTGACGTTTGGCAGCATTATTTATGTTAGTAGAATTGGCAAATTATTAATATAAAGCTATTCCGTACATTACGGTGTAACATTCGCATTTTTGGAACACAACAATTTAAAGGTACTTGCCCTAAGACGCCGATGGAGTTAAATAAATTGTATTTTTCATTTACTATAAATCCTGCAAGTTTCCTAGCTTTCATTTCTATATTAATTTAGTTAAAATAATGGCTTCATGAGCTTATTAGGTGCCATAGTCAATTATGGGAAGCTCAAAAATCAGCCAAAGCAAACGGTGACGTTTAGCAGCATTATTTGTATTAGTAGAATTGGCAAATCATTAATATAAAGCTATTCCGTACATTACGGTGCAACATTCGCATTTTTGGAACATAACAATTTAAAGGTGCTTGCCCTAAGACACCGATGAAGTTAGATAAATTGTATTTTTTATTTACTATAAATCCTGCAAGTTTATTAGCTCTCATTTCTATATTAATTTAGTTAAAATAATGGCTTCATGAGCTTATTAGGTGCCATTAATGGAAAGCTCAAAAATCAGCCAAAGCAAACGGTGACGTTTAGCAGCATTATTTGTATTAGTAAAATTGGCAAATCATTAATATAAAGCTATTCCGTACATTACGGTGCAACATTCGCATTTTTGGAACATAACAATTTAAAGGTGCTTGCCCTAAGACACCGATGAAGTTAGATAAATTGTATTTTTTATTTACTATAAATCCTGCAAGTTTATTAGCTTTCATTTCTATATTAATTTAGTTAAAATAATGACTTCATGAGCTTATTAGGTGCCATAGTCAATTAATGGGAAGTTCAAAAATCAGCAACAGCGTACGGTGACGTTTAGCAGCATTATTTATGTTAGTAGAATTGGCAAATCATTAATATAAAGCTATTCCGTACATTACGGTGTAACATTCGCATTTTTGGAACACAACAATTTAAAGGTACTTGCCCTAAGACGCCGATAGAGTTAAATAAATTGTATTTTTTATTTACTATAAATCCTGCAAGTTTCTAGCTTTCATTTCTATATTAATTTAGTTAAAATAATGGCTTCATGAGCTTATTAGGTGCCATAGTCAATTAATGGGAAGCTCAAAAATCAGCCAAAGCGAACGGTGACGTTTGGCAGCATTATTTATGTTAGTAGAATTGGCAAATCATTAATATAAAGCTATTCCGTACATTACGGTGTAACATTCGCATTTTTGGACACAACAATTTAAAGGTACTTGCCCTAAGACGCCGATAGAGTTAAATAAATTGTATTTTTTATTTACTATAAATCCTGCAAGTTTCCTAGCTTTCATTTCTATATTAATTTAGTTAAAATAATGGCTTCATGAGCTTATTAGGTGCCATAGTCAATTAATGGGAAGCTCAAAAATCAGCCAAAGCGAACGGTGACGTTTAGCAGCATTATTTATGTTAGTAGAATTGGCAAATCATTAATATAGAGCTATTCCGTACATTACGGTGTAACATTCGATTTTTTGGAACCCAACAATTCAAAGGTGCTTGCCCTAAGACGCCGATAGAGTTAAATAAATTGTATTTTTTATTTACTATAAATCCTGCAAGTTTCTAGCTTTCATTTCTATATTAATTTAGTTAAAATAATGACTTCATGAGCTTATTAGGTGCCATAGTCAATTAATGGGAAGCTCAAAAATCAGCCAAAGCGAACGGTGACGTTTGGCAGCATTATTTATGTTAGTAGAATTGGCAAATCATTAATATAAAGCTATTCCGTACATTACGGTGTAACATTCGCATTTTTGGAACACAACAATTTAAATGTACTTGCCCTGAGACGCTGATGGAGTTAAATAAATTGTATTTTTCATTTACTATAAATCCTGCAAGTTTCCTAGCTTTCATTTCTATATTAATTTAGTTAAAATAATGGCTTCATGAGCTTATTATGTGCCATAGTCAATTAATGGAAAGCTCAAAAATCAGCCAAAGCGAACGGTGACGTTTAGCAGCATTATTTATGTTAGTAGAATTGGAAAATCGTATATAGGTAATGCTATTCCGTGCATTACGGTGTAACATTCGCTTTTTTGGAACACAACAATTTAAAGGTACTTGCCCTAAGACGCCGATGGAGTTAAATAAATTGTATTTTTTATTTACTATAAATCCTGCAAGTTTCCTAGCTTTCATTTCTATATTAATTTAGTTAAAATAATGGCTTCATGAGCTTATTAGGTGCCATAGTCAATTAATGGGAAGCTCAAAAATCAGCCAAAGCGAACGGTGACGTTTAGCAGCATTATTTATGTTAGTATAATTGGCAAATCATTAATATAAAGCTATTCCGTACATTACGGTGTAACATTCGATTTTTTGGAACCCAACAATTTAAAGGTGCTTGCCCTAAGACGCCGATAGAGTTAAATAAATTGTATTTTTTATTTACTATAAATCCTGCAAGTTTCTAGCTTTCATTTCTATATTAATTTAGTTACAATAATGACTTCATGAGCTTATTAGGTGCCATAGTCAATTAATGGGAAGCTCAAAAATCAGCCAAAGCGAACGGTGACGTTTGGCAGCATTATTTATGATAGTAGAATTGGCAAATCATTAATATAAAGCTATTCCGTACATTACGGTGTAACATTCGCATTTTTGGAACACAACAATTTAAATGTACTTGCCCTAAGACGCTGATGGAGTTAAATAAATTGTATTTTTCATTTACTATAAATCCTGCAAGTTTCCTAGCTTTCATTTCTATATTAATTTAGTTAAAATAATGGCTTCCTGAGCTTATTAGGTGCCATAGTCAATTATGGGAAGCTCAAAAATCAGCCAAAGCGAACGGTGACGTTTAGCAGCATTATTTATGTTAGTAGAATTGGCAAATCATTAATATAAAGCTATTCCGTACATTACGGTATAACATTCGCATTTTTGGAACACAACAATTTAAAGGTGCTTGCCCTAAGACGCCGATGGAGTTAAATAAATTGTATTTTTCATTTACTATAAATCCTGCAAGTTTCCTAGCTTTCATTTCTATATTAATTTAGTTAAAATAATGGCTTCCTGAGCTTATTAGGTGCCATAGTCAATTATGGGAAGCTCAAAAATCAGCCAAAGCGAACGGTGACGTTTAGCAGCATTATTTATGTTAGTAGAATTGGCAAATCATTAATATAAAGCTACTCCGTACATTACGGTGTAACATTCAATTTTTTGAAACTTAACAATTCAAAGTTGGTTGCCCTAAGACGCCAATGGAGTTAAATAAATTGAATTTTTTATTTACTATAAATCCTGCAAGTTTCCTAGCTTTCATTTCTATATTAATTTAGTTAAAATATTGGCTTCATGAGCTTATTAGGTGCCATAGTCAATTAATGGAAAGCTCAAATATCAGCCAAAGCAAACGGTGACGTTTAGCAGCATTATTTGTATTAGTAGAATTGGCAAATCATTAATATAAAGCTATTCCGTACATTACGGTGTAACATTCGCATTTTTGGAACACAACAATTTAAAGGTGCTTGCCCTAAGACACCGATGAAGTTAGATAAATTGTATTTTTTATTTACTATAAATCCTGCAAGTTTATTAGCTCTCATTTCTATATTAATTTAGTTAAAATAATGGTTTCATGAGCTTATTAGGTGCCATAGTCGATTAATGGAAAGCTCAAAAATCAGCCAAAGCGAACGCTGACGTTTAGCAGCATTATATATGTTAGTAGAATTGGCAAATTATTAATATAAAGCTACTCCGTACATTACGGTGTAACATTCGATTTTTTGAAACTTAACAATTCAAAGTTGGTTGCCCTAAGACGCCAATGGAGTTAAATAAATTGTATTTTTTATTTACTATAAATCCTACAAGTTTCCTAGCTTTCATTTCTATATTAATTTAGTTAAAATAATGGCTTCATGAGCTTATTAGGTGCCATAGTCAATTAATGGAAAGCTCAAAAATCAACCAAAGCGAACTGTGACGTTTAGCAGCATTATTTATGTTAGTAGAATTGACAAATCATTAATATAAAGCTATTCCGTACATTACGGTGTAACATTCGCTTTTTTGGAACACAAGAATTTAAAGGTGCTTGCCCTAAGACGCCGATGGAGTTAAATAAATTATATTTTTTATTTACTATAAATCCTGCAAGTTTCCTAGCTTTCATTTCTATATTAGATTAGTTAAAATAATGACTTCATGAGCTTATTAGGTGCCATAGTCAATTAATGGGAAGCTCAAAAATCAGCCAAAGCGAACGGTGACGTTTGGCAGCATTATTTATGTTAGTAGAATTGGCAAATCATTAATATAAAGCTATTCCGTACATTACGGTGTAACATTCGCATTTTTGGAACACAACAATTTAAAGGTACTTGCCCTAAGACGCCGATGGAGTTAAATAAATTGTATTTTTCATTTACTATAAATCCTGCAAGTTTCCTAGCTTTCATTTCTATATTAATTTAGTTAAAATAATGGCTTCATGAGCTTATTAGGTGCCATAGTCAATTATGGGAAGCTCAAAAATCAGCCAAAGCAAACGGTGACGTTTAGCAGCATTATTTGTATTAGTAGAATTGGCAAATCATTAATATAAAGCTATTCCGTACATTACGGTGCAACATTCGCATTTTTGGAACATAACAATTTAAAGGTGCTTGCCCTAAGACACCGATGAAGTTAGATAAATTGTATTTTTTATTTACTATAAATCCTGCAAGTTTATTAGCTCTCATTTCTATATTAATTTAGTTAAAATAATAGCTTCATGAGCTTATTAGGTGCCATTAATGGAAAGCTCAAAAATCAGCCAAAGCAAACGGTGACGTTTAGCAGCATTATTTGTATTAGTAAAATTGGCAAATCATTAATATAAAGCTATTCCGTACATTACGGTGCAACATTCGCATTTTTGGAACATAACAATTTAAAGGTGCTTGCCCTAAGACACCGATGAAGTTAGATAAATTGTATTTTTTATTTACTATAAATCCTGCAAGTTTATTAGCTCTCATTTCTATATTAATTTAGTTAAAATAATGGCTTCATGAGCTTATTAGGTGCCATAGTCAATTAATGGGAAGCTCAAAAATCAGCCAAAGCGAACGGTGACGTTTAGAAGCATTATTTATGTTAGTAGAATTGGCAAATCATTAATATAAAGCTATTCCGTACATTACGGTGTAACATTCGCATTTTTGGAACACAACAATTTTAAGGTGCTTGCCCTAAGAGGCCGATGGAGTTAAATAAATTGTATTTTTTATTTACTATAAATCCTGCAAGTTTCCTAGCTTTCATTTCTATATTAATTTAGTTAAAATAATGGCTTCCTGAGCTTATTAGGTGCCATAGTCAATTATGGGAAGCTCAAAAATCAGCCAAAGCGAACGGTGACGTTTAGCAGCATTATTTATGTTAGTAGAATTGGCAAATCATTAATATAAAGCTATTCCGTACATTACGGTATAACATTCGCATTTTTGGAACACAACAATTTAAAGGTGCTTGCCCTAAGACGCCGATGGAGTTAAATAAATTGTATTTTTCATTTACTATAAATCCTGCAAGTTTCCTAGCTTTCATTTCTATATTAATTTAGTTAAAATAATGGCTTCCTGAGCTTATTAGGTGCCATAGTCAATTATGGGAAGCTCAAAAATCAGCCAAAGCGAACGGTGACGTTTAGCAGCATTATTTATGTTAGTAGAATTGGCAAATCATTAATATAAAGCTACTCCGTACATTACGGTGTAACATTCAATTTTTTGAAACTTAACAATTCAAAGTTGGTTGCCCTAAGACGCCAATGGAGTTAAATAAATTGAATTTTTTATTTACTATAAATCCTGCAAGTTTCCTAGCTTTCATTTCTATATTAATTTAGTTAAAATATTGGCTTCATGAGCTTATTAGGTGCCATAGTCAATTAATGGAAAGCTCAAATATCAGCCAAAGCAAACGGTGACGTTTAGCAGCATTATTTGTATTAGTAGAATTGGCAAATCATTAATATAAAGCTATTCCGTACATTACGGTGTAACATTCGCATTTTTGGAACACAACAATTTAAAGGTGCTTGCCCTAAGACACCGATGAAGTTAGATAAATTGTATTTTTTATTTACTATAAATCCTGCAAGTTTATTAGCTCTCATTTCTATATTAATTTAGTTAAAATAATGGTTTCATGAGCTTATTAGGTGCCATAGTCGATTAATGGAAAGCTCAAAAATCAGCCAAAGCGAACGCTGACGTTTAGCAGCATTATATATGTTAGTAGAATTGGCAAATTATTAATATAAAGCTACTCCGTACATTACGGTGTAACATTCGATTTTTTGAAACTTAACAATTCAAAGTTGGTTGCCCTAAGACGCCAATGGAGTTAAATAAATTGTATTTTTTATTTACTATAAATCCTACAAGTTTCCTAGCTTTCATTTCTATATTAATTTAGTTAAAATAATGGCTTCATGAGCTTATTAGGTGCCATAGTCAATTAATGGAAAGCTCAAAAATCAACCAAAGCGAACTGTGACGTTTAGCAGCATTATTTATGTTAGTAGAATTGACAAATCATTAATATAAAGCTATTCCGTACATTACGGTGTAACATTCGCTTTTTTGGAACACAAGAATTTAAAGGTGCTTGCCCTAAGACGCCGATGGAGTTAAATAAATTATATTTTTTATTTACTATAAATCCTGCAAGTTTCCTAGCTTTCATTTCTATATTAGATTAGTTAAAATAATGACTTCATGAGCTTATTAGGTGCCATAGTCAATTAATGGGAAGCTCAAAAATCAGCCAAAGCGAACGGTGACGTTTGGCAGCATTATTTATGTTAGTAGAATTGGCAAATCATTAATATAAAGCTATTCCGTACATTACGGTGTAACATTCGCATTTTTGGAACACAACAATTTAAAGGTACTTGCCCTAAGACGCCGATGGAGTTAAATAAATTGTATTTTTCATTTACTATAAATCCTGCAAGTTTCCTAGCTTTCATTTCTATATTAATTTAGTTAAAATAATGGCTTCATGAGCTTATTAGGTGCCATAGTCAATTATGGGAAGCTCAAAAATCAGCCAAAGCAAACGGTGACGTTTAGCAGCATTATTTGTATTAGTAGAATTGGCAAATCATTAATATAAAGCTATTCCGTACATTACGGTGCAACATTCGCATTTTTGGAACATAACAATTTAAAGGTGCTTGCCCTAAGACACCGATGAAGTTAGATAAATTGTATTTTTTATTTACTATAAATCCTGCAAGTTTATTAGCTCTCATTTCTATATTAATTTAGTTAAAATAATAGCTTCATGAGCTTATTAGGTGCCATTAATGGAAAGCTCAAAAATCAGCCAAAGCAAACGGTGACGTTTAGCAGCATTATTTGTATTAGTAAAATTGGCAAATCATTAATATAAAGCTATTCCGTACATTACGGTGCAACATTCGCATTTTTGGAACATAACAATTTAAAGGTGCTTGCCCTAAGACACCGATGAAGTTAGATAAATTGTATTTTTTATTTACTATAAATCCTGCAAGTTTATTAGCTCTCATTTCTATATTAATTTAGTTAAAATAATGGCTTCATGAGCTTATTAGGTGCCATAGTCAATTAATGGGAAGCTCAAAAATCAGCCAAAGCGAACGGTGACGTTTAGAAGCATTATTTATGTTAGTAGAATTGGCAAATCATTAATATAAAGCTATTCCGTACATTACGGTGTAACATTCGCATTTTTGGAACACAACAATTTTAAGGTGCTTGCCCTAAGAGGCCGATGGAGTTAAATAAATTGTATTTTTTATTTACTATAAATCCTGCAAGTTTCCTAGCTTTCATTTCTATATTAATTTAGTTAAAATAATGGCTTCATGAGCTTATTAGGTGCCATAGTCAATTAATGGGAAGCTCAAAAATCAGCCAAAGCGAACGGTGACGTTTAGCAGCATTATTTATGTTAGTAGAATTGGCAAATCATTAATATAAAGCTATTCCGTACATTACGGTGTAACATTCGATTTTTTGGAACCCAACAATTTAAAGGTGCTTGCCCTAAGACGCCGATAGAGTTAAATAAATTGTATTTTTTATTTACTATAAATCCTGCAAGTTTCTAGCTTTCATTTCTATATTAATTTAGTTAAAATAATAACTTCATGAGCTTATTAGGTACCATAGTCAATTAATGGGAAGTTCAAAAATCAGCAAAAGCGAACAGAGACGTTTAGCAGCATTATTTATGTTAGTAGAATTGGCAAATCATTAATATAAAGCTATTCCGTACATTACGGTGTAACATTCGCATTTTTGGAACACAACAATTTAAAGGTACTTGCCCTAAGACGCCGATGGAGTTAAATAAATTGTATTTTTCACTTACTATAAATCCTGCAAGTTTCCTAGCTTTCATTTCTATATTAATTTAGTTAAAATAATGGCTTCATGAGCTTATTAGGTGCCATAGTCAATTAATGGAAAGCGCAAAAATCAGCCAAAGCGAACGGTGACGTTTAGCAGCATTATTTATGTTAGTAGAATTGGCAAATCATTAATATAAAGCTATTCCGTACATTACGGTGTAACATTCGCATTTTTGGAACACAACAATTTAAAGGTGCTTGCCCTAAGACACCGATGAAGTTAGACAAATTGTATTTTTTATTTACTATAAATCCTGCAAGTTTCCTAGCTCTCATTTCTATATTAATTTTGTTAAAATAATGGCTTCATGAGCTTATTAGGTGCCATAGTCAATTAATGGGAAGCTCAAAAATCAGCCAAAGCAAACGGTGACGGTTAGCAGCATTATTTATGTTAGTAGAATTGGCAAATCATTAATATAAAGCTATTCCGTACATTACGGTGTAACATTCGCATTTTTGGAACACAACAATTTAAAGGTGCTTGCCCTAAGACACCGATGAAGTTAGATAAATTGTATTTTTTATTTACTATAAATCCTGCAAGTTTCCTAGCGCTCATTTCTATATTAATTTAGTTAAAATAATGGCTTCATGAGCTTATTAGGTGCCATAGTCAATTAATGGGAAGCTCAAAAATCAGCCAAAGCGAACGGTGACGTTTGGCAGCATTATTTATGTTAGTAGAATTGGCAAATCATTAATATAAAGCTATTCCGTACATTACGGTGTAACATTCGCATTTTTGGAACACAACAATTTAAAGGTACTTGCCCTAAGACGCCGATAGAGTTAAATAAATTGTATTTTTTATTTACTATAAATCCTGCAAGTTTCTAGCTTTCATTTCTATATTAATTTAGTTAAAATAATGACTTCATGAGCTTATTAGGTGCCATAGTCAATTAATGGGAAGTTCAAAAATCAGCAAAAGCATACGGTGACGTTTAGCAGCATTATTTATGTTAGTAGAATTGGCAAATCATTAATATAAAGCTATTCCGTACATTACGGTGCAACATTCGCATTTTTGGAACACAACAATTTAAAGGTACTTGCCCTAAGACGCCGATAGAGTTAAATAAATTGTATTTTTTATTTACTATAAATCCTGCAAGTTTCTAGCTTTCATTTCTATATTAATTTAGTTAAAATAATGGCTTCATGAGCTTATTAGGTGCCATAGTCAATTAATGGGAAGCTCAAAAATCAGCCAAAGCGAACGGTGACGTTTGGCAGCATTATTTATGTTAGTAGAATTGGCAAATCATTAATATAAAGCTATTCCGTACATTACGGTGTAACATTCGCATTTTTGGAACACAACAATTTAAAGGTACTTGCCCTAAGACGCCGATAGAGTTAAATAAATTGTATTTTTTATTTACTATAAATCCTGCAAGTTTCCTAGCTTTCATTTCTATATTAATTTAGTTAAAATAATGGCTTCATGAGCTTATTAGGTGCCATAGTCAATTAATGGGAAGCTCAAAAATCAGCCAAAGCGAACGGTGACGTTTAGCAGCATTATTTATGTTAGTAGAATTGGCAAATCATTAATATAGAGCTATTCCGTACATTACGGTGTAACATTCGATTTTTTGGAACCCAACAATTCAAAGGTGCTTGCCCTAAGACGCCGATAGAGTTAAATAAATTGTATTTTTTATTTACTATAAATCCTGCAAGTTTCTAGCTTTCATTTCTATATTAATTTAGTTAAAATAATGACTTCATGAGCTTATTAGGTGCCATAGTCAATTAATGGGAAGCTCAAAAATCAGCCAAAGCGAACGGTGACGTTTGGCAGCATTATTTATGTTAGTAGAATTGGCAAATCATTAATATAAAGCTATTCCGTACATTACGGTGTAACATTCGCATTTTTGGAACACAACAATTTAAATGTACTTGCCCTAAGACGCTGATGGAGTTAAATTTCTATATTAATTTAGTTAAAATAATGGCTTCATGAGCTTATTAGGTGCCATAGTCAATTAATGGAAAGCTCAAAAATCAGCCAAAGCGAACGGTGACGTTTAGCAGCATTATTTATGTTAGTAGAATTGGAAAATCGTATATAGGTAATGCTATTCCGTACATTACGGTGTAACATTCGCTTTTTTGGAACACAACAATTTAAAGGTACTTGCCCTAAGACGCCGATGGAGTTAAATAAATTGTATTTTTTATTTACTATAAATCCTGCAAGTTTCCTAGCTTTCATTTCTATATTAATTTAGTTAAAATAATGGCTTCATGAGCTTATTAGGTGCCATAGTCAATTAATGGGAAGCTCAAAAATCAGCCAAAGCGAACGGTGACGTTTAGCAGCATTATTTATGTTAGTATAATTGGCAAATCATTAATATAAAGCTATTCCGTACATTACGGTGTAACATTCGATTTTTTGGAACCCAACAATTTAAAGGTGCTTGCCCTAAGACGCCGATAGAGTTAAATAAATTGTATTTTTTATTTACTATAAATCCTGCAAGTTTCTAGCTTTCATTTCTATATTAATTTAGTTAAAATAATGACTTCATGAGCTTATTAGGTGCCATAGTCAATTAATGGGAAGCTCAAAAATCAGCCAAAGCGAACGGTGACGTTTGGCAGCATTATTTATGATAGTAGAATTGGCAAATCATTAATATAAAGCTATTCCGTACATTACGGTGTAACATTCGCATTTTTGGAACACAACAATTTAAATGTACTTGCCCTAAGACGCTGATGGAGTTAAATAAATTGTATTTTTCATTTACTATAAATCCTGCAAGTTTCCTAGCTTTCATTTCTGTATTAATTTAGTTAAAATAATTGCTTCATGAGCTTATTAGGTGCCATAGTCAATTAATGGAAAGCTCAAAAATCAGCCAAAGCGAACGGTGACGTTTAGCAGCATTATTTATGTTAGTAGAATTGGAAAATCGTATATAGGTAATGCTATTCCGTACATTACGGTGTAACATTCGCTTTTTTGGAACCCAACAATTTAAAGATGGTTGCCCTAAGAGGCCGATGGAGTTAAATAAATTGTATTTTTCATTTACTATAAATCCTGCAAGTTTCCTAGCTTTCATTTCTATATTAATTTAGTTAAAATAATGGCTTCCTGAGCTTATTAGGTGCCATAGTCAATTATGGGAAGCTCAAAAATCAGCCAAAGCGAACGGTGACGTTTAGCAGCATTATTTATGTTAGTAGAATTGGCAAATCATTAATATAAAGCTACTCCGTACATTACGGTGTAACATTCAATTTTTTGAAACTTAACAATTCAAAGTTGGTTGCCCTAAGACGCCAATGGAGTTAAATAAATTGAATTTTTTATTTACTATAAATCCTGCAAGTTTCCTAGCTTTCATTTCTATATTAATTTAGTTAAAATATTGGCTTCATGAGCTTATTAGGTGCCATAGTCAATTAATGGAAAGCTCAAAAATCAGCCAAAGCAAACGGTGACGTTTAGCAGCATTATTTGTATTAGTAGAATTGGCAAATCATTAATATAAAGCTATTCCGTACATTACGGTGTAACATTCGCATTTTTGGAACACAACAATTTAAAGGTGCTTGCCCTAAGACACCGATGAAGTTAGATAAATTGTATTTTTTATTTACTATAAATCCTGCAAGTTTATTAGCTCTCATTTCTATATTAATTTAGTTAAAATAATGGCTTCATGAGCTTATTAGGTGCCATAGTCAATTAATGGGAAGCTCAAAAATCAGCCAAAGCGAACGGTGACGTTTAGCAGCATTATTTATGTTATTAGAATTGGCAAATCATTAATATAAAGCTATTCCGTACATTACGGTGTAACATTAGATTTTTTGGAACCCAACAATTCAAAGTTGGTTGCCCTAAGAGGCCGATGGAGTTAAATAAATTGTATTTTTTATTTACTATAAATCCTGCAAGTTTCCTAGCTTTCATTTCTATATTAATTTAGTTAAAATAATGGCTTCATCAGCTTATTAGGTGCCTTAGTCAATTATGGGAAGCTCAAAAATCAGCCAAAGCGAACGGTGACGTTAAGCAGCATTATATATGTTAGTAGAATTGGCAAATTATTAATATAAAGCTACTCCGTACATTACGGTGTAACATTCGATTTTTTGAAACTTAACAATTCAAAGTTGGTTGCCCTAAGACGCCAATGGAGTTAAATAAATTGTATTTTTTATTTACTATAAATCCTACAAGTTTCCTAGCTTTCATTTCTATATTAATTTAGTTAAAATAATGGCTTCATGAGCTTATTAGGTGCCATAGTCAATTAATGGAAAGCTCAAAAATCAACCAAAGCGAACGGTGACGTTTAGCAGCATTATTTATGTTAGTAGAATTGACAAATCATTAATATAAAGCTATTCCGTACATTACGGTGTAACATTCGCTTTTTTGGAACACAACAATTTAAAGGTACTTGCCCTAAGACGCCGATGGAGTTAAATAAATTGTATTTTTCATTTACTATAAATCCTGCAAGTTTCCTAGCTTTCATTTCTATATTAATTTAGTTAAAATAATGGCTTCATGAGCTTATTAGGTGCCATAGTCGATTATGGGAAGCTCAAAAATCAGCCAAAGCGAACGGTGACGTTTGGCAGCATTATTTATGTTAGTAGAATTGGCAAATCATTAATATAAAGCTATTCCGTACATTACGGTGTAACATTCGCATTTTTGGAACACAACAATTTAAAGGTACTTGCCCTAAGACGCCGATGGAGTTAAATAAATTGTATTTTTCATTTACTATAAATCCTGCAAGATTCCTAGCTTTCATTTCTATATTAATTTAGTTAAAATAATGGCTTCATGAGCTTATTAGGTGCCATAGTCAGTTAATGGGAAGCTCAAAAATCAGCCAAAGCGAACGGTGACGTTTAGCAGCATTATTTATGTTAGTAGAATTGGCAAATCATTAATATAAAGCTACTCCGTACATTACGGTGTAACATTCGCTTTTTTGGAACACAACAATTTAAAGGTACTTGCCCTAAGACGCCGATGGAGTTAAATAAATTGTATTTTTCATTTACTATAAATCCTGCAAGTTTCCTAGCTTTCATTTCTATATTAATTTAGTTAAAATAATGGCTTCATGAGCTTATTAGGTGCCATAGTCAATTAATGGAAAGCTCAAAAATCAACCAAAGCGAACGGTGACGTTTAGCAGCATTATTTATGTTAGTAGAATTGACAAATCATTAATATAAAGCTATTCCGTACATTACGGTGTAACATTCGCTTTTTTGGAACACAACAATTTAAAGGTACTTGCCCTAAGACGCCGATGGAGTTAAATAAATTGTATTTTTCATTTACTATAAATCCTGCAAGTTTCCTAGCTTTCATTTCTATATTAATTTAGTTAAAATAATGGCTTCATGAGCTTATTAGGTGCCATAGTCGATTATGGGAAGCTCAAAAATCAGCCAAAGCGAACGGTGACGTTTGGCAGCATTATTTATGTTAGTAGAATTGGCAAATCATTAATATAAAGCTATTCCGTACATTACGGTGTAACATTCGCATTTTTGGAACACAACAATTTAAAGGTACTTGCCCTAAGACGCCGATGGAGTTAAATAAATTGTATTTTTCATTTACTATAAATCCTGCAAGATTCCTAGCTTTCATTTCTATATTAATTTAGTTAAAATAATGGCTTCATGAGCTTATTAGTTGCCATAGTCAGTTAATGGGAAGCTCAAAAATCAGCCAAAGCGAACGGTGACGTTTAGCAGCATTATTTATGTTAGTAGAATTGGCAAATCATTAATATAAAGCTACTCCGTACATTACGGTGTAACATTCGATTTTTTGAAACTTAACAATTCAAATTTGGTTGCCGTAAGACGCCAATGGAGTTAAATAAATTGTATTTTTTAATTTTATAATGGCTTCATGAGCTTATTAGGTGCCATAGTCAATTAATGGAAAGCTCAAAAATCAGCCAAAGCAAACGGTGACGTTTAGCAGCATTATTTGTATTAGTAGAATTGGCAAATCTTTAATATAAAGCTACTCCGTACATTACGGTGTAACATTCGATTTTTTGAAACTTAACAATTCAAAGTTGGTTGCCCTAAGACGCCAATGGAGTTAAATAAATTGTATTTTTTAATTTTATAATGGCTTCATGAGCTTATTAGGTGCCATAGTCAATTAATGGAAAGCTCAAAAATCAGCCAAAGCAAACGGTGACGTTTAGCAGCATTATTTGTATTAGTAGAATTGACAAATCATTAATATAAAGCTATTCCGTACATTACGGTGTAACATTCGCTTTTTTGGAACACAACAATTTAAAGGTGCTTGCCCTAAGACGCCGATGGAGTTAAATAAATTGTATTTTTTATTTACTATAAATCCTGCAAGTTTCCTAGCTTTCATTTCTATATTAGATTAGTTAAAATAATGACTTCATGAGCTTATTAGGTGCCACAGTCAATTAATGGGAAGCTCAAAAATCAGCCAAAGCGAACGGTGACGTTTGGCAGCATTATTTATGTTAGTAGAATTGGCAAATCATTAATATAAAGCTATTCCGTACATTACGGTGTAACATTCGCATTTTTGGAACACAACAATTTAAAGGTACTTGCCCTAAGACGCCGATGGAGTTAAATAAATTGTATTTTTCATTTACTATAAATCCTGCAAGTTTCCTAGCTTTCATTTCTATATTAATTTAGTTAAAATAATGGCTTCATGAGCTTATTAGGTGCCATAGTCAACTATGGGAAGCTCAAAAATCAGCCAAAGCGAACGGTGACGTTTAGCAGCATTATTTATGTTAGTAGAATTGGCAAATCATTAATATAAAGCTACTCCGTACATTACGGTGTAACATTCGATTTTTTGAAACTTAACAATTCAAAGTTGGTTGCCCTAAGACGCCAATGGAGTTAAATAAATTGTATTTTTTAATTTTATAATGGCTTCATGAGCTGATTAGGTGCCATAGTCAATTAATGGAAAGCTCAAAAATCAGCCAAAGCAAACGGTGACGTTTAGCAGCATTATTTGTATTAGTAGAATTGGCAAATCATTAATATTAAGCTATTCCGTACATTACGGTGGAACATTCGCATTTTTGGAACACAACAATTTAAAGGTGCTTGCCCTAAGACACCGATGAAGTTAGATAAATTGTATTTTTTATTTACTATAAATCCTGCAAGTTTATTAGCTCTCATTTCTATATTAATTTAGTTAAAATAATGGCTTCATGAGCTTATTAGGTGCCATAGTCAATTAATGGGAAGCTCAAAAATCAGCCAAAGCGAACGGTGACGTTTAGAAGCATTATTTATGTTAGTAGAATTGGCAAATCATTAATATAAAGCTATTCCGTACATTACGGTGTAACATTCGCATTTTTGGAACACAACAATTTTAAGGTGCTTGCCCTAAGACACCGATGAAGTTAGATAAATTGTATTTTTTATTTACTATAAATCCTGCAAGTTTATTAGCTCTCATTTCTATATTAATTTAGTTAAAATAATGGCTTCATGAGCTTATTAGGTGCCATAGTCAATTAATGGGAAGCTCAAAAATCAGCCAAAGCGAACGGTGACGTTTAGCAGCATTATTTATGTTATTAGAATTGGCAAATCATTAATATAAAGCTATTCCGTACATTACGGTGTAACATTAGATTTTTTGGAACCCAACAATTCAAAGTTGGTTGCCCTAAGAGGCCGATGGAGTTAAATAAATTGTATTTTTTATTTACTATAAATCCTGCAAGTTTCCTAGCTTTCATTTCTATATTAATTTAGTTAAAATAATGGCTTCATCAGCTTATTAGGTGCCTTAGTCAATTATGGGAAGCTCAAAAATCAGCCAAAGCGAACGGTGACGTTTAGCAGCATTATATATGTTAGTAGAATTGGCAAATTATTAATATAAAGCTACTCCGTACATTACGGTGTAACATTCGATTTTTTGAAACTTAACAATTCAAAGTTGGTTGCCCTAAGACGCCAATGGAGTTAAATAAATTGTATTTTTTATTTACTATAAATCCTACAAATTTCCTAGCTTTCATTTCTATATTAATTTAGTTAAAATAATGGCTTCATGAGCTTATTAGGTGCCATAGTCAATTAATGGAAAGCTCCAAAATCAACCAAAGCGAACGGTGACGTTTAGCAGCATTATTTATGTTAGTAGAATTGACAAATCATTAATATAAAGCTATTCCGTACATTACGGTGTAACATTCGATTTTTTGAAACTTAACAATTCAAATTTGGTTGCCCTAAGACGCCAATGGAGTTAAATAAATTGTATTTTTTAATTTTATAATGGCTTCATGAGCTTATTAGGTGCCATAGTCAATTAATGGAAAGCTCAAAAATCAGCCAAAGCAAACGGTGACGTTTAGCAGCATTATTTGTATTAGTAGAATTGGCAAATCTTTAATATAAAGCTACTCCGTACATTACGGTGTAACATTCGATTTTTTGAAACTTAACAATTCAAAGTTGGTTGCCCTAAGACGCCAATGGAGTTAAATAAATTGTATTTTTTATTTACTATAAATCCTACAAATTTCCTAGCTTTCATTTCTATATTAATTTAGTTAAAATAATGGCTTCATGAGCTTATTAGGTGCCATAGTCAATTAATGGAAAGCTCCAAAATCAACCAAAGCGAACGGTGACGTTTAGCAGCATTATTTATGTTAGTAGAATTGACAAATCATTAATATAAAGCTATTCCGTACATTACGGTGTAACATTCGCTTTTTTGGAACACAAGAATTTAAAGGTGCTTGCCCTAAGACGCCGATGGAGTTAAATAAATTGTATTTTTTATTTACTATAAATCCTGCAAGTTTCCTAGCTTTCATTTCTATATTAGATTAGTTAAAATAATGACTTCATGAGCTTATTAGGTGCCATAGTCAATTAATGGGAAGCTCAAAAATCAGCCAAAGCGAACGGTGACGTTTGGCAGCATTATTTATGTTAGTAGAATTGGCAAATCATTAATATAAAGCTATTCCGTACATTACGGTGTAACATTCGCATTTTTGGAACACAACAATTTAAAGGTACTTGCCCTAAGACGCCGATGGAGTTAAATAAATTGTATTTTTCATTTACTATAAATCCTGCAAGTTTCCTAGCTTTCATTTCTATATTAATTTAGTTAAAATAATGGCTTCATGAGCTTATTAGGTGCCATAGTCAATTATGGGAAGCTCAAAAATCAGCCAAAGCGAACGGTGAAGTTTAGCAGCATTAATTATGTTAGTAGAATTGGCAAATCATTAATATAAAGCTACTCCGTACATTACGGTGTAACATTCGATTTTTTGAAACTTAACAATTCAAAGTTGGTTGCCCTAAGACGCCAATGGAGTTAAGTAAATTGTATTTTTTAATTTTATAATGGCTTCATGAGTGTTTAAACTTGGTTTAAACACACATAAATTGTAATAACAAAATTTACGAAGCCAGTCAGAAGTTCGAAATGTAATTCTGATTTCATAAACAAACAGTTTTAACCTCCAGTTTTACTTCATAATTTCGCAAGTTTATACGTAATTTATATCTGTTTTAATCTTGAATTAAAACAGGCAAAATTCAGTTCCCATTTACGAAACCTTAAACGAATATTGTTTCGCCAACATTAAGTGAAAATGCAACTCGGCGACCTAGAAAGCCAAGTTCAACGCTCAGCCTGCAAACCGATGCGGAAATATAAAAGCTTATCATGCTGAGTTGCGGTCTTTGCGGACCTTTAAACGCGTTCTATTACACTATTATGAACTTTGATATTGTTACTGCGTTAAGCATTTTTAGTTTTATATAAATACTAGTCTATTTTCATAATAAAAATCAATCTGCATTTAATGTTTGATTCATTCACTACCCTTTCTAAGCCATAATATTCACGGGGCATGAGGCTGTGCTCCGAGGGTTAGTGTCTCTACTGCCGTCCGTTTCAAGTACCATTGACTACATTGGTTTAAAACGTAAACACAGTCTTGTTTACGTGCTTGACGGATAGAATCAGCGCAAAGTAACGGAGTCCTGATACAGCCTCTCAGCCATCTCTGTTCATGGTCCTTCGAGCCGGATCTGTCTCCAACTAACGAAAAAACACATCCCGAGAAGAAGACAACATCTGCCAACCACCCAGTTACCAGAAAATGGCCAACAACATGGAGGAATTCAACAACTTAGCTATCGCCCAAGAAGAGCTCGCGCAGAAGATAAAGCAAATATTATCCAACAGCAAAAAGGACCCTGCCAGCCGAAAAAATGAAGCCTACATCGCCAGTCGCAACAAGACGCTGGACGAACTTTGGAACACTGCAACTGAGAATCATGCAAAATTGGGGCAGCTAAGTATTCCAACTCATAATTATTTTAAAACAGGGTATTACGACCAAATTAAAGCCATATACGGCGAAGCAAAAAGTTACTTGCAGAGCTGTTCAAAAGCAACGGAAATTTCCAACCCCTCCGCAAGCAGAACACAAGAGGAAATGGTGGCTAACCCCGAGCAAAAGGTTCGTATCCGAAAACTGCAGATTCGGATCCAGAATTTTAAGCAAGCGATGGACGACGCCGAGCTAACACAAGAATTAGGGAGGCCCGCCATCACGACAAGGGAATTAAGAGAAAAATGGGATCGTGTGGTCGAGATGGACGAAGAAGTTATGTCAAACGACATGGCTTCAGAACAAATGCACTTCAGTCCTGAATATACTACGTTGGAAGACAGGTACAGAAATTTAATTATTTTATTGCAAGCGCCAACAAGGAACGAGCAAGCAGCAGCCATCTCGCTTCCTCAAGTCAAAATCCCCATATACGAGGGAAATTATGAGGAATGGGCCACTTTCAAGGACCTGTTCACCAAATTAGTAGATGACAACCAGAATATGGACGATGTCATCAAGATGCAATATTTAAAGACGCATCTTAAGGGAGAGCCAAGCCGACTGATCCAGCATCTAGCTGTTACCCAAGCAAACTACAACACCGCCTGGAATCTGCTGCAACAAAGGTATCAAAATAATCGCCTTATTTTAACTAAATTGCTAGATACCATATTCGATCTGCCGGTCCTCTCCAAAGAGTCAGCCCAAGGGTTAAAACGATTGCACGACTCCATCAAGGAATGTGTGGAGGCAATCAAAAATTTAGGCATCTCCACGGACAGTTGGGGTCCGTGGATTAACAGAGCTATCGCTCGAAAATGGGATCCTGAAACCAACAAATTATATGAACAGTCGCTTCAATGTCCAAATGAAGTCCAGGATCACCAAAATTTAATGGCTTTCCTGCAAGTGCGGTTCCAATCCCTCGAATCCATAGATGGAGCTCGAAAGCCTGCGCAGGAAAGACCACAGAAGAATTACGCTTCCGCATCCCTAAATTGCAAGCTGTGCCATGGAGATCATTACATCGACAACTGTAGTCAATTCCAGAGGCTACCTACCCATGAAAAACTAGAAGCAGTAAAAACCAATCGATTGTGCTATCGATGCTTGCGGCACGATTCAAATATTCCATGTCGTGCCTATTTTAATTGTAGGATCTGTCGCTTCCCGCATCATACTCTGCTTCATAAGGCGCAGCCACCATCAAGGCCGCTCCCTGCCCAAAGGATGAGAACGTCAGCTCATGCAGCAGCTATGAAGACTTCCAACGCTCCAGAAAAGAAGCCGAAGTCGGACATCATCACCGCCAATGTAGGCGCACAGGAGAGCCAAGTTCTACTTGCCACAGCAATGGTTCAAGTAAAGGCAGCATCCGGGATGACTCATCTACTACGAGTATTAATAGATCCCGGGTCTCAGGGGTCGTTTATCACGGAAGCATCAGCCGAATTATTGGGGTTACCCAGGACCAAAGTTCGAGCTGAAATCACAGGAATTGGGAACAGCGAGCCAAAAATTGCCAAATGGAAAATCCCAGGTTTGATCACACCTAGATTTTCAAGTAACTTTTCCCTACCTGTAAATTTACTAATACTTCCCAAACTTACCAAAGCCATGCCTTCATCCCCTATCCCAAACATAAATATCAATTCCTGGAGCAATATTTTCATCGCCGATCCAACCTTCAACCAACCTGGCCCCATAGACATAATTCTAGGAGCCGAAGAATATTCAAAAATAATTCTAGAAGGAATCACTAAAACCAAGGATGGCATCTTAGGACAAAATACCGAGCTGGGCTGGATCTTATCTGGAACCATTGGAAGACAACATAACGAAATCATTAAAGTCAACACCATGGTTGCCAAAATCGAAGAAGATGAGCAGTTACAAAAATTCTGGAACATAGAAGAAGTTTCCACTAAACGAAAAATTTCCCCAGACGACCAGGTATGTAAGAATAAATTCACAGACACAGTGCAACGAGACCAGGATGGCAGATACATAGTCAAGATTCCATTTAAGCAAACTCCAGAGAGCATGGGAAAATCCAAACCTTCGGCATTGGCAAGATTACTACATCTGGAAAAGAAGCTGAGACAAGACCAAGATCTAGAAATCCAATACAAGAAATTCATGCAAGAATATCTAGATCTAGGACATATGGAAAGAATAGAAAAGAAGCAAGAAAACAATGGCAAGTATTACATCCCACACCACGGCGTAATTCGAGAAGCAAGTTCATCAACGAAGCTCCGTGTCGTCTTCGACGCTTCGAACAAGGCATCTTATGGAAAGTCCTTAAACGAAGTCATGTATGCTGGACCGAAACTTCAGCAAGAACTGGTCGACATTCTACTCCGATGGAGAACTCACAAGGTCGTCTTCTCTGCGGACATTGAGAAAATGTACCGACAAATCAAGATGGACAGCCAAGACCAGGAGTATCAACGAATCTTATGGAGATTCGATCAATCACAGCCAATCAGGGAATACAGGTTATGCACCGTCACGTATGGAACCGCATCAGCTCCCTATCTGGCCATCCGAACCTTGCACCAATTAGCAGAGGACGAAAAATCTTCTTTTCCATTAGCAGCGGAAGTTGTGAAGAGAAATTTCTATGTGGACGATGTACTCTCCGGAGCCGACACTTTAGAAGAAGCAATCAAGCAGCAAGGTCAGTTAATTTCCTTATTAAAACGTGGAGGCTTTACCCTACATAAATGGTGCAGTAATGAATTAGCCATCATACAAGAACTACCCGAAGAATTGAAGGAGCAAACCTACCTCGAAATAAGTGAGGACGGCTTAAAGAAGTCATTGGGCGTTCACTGGTCTCCATATGAAGACGTGTTTTGCTTCAAGGTGGATGTGAAGCAAAAGGGATCCACAAAACGCAGCATATTATCCGAAGTCGCTAAAATTTTCGACCCTTTGGGTTGGTTAGCACCCATCATCATCACTGCTAAACTACTCATCCAAGAGCTATGGCTCGAAAATGTCAAGTGGGACGACCCAGTCTCAGAATGTATCCAAGGCAAATGGGAAACATTTAAATCTCAACTCAAATCAGTAGAAGAAATTACCTTACCAAGGTGGCTTTTTACCAAAAAGGAAGCTCAAATGGAACTGCATGGATTCTGTGACGCCTCCGAAAGAGCTATTGGAGCCGTGGTCTACACCAGAGTCATCACGTCATCAGGCCAATCCAAGGTATCATTATTAATAGCCAAATCCAAAGTAGCACCAGCTAGGGCAAAGGCAACCCTACCCAGACTAGAACTCTGCGCAGCAGTACTACTTTCTAATCTATTACAACGGGTAATTACAGCACTGGACATTCCTAAGGTATCTATCTTCGCCTGGACCGATTCCATGGTCACACTAGGTTGGATTAAGGGAGATCCAGTAAGATGGAAGACATTCGTCGCCAACCGCGTAGCCGAAATCAACCACCTGATTCCGGCCCAACATTGGAACCACGTCAAGTCAGAAGAAAATCCTGCAGACGTCATCTCCAGAGGTACTAGTCCAGGGAAATTAAAGGAACATAAACTATGGTGGGAGGGTCCAAGTTGGTTAATTAACAAAGAGTTATGGCCGTGCCAACCAGACACCGCCACAACCAATGAAGAAGCAAAAGGTTACACTGTGCATCAAGCCACAGTTCATCAAGACGAGAACGAGATTATTCATCGCTTCTCGTCTCTGACAAGAATGGTACGAGTTGTGTCCTATTGCCGAAGATTCATCAACAAGTGTAGGCGTCTTCCCATTCAACCAGGATGTCTATCAGTTAAAGAAATGGAAGACACCATCCTCACACTCATCAAGGTCGTCCAAGGAAGTGATCCTATTTTGAAGGCAACAGGATCTCAACTCCAAAAGAGAAAATGTGTGGACTCCAACAACAAACTCGCAAATCTCAATCCATTCATCGATCAACATGGAATCGTACGTGTTGGAGGAAGACTAGAAAATTCGAACCTATCCTACTACGAAAAACACCCAATTATCCTTCCTTATTCCAATCACATTTCCAAATTAATAATCCATGAGGCACATTTACGCACCTTACACGGTGGCACTCAGCTCACACTGTCCTATGTCCGAAGAAAATATTGGATCATCAACGCAAAGAAAGCCGTCAGTTCCAGCATCAAGAAATGCTTTCGATGCATCCGATTCAAAGCAGAGGCAGCCCAGCAATTAATGGGGAATCTTCCACCAACAAGAGTTAATTCAACCCCGCCATTCTTCCATTCAGGAGTGGACTATGCCGGTCCAATACAAATCCGAACATCTAAAGGAAGAGGGCATTCTTCATCCAAGGGATACATTGCTGTTTTTGTCTGTCTATCAACCAAGGCAATACACTTAGAAGCTGTCAGCGACATGACAACTAACAGCTTCCTAGCAGTCTTCAGGAGGTTCATCGCCCGAAGAGGACGCTGTGCACATCTTTATAGCGACAACGGAACGAATTTCGTTGGAGCAAAGAAGGTCTTGGACAAGGAAATCCGTCAAGCAATGGAAGGCCCAGTTATCCAAGAAAATTTATCCGCCATTGGTACTCAATGGCACTTCATCCCCCCAGTAGCCCCACACTTCGGAGGAATATGGGAAGCAGGAGTAAAATCAATGAAGCATCATCTGAAGAGAACCATTGGCAACGCTACTCTAACATTCGAAGAATTAACAACTTTGCTTTGCCAAATAGAAGCCTGCTTAAACTCACGTCCTCTGTGCCCACAAGGCAACAATATTGAAGACACCAGTGCATTGACACCAGGCCATTTCCTGATAGGAAGAGAGATAATCTCACCACCGGACCCAATCAGCACACCAATATCTACAAATCTGTCAAATCGCTGGAGATTGATCCAAAAAATCAAGCAAGATTTTTGGAAATCATGGAGCTCAGACTACCTTCATGGATTGCAGCAAAGAAACAGATGGAAAAAAACGGTAGAGAAGATAAAAGTTGGTGACCTGGTGCTAATCAAAGAAGAAAACATTAATCCTAGTAAATGGCCCTTAGCGAGAGTTGCCGACATTCATCCTGCAACCGATGGATCAGTACGAGTAATAACCATCCAGAAATCAGGAGGACATCAATTAAAACGTTCCATAGGCAGTATCATTCCATTACCAAATAACGAAGAATCGCAGGAACCAGAGCCTGAAGAAAAAATTTCGGCCAACAGCACCCACACACAATCATTCCCAGCACCAAAGAAAACTGTCACGTCCAAATGGAAAATGTTTCTACTAATATTTACTCTCCTTACTACAAATACATCGAGTAAGGCAGAATTCAACATACAAAAACCAGACAGCGGATACTATGTAGAGCATATTGGACACGGGAAGATTGAACGAGGAACATTCAGGATCGAAATCCAGTTCGAGAGGGGGAAGATCGAAGAAGACTTCGAAACAGTTACCGACATGGTGGACAAATTCGACGACCTCTGCAACTCTGCGAAAGAACTGTCCGAAGACACGTTATGCAAGACATTGGTGCATCATCTTCTGGAACAAAAAAGGCATATGGAATGGATTAAAACTGGCATGGAAGATATCATAGCAAGACGAGAGAAACGAGGAGTGCTTGGGACTGTACTAACGTCAATTTTCGGAGTAAATGACGAGGTCTATCAAGATATTGACAGACTCGACAAAAATCAACAGGAATTAATAAAAATGGACAGTCAACAATCCAAATTCTTGCTGTCAGCACTTTCAAGATTTAATGAGACCGAAGAACGAATCGATCAGAAACTGGAACATTTCCAAGAGAAGCTGAACCAAGGAATCAGGGCGATCAACAACATGGACAAGTGGTATAAGGCAACCGACTCCAACCGATTAAATATCCACATCATCAGTGTCTATCAAGTCGCCACAAATGTTATTAGTGAACTGTGCAATTACCACACAAACATTTTGAACGTTCATTTCCAACAAGGTAATTTTTACGAGTTAATAACACCTGCCCAAATCAAGCAAATCCTCGCAAATGCAACCAGTAAACTCTCGCCAAATTTAGAAATTTTACCGACCCCAATCCTAAAGGTCGACATCGGACATGATGACATCTACATCAACGTCCAAGGATACTTCATCATAGTAGAAAAAACCGAATATACCTTAATCAAGGTGACACCAATTCCTCTCCAAATTAACAATGGGTCCTACTGGGTGATCGACGTACCAAAAGGGATCTTCGCTGTGGATTACAACTTACAAATGTATTTTCAAGAGACAGATGAGGAATTCAAAGAAAATCTCCAAATTACTCCAAACACGTATATCTGCAGTCCAACAGTCGTGAAAGGAATTGAAAATAACCCAAATTGCATCATTGATGATATATATCATCGAACAGAAATTAGTCAGTGCAGCCTACGAAGACATCAGATCCAGTCCATTATTTGGAAACAACTATACATGGAAAACACCTGGATGTTCGTAGTCAACAAGCCAACCCGAATAGCTATCACTTGTAGTGGCAATAGGGAAGAAGTCAATGTCAACACTACAGGTGTAATTCAGATCTCGTCAGACTGCATCATACAAACTCCAAAGAATACGTTAACCCCCAGGCATAGCAAGAAATTCAAGATCCTCGCAGGATATTCCAAGGCCGTCAGCATCAATTTTACCAACACAATAACACCCAACTCCTTTTCAGAAATTGCAGAGGAGCCAGTTCTAAAACAATCAGACCACTTCGAGGATCTACAAACTTCACAATTGGAATTCCAGCAGCACCTAAAGGACATTACTTGGAAAACCATCCGCCACCACTCCTATCTATCCAGCGGGATAACAAGCAGCCTATTGGGAGGGGCTATTCTAATAGGAGCAGTCTACTACATTCGAAAAAGGATCAACCGAAGGAAGCATCAATCCAAACAACGCCAGTCAACCGTAGAAGAATATCCTTTAAGAACCCTTAATGTGGAAGAAACAATATAGTTTTCCTTTTCTTTTTCTTCGGCCTAAAATTGGCAATATGTTTAAACTTGGTTTAAACACACATAAATTTTAATAACAAAATTTACGAAGCCAGTCAGAAGTTCGAAATGTAATTCTGATTTCATAAACAAACAGTTTTAACCTCCAGTTTTACTTCATAATTTCGCAAGTTTATACGTAATTTATATCTGTTTTAATCTTGAATTAAAACAGGCAAAATTCAGTTCCCATTTACGAAACCTTAAACGAATATTGTTTCGCCAACATTAAGTGAAAATGCAACTCGGCGACCTAGAAAGCCAAGTTCAACGCTCAGCCTGCAAACCGATGCGGAAATATAAAAGCTTATCATGCTGAGTTGCGGTCTTTGCGGACCTTTAAACGCGTTCTATTACACTATTATGAACTTTGATATTGTTACTGCGTTAAGCATTTTTAGTTTTATATAAATACTAGTCTATTTTCATAATAAAAATCAATCTGCATTTAATGTTTGATTCATTCACTACCCTTTCTAAGCCATAATATTCACGGGGCATGAGGCTGTGCTCCGAGGGTTAGTGTCTCTACTGCCGTCCGTTTCAAGTACCATTGACTACATTGTTTTAAAACGTAAACACAGTCTTGTTTACGTGCTTGACGGATAGAATCAGCGCAAAGTAACGGAGTCCTGATACAGCCTCTCAGGCATCTCTGTTCAATGAGCCTATTAGGTGCCATAGTCAATTAATGGAAAGCTCAAAAATCAACCAAAGCGAACGGTGACGTTTAGCAGCATTATTTATGTTAGTAGAATTGACAAATCATTAATATAAAGCTATTCCGTACATTACGGTGTAACATTCGCTTTTTTGGAACACAACAATTTAAAGGTGCTTGCCCTAAGACGCCGATGGAGTTAAATAAATTGTATTTTTTATTTACTATAAATCCTGCAAGTTTCCTAGCTTTCATTTCTATATTAGATTAGTTAAAATAATGACTTCATGAGCTTATTAGGTGCCATAGTCAATTAATGGGAAGCTCAAAAATCAGCCAAAGCGAACGGTGACGTTTGGCAGTATTATTTATGTTAGTAGAATTGGCAAATCATTAATATAAAGCTATTCCGTACATTACGGTGTAACATTCGCATTTTTGGAACAGAACAATTTAAAGGTACTTGCCCTAAGACGCCGATGGAGTTAAATAAATTGTATTTTTCATTTACTATAAATCCTGCAAGTTTCCTAGCTTTCATTTCTATATTAATTTAGTTAAAATAATGGCTTCATGAGCTTATTAGGTGCCATAGTCAATTAATGGGAAGCTCAAAAATCAGCCAAAGCGAACGGTGACGTTTAGCAGCATTATTTGTATTAGTAGAATTGGCAAATCATTAATATAAAGCTATTCCGTACATTACGGTGTAACATTCGCATTTTTGGAACACAACAATTTAAAGGTGCTTGCCCTAAGACACCGATGAAGTTAGATAAATTGTATTTTTTATTTACTATAAATCCTGCAAGTTTATTAGCTCTCATTTCTATATTAATTTAGTTAGAATAATGGCTTCATGAGCTTATTAGGTGCCATAGTCAATTAATGGGAAGCTCAAATATCAGCCAAAGCGAACGGTGACGTTTAGAAGCATTATTTATGTTAGTAGAATTGGCCAATCATTAATATAAAGCTATTCCGTACATTACGGTGTAACATTCGCATTTTTGGAACACAACAATTTTAAGGTGCTTGCCCTAAGACACCGATGAAGTTAGATAAATTGTATTTTTTATTTACTATAAATCCTGCAAGTTTATTAGCTCTCATTTCTATATTAATTTAGTTAAAATAATGGCTTCATGAGCTTATTAGGTGCCATAGTCAATTAATGGGAAGCTCAAAAATCAACCAAAGCGAACGGTGACGTTTAGCAGCATTATTTATGTTATTAGAATTGGCAAATCATTAATATAAAGCTATTCCGTACATTACGGTGTAACATTAGATTTTTTGGAACCCAACAATTCAAAGTTGGTTGCCCTAAGAGGCCGATGGAGTTAAATAAATTGTATTTTTTATTTACTATAAATCCTGCAAGTTTCCTAGCTTTCATTTCTATATTAATTTAGTTAAAATAATGGCTTCATCAGCTTATTAGGTGCCTTAGTCAATTATGGGAAGCTCAAAAATCAGCCAAAGCGAACGGTGACGTTTAGCAGCATTATATATGTTAGTAGAATTGGCAAATTATTAATATAAAGCTACTCCGTACATTACGGTGTAACATTCGATTTTTTGAAACTTAACAATTCAAAGTTGGTTGCCCTAAGACGCCAATGGAGTTAAATAAATTGTATTTTTTATTTACTATAAATCCTACAAATTTCCTAGCTTTCATTTCTATATTAATTTAGTTAAAATAATGGCTTCATGAGCTTATTAGGTGCCATAGTCAATTAATGGAAAGCTCCAAAATCAACCAAAGCGAACGGTGACGTTTAGCAGCATTATTTATGTTAGTAGAATTGACAAATCATTAATATAAAGCTATTCCGTACATTACGGTGTAACATTCGCTTTTTTGGAACACAAGAATTTAAAGGTGCTTGCCCTAAGACGCCGATGGAGTTAAATAAATTGTATTTTTTATTTACTATAAATCCTGCAAGTTTCCTAGCTTTCATTTCTATATTAGATTAGTTAAAATAATGACTTCATGAGCTTATTAGGTGCCATAGTCAATTAATGGGAAGCTCAAAAATCAGCCAAAGCGAACGGTGACGTTTGGCAGCATTATTTATGTTAGTAGAATTGGCAAATCATTAATATAAAGCTATTCCGTACATTACGGTGTAACATTCGCATTTTTGGAACACAACAATTTAAAGGTACTTGCCCTAAGACGCCGATGGAGTTAAATAAATTGTATTTTTCATTTACTATAAATCCTGCAAGTTTCCTAGCTTTCATTTCTATATTAATTTAGTTAAAATAATGGCTTCATGAGCTTATTAGGTGCCATAGTCAATTATGGGAAGCTCAAAAATCAGCCAAAGCGAACGGTGAAGTTTAGCAGCATTAATTATGTTAGTAGAATTGGCAAATCATTAATATAAAGCTACTCCGTACATTACGGTGTAACATTCGATTTTTTGAAACTTAACAATTCAAAGTTGGTTGCCCTAAAACGCCAATGGAGTTAAGTAAATTGTATTTTTTAATTTTATAATGGCTTCATGAGTGTTTAAACTTGGTTTAAACACACATAAATTGTAATAACAAAATTTACGAAGCCAGTCAGAAGTTCGAAATGTAATTCTGATTTCATAAACAAACAGTTTTAACCTCCAGTTTTACTTCATAATTTCGCAAGTTTATACGTAATTTATATCTGTTTTAATCTTGAATTAAAACAGGCAAAATTCAGTTCCCATTTACGAAACCTTAAACGAATATTGTTTCGCCAACATTAAGTGAAAATGCAACTCGGCGACCTAGAAAGCCAAGTTCAACGCTCAGCCTGCAAACCGATGCGGAAATATAAAAGCTTATCATGCTGAGTTGCGGTCTTTGCGGACCTTTAAACGCGTTCTATTACACTATTATGAACTTTGATATTGTTACTGCGTTAAGCATTTTTAGTTTTATATAAATACTAGTCTATTTTCATAATAAAAATCAATCTGCATTTAATGTTTGATTCATTCACTACCCTTTCTAAGCCATAATATTCACGGGGCATGAGGCTGTGCTCCGAGGGTTAGTGTCTCTACTGCCGTCCGTTTCAAGTACCATTGACTACATTGGTTTAAAACGTAAACACAGTCTTGTTTACGTGCTTGACGGATAGAATCAGCGCAAAGTAACGGAGTCCTGATACAGCCTCTCAGCCATCTCTGTTCATGGTCCTTCGAGCCGGATCTGTCTCCAACTAACGAAAAAACACATCCCGAGAAGAAGACAACATCTGCCAACCACCCAGTTACCAGAAAATGGCCAACAACATGGAGGAATTCAACAACTTAGCTATCGCCCAAGAAGAGCTCGCGCAGAAGATAAAGCAAATATTATCCAACAGCAAAAAGGACCCTGCCAGCCGAAAAAATGAAGTCTACATCGCCAGTCGCAACAAGACGCTGGACGAACTTTGGAACACTGCAACTGAGAATCATGCAAAATTGGGGCAGCTAAGTATTCCAACTCATAATTATTTTAAAACAGGGTATTACGACCAAATTAAAGCCATATACGGCGAAGCAAAAAGTTACTTGCAGAGCTGTTCAAAAGCAACGGAAATTTCCAACCTCTCCGCAAGCAGAACACAAGAGGAAATGGTGGCTAACCCCGAGCAAAAGGTTCGTATCCGAAAACTGCAGATTCGGATCCAGAATTTTAAGCAAGCGATGGACGACGCCGAGCTAACACAAGAATTAGGGAGGCCCGCCATCACGACAAGGGAATTAAGAGAAAAATGGGATCGTGTGGTCGAGATGGACGAAGAAGTTATGTCAAACGACATGGCTTCAGAACAAATGCACTTCAGTCCTGAATATACTACGTTGGAAGACAGGTACAGAAATTTAATTATTTTATTGCAAGCGCCAACAAGGAACGAGCAAGCAGCAGCCATCTCGCTTCCTCAAGTCAAAATCCCCATATACGAGGGAAATTATGAGGAATGGGCCACTTTCAAGGACCTGTTCACCAAATTAGTAGATGACAACCAGAATATGGACGATGTCATCAAGATGCAATATTTAAAGACGCATCTTAAGGGAGAGCCAAGCCGACTGATCCAGCATCTAGCTGTTACCCAAGCAAACTACAACACCGCCTGGAATCTGCTGCAACAAAGGTATCAAAATAATCGCCTTATTTTAACTAAATTGCTAGATACCATATTCGATCTGCCGGTCCTCTCCAAAGAGTCAGCCCAAGGGTTAAAACGATTGCACGACTCCATCAAGGAATGTGTGGAGGCAATCAAAAATTTAGGCATCTCCACGGACAGTTGGGGTCCGTGGATTAACAGAGCTATCGCTCGAAAATGGGATCCTGAAACCAACAAATTATATGAACAGTCGCTTCAATGTCCAAATGAAGTCCAGGATCACCAAAATTTAATGGCTTTCCTGCAAGTGCGGTTCCAATCCCTCGAATCCATAGATGGAGCTCGAAAGCCTGCGCAGGAAAGACCACAGAAGAATTACGCTTCCGCATCCCTAAATTGCAAGCTGTGCCATGGAGATCATTACATCGACAACTGTAGTCAATTCCAGAGGCTACCTACCCATGAAAAACTAGAAGCAGTAAAAACCAATCGATTGTGCTATCGATGCTTGCGGCACGATTCAAATATTCCATGTCGTGCCTATTTTAATTGTAGGATCTGTCGCTTCCCGCATCATACTCTGCTTCATAAGGCGCAGCCACCATCAAGGCCGCTCCCTGCCCAAAGGATGAGAACGTCAGCTCATGCAGCAGCTATGAAGACTTCCAACGCTCCAGAAAAGAAGCCGAAGTCGGACATCATCACCGCCAATGTAGGCGCACAGGAGAGCCAAGTTCTACTTGCCACAGCAATGGTTCAAGTAAAGGCAGCATCCGGGATGACTCATCTACTACGAGTATTAATAGATCCCGGGTCTCAGGGGTCGTTTATCACGGAAGCATCAGCCGAATTATTGGGGTTACCCAGGACCAAAGTTCGAGCTGAAATCACAGGAATTGGGAACAGCGAGCCAAAAATTGCCAAATGGAAAATCCCAGGTTTGATCACACCTAGATTTTCAAGTAACTTTTCCCTACCTGTAAATTTACTAATACTTCCCAAACTTACCAAAGCCATGCCTTCATCCCCTATCCCAAACATAAATATCAATTCCTGGAGCAATATTTTCATCGCCGATCCAACCTTCAACCAACCTGGCCCCATAGACATAATTCTAGGAGCCGAAGAATATTCAAAAATAATTCTAGAAGGAATCACTAAAACCAAGGATGGCATCTTAGGACAAAATACCGAGCTGGGCTGGATCTTATCTGGAACCATTGGAAGACAACATAACGAAATCATTAAAGTCAACACCATGGTTGCCAAAATCGAAGAAGATGAGCAGTTACAAAAATTCTGGAACATAGAAGAAGTTTCCACTAAACGAAAAATTTCCCCAGACGACCAGGTATGTGAGAATAAATTCACAGACACAGTGCAACGAGACCAGGATGGCAGATACATAGTCAAGATTCCATTTAAGCAAACTCCAGAGAGCATGGGAAAATCCAAACCTTCGGCATTGGCAAGATTACTACATCTGGAAAAGAAGCTGAGACAAGACCAAGATCTAGAAATCCAATACAAGAAATTCATGCAAGAATATCTAGATCTAGGACATATGGAAAGAATAGAAAAGAAGCAAGAAAACAATGGCAAGTATTACATCCCACACCACGGCGTAATTCGAGAAGCAAGTTCATCAACGAAGCTCCGTGTCGTCTTCGACGCTTCGAACAAGGCATCTTATGGAAAGTCCTTAAACGAAGTCATGTATGCTGGACCGAAACTTCAGCAAGAACTGGTCGACATTCTACTCCGATGGAGAACTCACAAGGTCGTCTTCTCTGCGGACATTGAGAAAATGTACCGACAAATCAAGATGGACAGCCAAGACCAGGAGTATCAACGAATCTTATGGAGATTCGATCAATCACAGCCAATCAGGGAATACAGGTTATGCACCGTCACGTATGGAACCGCATCAGCTCCCTATCTGGCCATCCGAACCTTGCACCAATTAGCAGAGGACGAAAAATCTTCTTTTCCATTAGCAGCGGAAGTTGTGAAGAGAAATTTCTATGTGGACGATGTACTCTCCGGAGCCGACACTTTAGAAGAAGCAATCAAGCAGCAAGGTCAGTTAATTTCCTTATTAAAACGTGGAGGCTTTACCCTACATAAATGGTGCAGTAATGAATTAGCCATCATACAAGAACTACCCGAAGAATTGAAGGAGCAAACCTACCTCGAAATAAGTGAGGACGGCTTAAAGAAGTCATTGGGCGTTCACTGGTCTCCATATGAAGACGTGTTTTGCTTCAAGGTGGATGTGAAGCAAAAGGGATCCACAAAACGCAGCATATTATCCGAAGTCGCTAAAATTTTCGACCCTTTGGGTTGGTTAGCACCCATCATCATCACTGCTAAACTACTCATCCAAGAGCTATGGCTCGAAAATGTCAAGTGGGACGACCCAGTCTCAGAATGTATCCAAGGCAAATGGGAAACATTTAAATCTCAACTCAAATCAGTAGAAGAAATTACCTTACCAAGGTGGCTTTTTACCAAAAAGGAAGCTCAAATGGAACTGCATGGATTCTGTGACGCCTCCGAAAGAGCTATTGGAGCCGTGGTCTACACCAGAGTCATCACGTCATCAGGCCAATCCAAGGTATCATTATTAATAGCCAAATCCAAAGTAGCACCAGCTAGGGCAAAGGCAACCCTACCCAGACTAGAACTCTGCGCAGCAGTACTACTTTCTAATCTATTACAACGGGTAATTACAGCACTGGACATTCCTAAGGTATCTATCTTCGCCTGGACCGATTCCATGGTCACACTAGGTTGGATTAAGGGAGATCCAGTAAGATGGAAGACATTCGTCGCCAACCGCGTAGCCGAAATCAACCACCTGATTCCGGCCCAACATTGGAACCACGTCAAGTCAGAAGAAAATCCTGCAGACGTCATCTCCAGAGGTACTAGTCCAGGGAAATTAAAGGAACATAAACTATGGTGGGAGGGTCCAAGTTGGTTAATTAACAAAGAGTTATGGCCGTGCCAACCAGACACCGCCACAACCAATGAAGAAGCAAAAGGTTACACTGTGCATCAAGCCACAGTTCATCAAGACGAGAACGAGATTATTCATCGCTTCTCGTCTCTGACAAGAATGGTACGAGTTGTGTCCTATTGCCGAAGATTCATCAACAAGTGTAGGCGTCTTCCCATTCAACCAGGATGTCTATCAGTTAAAGAAATGGAAGACACCATCCTCACACTCATCAAGGTCGTCCAAGGAAGTGATCCTATTTTGAAGGCAACAGGATCTCAACTCCAAAAGAGAAAATGTGTGGACTCCAACAACAAACTCGCAAATCTCAATCCATTCATCGATCAACATGGAATCGTACGTGTTGGAGGAAGACTAGAAAATTCGAACCTATCCTACTACGAAAAACACCCAATTATCCTTCCTTATTCCAATCACATTTCCAAATTAATAATCCATGAGGCACATTTACGCACCTTACACGGTGGCACTCAGCTCACACTGTCCTATGTCCGAAGAAAATATTGGATCATCAACGCAAAGAAAGCCGTCAGTTCCAGCATCAAGAAATGCTTTCGATGCATCCGATTCAAAGCAGAGGCAGCCCAGCAATTAATGGGGAATCTTCCACCAACAAGAGTTAATTCAACCCCGCCATTCTTCCATTCAGGAGTGGACTATGCCGGTCCAATACAAATCCGAACATCTAAAGGAAGAGGGCATTCTTCATCCAAGGGATACATTGCTGTTTTTGTCTGTCTATCAACCAAGGCAATACACTTAGAAGCTGTCAGCGACATGACAACTAACAGCTTCCTAGCAGTCTTCAGGAGGTTCATCGCCCGAAGAGGACGCTGTGCACATCTTTATAGCGACAACGGAACGAATTTCGTTGGAGCAAAGAAGGTCTTGGACAAGGAAATCCGTCAAGCAATGGAAGGCCCAGTTATCCAAGAAAATTTATCCGCCATTGGTACTCAATGGCACTTCATCCCCCCAGTAGCCCCACACTTCGGAGGAATATGGGAAGCAGGAGTAAAATCAATGAAGCATCATCTGAAGAGAACCATTGGCAACGCTACTCTAACATTCGAAGAATTAACAACTTTGCTTTGCCAAATAGAAGCCTGCTTAAACTCACGTCCTCTGTGCCCACAAGGCAACAATATTGAAGACACCAGTGCATTGACACCAGGCCATTTCCTGATAGGAAGAGAGATAATCTCACCACCGGACCCAATCAGCACACCAATATCTACAAATCTGTCAAATCGCTGGAGATTGATCCAAAAAATCAAGCAAGATTTTTGGAAATCATGGAGCTCAGACTACCTTCATGGATTGCAGCAAAGAAACAGATGGAAAAAAACGGTGGAGAAGATAAAAGTTGGTGACCTGGTGCTAATCAAAGAAGAAAACATTAATCCTAGTAAATGGCCCTTAGCGAGAGTTGCCGACATTCATCCTGCAACCGATGGATCAGTACGAGTAATAACCATCCAGAAATCAGGAGGACATCAATTAAAACGTTCCATAGGCAGTATCATTCCATTACCAAATAACGAAGAATCGCAGGAACCAGAGCCTGAAGAAAAAATTTCGGCCAACAGCACCCACACACAATCATTCCCAGCACCAAAGAAAACTGTCACGTCCAAATGGAAAATGTTTCTACTAATATTTACTCTCCTTACTACAAATACATCGAGTAAGGCAGAATTCAACATACAAAAACCAGACAGCGGATACTATGTAGAGCATATTGGACACGGGAAGATTGAACGAGGAACATTCAGGATCGAAATCCAGTTCGAGAGGGGGAAGATCGAAGAAGACTTCGAAACAGTTACCGACATGGTGGACAAATTCGACGACCTCTGCAACTCTGCGAAAGAACTGTCCGAAGACACGTTATGCAAGACATTGGTGCATCATCTTCTGGAACAAAAAAGGCATATGGAATGGATTAAAACTGGCATGGAAGATATCATAGCAAGACGAGAGAAACGAGGAGTGCTTGGGACTGTACTAACGTCAATTTTCGGAGTAAATGACGAGGTCTATCAAGATATTGACAGACTCGACAAAAATCAACAGGAATTAATAAAAATGGACAGTCAACAATCCAAATTCTTGCTGTCAGCACTTTCAAGATTTAATGAGACCGAAGAACGAATCGATCAGAAACTGGAACATTTCCAAGAGAAGCTGAACCAAGGAATCAGGGCGATCAACAACATGGACAAGTGGTATAAGGCAACCGACTCCAACCGATTAAATATCCACATCATCAGTGTCTATCAAGTCGCCACAAATGTTATTAGTGAACTGTGCAATTACCACACAAACATTTTGAACGTTCATTTCCAACAAGGTAATTTTTACGAGTTAATAACACCTGCCCAAATCAAGCAAATCCTCGCAAATGCAACAAGTAAACTCTCGCCAAATTTAGAAATTTTACCGACCCCAATCCTAAAGGTCGACATCGGACATGATGACATCTACATCAACGTCCAAGGATACTTCATCATAGTAGAAAAAACCGAATATACCTTAATCAAGGTGACACCAATTCCTCTCCAAATTAACAATGGGTCCTACTGGGTGATCGACGTACCAAAAGGGATCTTCGCTGTGGATTACAACTTACAAATGTATTTTCAAGAGACAGATGAGGAATTCAAAGAAAATCTCCAAATTACTCCAAACACGTATATCTGCAGCCCAACAGTCGTGAAAGGAATTGAAAATAACCCAAATTGCATCATTGATGATATATATCATCGAACAGAAATTAGTCAGTGCAGCCTACGAAGACATCAGATCCAGTCCATTATTTGGAAACAACTATACATGGAAAACACCTGGATGTTCGTAGTCAACAAGCCAACCCGAATAGCTATCACTTGTAGTGGCAATAGGGAAGAAGTCAATGTCAACACTACAGGTGTAATTCAGATCTCGTCAGACTGCATCATACAAACTCCAAAGAATACGTTAACCCCCAGGCATAGCAAGAAATTCAAGATCCTCGCAGGATATTCCAAGGCCGTCAGCATCAATTTTACCAACACAATAACACCCAACTCCTTTTCAGAAATTGCAGAGGAGCCAGTTCTAAAACAATCAGACCACTTCGAGGATCTACAAACTTCACAATTGGAATTCCAGCAGCACCTAAAGGACATTACTTGGAAAACCATCCGCCACCACTCCTATCTATCCAGCGGGATAACAAGCAGCCTATTGGGAGGGGCTATTCTAATAGGAGCAGTCTACTACATTCGAAAAAGGATCAACCGAAGGAAGCATCAATCCAAACAACGCCAGTCAACCGTAGAAGAATATCCTTTAAGAACCCTTAATGTGGAAGAAACAATATAGTTTTCCTTTTCTTTTTCTTCGGCCTAAAATTGGCAATATGTTTAAACTTGATTTAAACACACATAAATTTTATTTTCTAAAATTTACGAAATCCAGTTGCATGGCTTTTAAATGCAATTTATTTAATATTGCTATCACCAATTACTAAATTTAATATGTTTAAATTAGATTAAAACTATATATTTCAGTTCAAATTTACGAAACATTATTCGTAATTTAAAAACCAGTGTTATTACACAATCGTATGAGTTAAAAACCAGGAAAGCGCAATTCTGCACTTCTTGCATAATATCGACCCACAGCAGCGAGTTCAACGGGCGACCTTCGCCTCGACCAGGAAATAAACCTGCACAATTGCTTATCTGCTGTTTTGTAATTTAAACACTTTGTCCTACTAAACTGTACATATGAACTTTGATATTGTTACTGCGTTAAGCATTTTTTATTTGTATAAATACTAGTCTATTTTCATAATAAAACCAATCTGCATTTAATGTTTGATTCATTCACTACCCTTTCTAAGCCATAATATTCACGGGGCATGAGGCTGTGCTCCGAGGGTTAGTGTCTCTACTGCCGTCCGTTTCAAGTACCATTGACTACATTGGTTTAAAACGTAAACACAGTCTTGTTTACGTGCTTGACGGATAGAATCAGCGCAAAGTAACGGAGTCCTGATACAGCCTCTCAAGCATCTCTGTTCATGGTTGCTAATGATTATCTGAAACGGTGTATAGTAGAAATGTAATTTATGAACAATACAAGCATGGTGACCGGGTTTACTCAGCACCACCTAGAAACAAGGCCAAAATAGCGCTGACATTACGGGCTCGTGCCGCCGCCTAAAGTAGGTTTGAAATGCCCACGATGTGAATTGGCTGCACATTATAGCTGTACGTTGATTGCAATTATCGATTGTAATAGATCTATTTACAGTAATAATAATAATATATATATAGTGCCTTCGTGAGTTCTTTGTGCTGTGTGTGTGAGTGCGTTACTATCAGGTTTGTACAATAAACACTTAAGCATTATAAAAACAGTTACCGGTGTTCAATTGCTGTGTGTCGAGCCAATTATATAAACGATAATAAGGTAGGTACTTCTTATAATAGTAGTAATCAATCGAGCAAAAAAAGTAAGATACGAAAACTAGGTACGTTAATAAGTAAATAAACCAAATTTTGAGTTTTATGTTTCTATTATGTCGAATAAGAGTCGTGCAAAAAGGAATGTTTAGACATCAAAAGGGCATATCTTATCAAAATTATGACTAGCTACTATATATATTGTATTGGTATATTGCTTACAGCAATTCTGATTGCATTGCTAACGCACGAACATGAGAGAAAAATTCAAATAGGCTAAGAATTGGTATTCCATTTATTGCAACAATAAGTCATTATGAAACAATAATTATACAGAAATGATTGGTGATAACTGTAATTTGATTAACAGGAGTTTATATTTGAATAGAACAGTATCGGCAGGGTTTCATTGAGCTTATTATTTAATATTGGTGTTCGTTACTACAAATGCATCTAATTTATGTTGACTGACAGATTAATATTGTAACGTCAAGACTTGATTATGAATTTGCTTAAATACAGAGGTGGTTCGAGGCGTTACAAAAGTTTATGCTGCGTTTAGTGTTTATTTCATTATGCCAGCAATCGGTAATGCAGCTGAAGGGTAAGAAAGCAGTGTAGGAAGGCATAAGATGCTAAGAGCATTGAAAGGAAACCTAAAGGTACAAGAAATACTGCAGTGTAGTGCTAAATATACTTGTGGGCCAGTGTTTAATTAAGCATAAAGTGAAAAAGCATACAAAATGAGGTTAGTGTGTTCCAGAATTGATATTTATGCAAAAACAATTTAGTTACTAAAGAGATACATTGTAAAAACTTACGTGAAAACAATGGTAACATGTTGCTAGGATACCTAGATGTTCAATTATTATTGTTTATAACGGAAGACAAGCGAGAAGCTGTGTTATAATATTGGTTCCCAAAGTTGAATTGATTATTTACATTAAAAGTTAATATTTTTGCCAGTTGTTGGTTTTTTATTAATCACCAGTGTGCAGAGTCCATTTGTGCAAATTTATAAAGTTATAAAGTGCTATCTAAGAGTTCGACTTCGAGTCCAAATTTCGGCGAGTTCTGAGGTAGTGGCAAGCTTATAACAGTGTCCAGCGTCTAGATTGGGCTTTTCTTGTGGCATAAAACCAGGCAGCAGCAGCGGAAAGCACCACAGAAAGAAATTACGGCCTTAGCGTCTCTAAGAAGTGTTCTCCAGATACGAGGTTCACTTTTCGAGCTTGATTTGAAGCAGCAGAGGGCCTCCAAAAGGTCTACAGCATCGTGATTCAGCTAGAGCAAACATCGATCGTGCTCCAGAGACAAGCAGCAGCCGCCTGGCACGTTTCAGAAAGAAATTAGAGCCGTGACGTCACAAAATTGTGAAGAATCCAAACAAGAATTGTAGGTTTGCGTCCTCTGTGACGTCAAAATAGAAACAAAACAGGTTAGCCAAACAATTTGAACCGTTAAATTGCATTGCTATATATTACCTGAGGTGGAATTATAAATTTTTGGTAAATTTGCGATCAATTACGCTGAATTATGTCTCTTCGATAAACTCGGTTTACCATTCACTTTTAGAGGTTATCTGTTACTTCTTTTAAACGTGAGCATTTGCTATACAGGAATAAATTTTATACTGGATGTAACAACTCAACCCTTTTGATTTGAGCTCTCATATGCTAGTCGGAGCATAAATTTGAAATTAGTTGCCAATAAATAAAATATAACAATTTATTATTGCAATTAATAATACAAATCAGAACATTTTTAATAAGCTCTCAGATTGAACAATAATTCTTATTAAAAATGATACTCAAGTATTTGTTGTCCCATTTATTTTTTATAGCATATCGAACTTATTGCCTAACAAGTGGGGTTGAATTTCAATATGTGCGAATTCTATTACGGCTGCAGTTGCCTCTCGTAACCTAGTCTCCACAGCCTTCTATTATTCCAGTCCTTTGGTTGGAGATTTCTATTATTCATGGTCTTGTGTACTTTTATTCCTCAAGTTCTTCTGGGTCGGTCACGTCTCCGTCTTTCTGGTATATCCAAACATATTTCTGTCATCGATCTTCAGGCATTTGTTCTACATAGACGTACCACCGTGACCGCTTAGCTTCAATATCTTTGATGATATTGGCAGCACCTCCTCCAGTAATCCATCTCAAGGGCTACTATCTTGTTTCTATTAGCTTTACTGATCTCCCACAGTTCTGTTACATAGTTAGCTTTGCCCTCTACTATGTTGTAGATCAGACTCTTTGTCGATTTGGAAATGTTATGGCTTCACAGTAAGCTATTCAGTTGCTTAACTACCGCTCGACTCTGCTCTATTCTGCTCTTAATTTCTTCTTCACTGGTACCTTTTATTGAAATTTTCACTCCCAGATACTTATAACAAGCTGAGTTTTTAATGGTTTCTCCATCAAGATTTCGAGCGCGACTTGTACCCTCCACTACTTTTTAGTTTTGTTTATTACGAGTCCCCATATAGTATATTCATCATTCAGTTTACAGTCCATATCTTTTTCATCTTCGGCGAATATCACCTGATCATCTCTGCAAAATGTATGAATAATTTTCTTCAATTGCTACGTCCATGTTGTGCAATTTCTGTCTCATCATTCTAAATTTGCTAGAAATTTCAGAAGGTTGATTCAAAAGCAATGACAAAGAAGAGGTTGCAATATATAAACCAGAATCTGCACCTTTACATAAATTAATTGTTAATTCAGAAATGTTTACTATCAGCTCACATGCATTATGCATTTTCTAGACATTTCGGTTGCCTTATCTTGCCACATCTCAAAACCATAAAAACTGTCTGATATTAGTTTTTAACTGATCCTGGTTTGGAAGAGAGACAGGCATGCCACAAGTACGCTGGAGATATTTACAAATTATTAAACAACGATGAAAAATATGTAGTGTAACTAAATTTAGATTTGACCTTAAGTCGATTATAAGGGAGGAAATATGATGGATAGGTAGTTGTTGTACTAATAATTTTATTCAAAATTACGATTATTTGCTTTGAAACTTAGTCTTCCCTTACAAAGAGGCAAATGGGGCCTACGTTTACGACTGGTAACCACTTTTCCACAAAAAGCCCCTATTTTCTAAGTTGTAAACACTCTTGCGCCTATTCTTCTTCTTCTTCGTCAGCTTTTGAATGCCCACTGCTGAACGTAAGCCTCTCTTATTTCCATCCACATTATCCTATCATGTGTTTTCTGCAGCCAATTCGACAGAACAATTAGGTAGAAATCTACCTGTGTTGTTCTTAAAATGATAGGGGTTTGGTCTACTCGAGGCACTTCCAGTTATGGCGATTTACAATGACACGCTTCTTCGTTATATTGTGGATTTATATAAAGAACAGGAAGCGTAGCTCGCAGAGCAGGTGCTGCCAGACGAAGGGAACAGAATGAAGAAAATCACATATTAATTTGACATTTGCACCAGGGGGTCAATCTTTCTTACAGTACTTGGTAGCGTACCCGTATCCACACCCTTAAACAAGATTTAAATCTTCACCCTACCGTTTACAAGCTTTCAACGAAATCGTCCTGAATGGCAGGTCAAAGGCAGTATCTTTGTCACTGGTTTCTTAACAGCTATCCATAACTGTGATGAGGTGCTCGAAAAAAATCTACTGATGAGTGTTGGTTACATCTCCCTGATTTGCAGTATTCGAATGTAGAGATCAGACAATCCCCTGTATCCCCAAAAAAATTTTAAGATAAAGAGTCATCAGCAAAAAATCACACTAAGACTCATGTGCCCTGAAGCTGGAAATTTATTTTTATTCATTGAGAGAGTTCTTTAGCAAGGTCAGTAGTAAAACAGGATTTTGCACTTACGAATACTGAATGCCGAAAGATTTCGATTAAAAGTTCTGACTTCATTCAGTTACTGGACGATGAAGTAGCGGAAGGGTATTTCCAACAGGATGGGGCTCGCATCCACACTGCAAAGGAAAATCTGAGTTTTGTTATAAATTTTTTTGTGAACTGAATAGTAACTAAGACGATTATATGGTCTTCAAGATCGTGCAGTTTGACTCACTACGCTTTATTTTTATGACCACAGCTCAAAAATTCAATGTTTAATGCCCCCTTTGTTGTATGAATAACCTTTACCAATTAATAGTATACCATACTAAAAACATAAATAATACTCCATAGATGTTAAAGGTCGATTTATATGCTATTAAAAAATGGATTCTTTGATTTGATCACATTTTTGATTACAAAAACATTTCAATAGAGCATTTTTTTGTAATTATTAATAGTAGATTATGCAATGAGGGAGAGAAATGCGTTATTTTGCTGAGGTACAATTTCTGACTCGAGGGCGAAGCCCGAGAGTCAGAAATTGCACTGAAGCAAAATAGCATTCTCTCCGAGTTGCATATACTATTTTTTTCACGTTGCAGGAAGATTTAAAACGAAAACCCGTTTTTTTAAACGTCATTTATTGACATTTTAGTTACAATTATTTTAAAATTAGTAGCCTTTGCTAAATTTTAAAGTTGGTGGCACTGTACGTCATTATGACAAGAGCTCACAATTATGTCAAATTCGAGGTTAATAGATGAGGTTTTGCGTCAGTTTATGTCAAAACTGACGCGAAACCTAACCTGTTAACCCCGAATTTACCATAGATTACCATAGATACGGTAACATTTTTTACTTTAGTCCCTAGGGGCTAAAATAATTACTTCTGTCCCTAGAGATAAAATGAGCTACTTTAGTCTTTGAAATAAGTGACTAAAGTGCCAACTTTAGTCCCGCAAGTGCAAAAATTATGTTCTATTACATAGCAACGTTTTGTGACCTTCGTTTGATTGTACCCTAGATTTATACAGGCACTCTGCAGAGTATATGCAACATTAAGTAGTTTAAATCCAAACGACTGTGATTTAGTTCTCAATGATGTTGATACGTTGTTATATACTAGTTATAGCTAGTAATTAATGTAAGGACAGTTTCCCAATTTTTTCCCAAAAATGTCATCTAGAGAACATCCATATTTCCTTCCTTAGTCATTGGCACTTTTTACGAAAATATGGAAACGTATTAATAGATAATAGTTTCTACCAAGCACAATCTCAAAATTCAAACAAAACTCCAAAAAAGGAACTACTTATCCAAGTCGGACGCAATTCGTTAACGCCAAAATACCAAACCACACATTATTTATGATGTAACTATTGGCTTTAATCTGCTTAAATCGTGTCCGTTACATTTTTTTATCTTGAAACGCAGCTTCTTATTCCTGTTTTAAATCATGAGTGGGAAGCCGATGCGGTGTGGAATTTCCAGCGGAATTGAATACGAAATATTTAATTAAGTAACGTCTAATTAGCAATGGCGTAGCTTTTTTGTGATTGTGGTATGTTGGTAATTAATTATTTCCTTTCGATTTTGTCTTGAAAATTTTATATAATATGTATACTGACAATTCCACTTAGATTTCATTGTTAGAAATTGTGGCTATGTACGCTCATAGAATGTTCAAATATCGAAATCGTTCCATAGAACAGGATCATTAGGCAACGAATATCTGCTGGTTATATAATTATATAATTTTATATATTAGGTATAATCGTCACAGTTGAAATACTTAAGGTACTTACCTATTTAAAATGTTTTAAAATATGGCATTACATTTTTAATTCCGAAAAGTACTGTACATATTTAGAAGACTACCATGATAAGGCATCAATTTTATGTTTGACATTTACTAATTGTTCTTAATTCAACTATGTTGCGTACTACCCATTAGAATAAATTATAACACGTCAAGATCGGCTAAGTTAAACGCGTATTATACGCGAATATATGTAATTTAGACGTTTTTTTTGTATTCAAGACAGTCATATCGGTTGAAGAAATTCATTTTCAGTTTCAAATTTGGTGTAAGTTCGAAAGATGCAGTATACGCAGGAATGGGGAAATGTTCTTTTGCAGTCGAAATTTTCGTCAATCCTTATTGGCTATACGAAAAGCGTAGGCACTGGAATTGCAAACAGCAGCAGTTTTCGAAAAAAAATCGAACCTAAAGAATGAAACGTGCTTAATCATGAAATATATATCGTCATCCAAAACGGTTTAATTAATTTCGTGACCTCTTGGGCGAAACAGGGGGAGCACAATCGTGCATAAAATACATGACTTGCTTTTGTTGCAAGATTACTTTATTCAATAGTGCAGATAAATCACAAATAATTTTCCACGAAACTGCGATAGTGCTGATCATTTGAAACTAATTAAAAGGAAGTATGGCTATTTATTAGTCAACTTTATATTTTTAATGGTTAAGTTGGATTTTCCCTACAATTACTGTTCTCAGTGATTCGTTACAATAATATATTTTGTAGACAATTGAAAATCTCAACTTTAAAAAGCTACGCCATTTGCAGTATTTTTTCTCTACAAAAAATGTAGATATTTACACTTTCGCTCTAAAATAATTAGGAGAGCAAATAATTGGACATAAAGAATTTACTATGCAAATTCCTATGGTGCGTCGCACAAGTCAGCACTCGGTATAGACCTGGCATAAAACCGTGAAAATTTCAGACAAATATATACAGGGTGAGCACCTTAAAAAAATAAAATTTGGTTATTTTTGCGTTAATTTTGAAATAGAAGAAAGCAATAATTTTCACATTAGTCGGGCTTTACACTTGCCGAAAATAGGACTCAACAGATACAGGATAATGTCACAAAAGAGTCGAACCGTTTCCACAATAAGACTGTTCTGTTAAATAGAGGCGCGCGCCGCACTCATTTCGATAAGGCTGGATGGCGCAGTTGGACTTATCGATGCCGTTACGATCGCTATGCAGATGCGGCGGGCTATAACCCCAGCGGGATACATTTTTTTAAATTTGCAAATTGATCTAATTCGCGCGAGGGAAGTTCGGTGTAAACCCATTTACAGATTTCTTGTTCTTGGTTTCAAGTAGAGCCTGGTTCCAGTCTAATCTCCTGTTTCTTACGATTTTTTGATAGCTCCAGTACAGTTTTCTTGGGTCTCCCTCTTGCTCTACTTGTGCCCACCCCATGTACCAAACAATTTTTGGTTATTGATCGCCATCCTGTTAGGATGTCCCCCATCCATCGCAGCTGGTTTCTTTAAACTTTTACTCTTGGAAACCCGATTTTCAGTATGCTTATCACTGCGTTCCTGATATTTTTGTTACCTTTTCTGTTTACTTGAGATATTTCATTTAGATAGCTTGAAGTTTTTGTTGTTGCTTTGTTGAGAGTACTCAGGATTCACTACTGTAAGTAACTATTGGCATACCTTCTGCACTGTACACTGCTATTTGTGTTCTTTGACACTTTTCGCTTGTTCCAAATATACTTCTAAACCGCGTAGTACAGTTTTGCTCCACCATTTTTTCTTTTGTTAATCTCATTATCTATTCGACCGTCTTTATTTATAACAGCATCTAAATATTTAAAGTTCTCCACTCATCTATTTCCGGGATTTTAACCAATCGCCATTACTTTGCTCTTCTTTGGGTTTATTGCCATCCCCATGTACAGTGAGGTTTTATGTCAGACTTGTAGGTTTCGTTGAAGTTCTTGAATCGACCTTGATAGCAATGCTACGTCATCGGCAAAGGCAAGATGAGATACATAAACTGGTAATAGGTTTTTGTGATGTACGTAGAATTTATTGGTACTTACTTAAACTTTCTTCATGACTTCACCCATTACAATTGTAAATAAGAGGGTACTCTGAATTTCTCTTGTCTGACACCAATCCTTGTTTGAAACTCGCTAGAAGTATAACTCTCTATTGCGCATACAATTTCTAGTGTTGATGTAAAAACTACTTAACCTCTTAATTAATTCTTTGTTAATATTTTTTTCTTGTAATACGTTCCATATTGTTTCTCTGGTGTCGGAAGCGTTTTATAGATCTATAAATAGAAGAAATACGTTTTGTATCGTTCAATCCTTTTCTGTATTAGTCTACCTTGAGGCCTTGTATATTTCCGAAATCCACTTTGTTCTTTCTCTAGTTAAGGTTTTATTTTGATTCTCAGTCGTTGCTTCAGTGCTCTCTCGTAAATCTTGCTTACTACACTCAGTACGTAGATTTATGATCACATTATTTTGTTTCCCCTTTCATGTAAATCGGTAGTATAATTGCTAATTCCCAATCCTTTGGAATCTATGTTTTTTCCATAAATTGTTCCGTACTTTAGTTAGCAATTTAAAACTATTCTTTCCCACGTACTTCAGCATTTCAGGGTAAATTTCATTTGCTCCTACAGCCGTAAATTTATTTTATTAAGTTCCCATTGGATTTTTTCTAGTGTTATTTAATTATCTATTTGAATCGATTATCTCTCTTGGTATTCGAGCTACTATCGAAAAATGAACATTTCAACATTTCTATTAGACGACAGAGTTTATAAGCGAAAATAAAAATTACCATAACTTCTTTATTACTAAAGTCAACATGGTAAAGTACATGTATTTCGAAAGGTAGAAACATATACTATATCATGCTGTCAAAGCCAACTGTGACTTGAATTGAAAGACACATTTTTACGTCTTAATTCAAAAAATACAAATGATATGTCAATGCGCACATGCTTACTAGATTATATTAATCCAGGAAAAAAGTGCATTGATAATTCGTCCTTCTTTTATGATATTTTGAACTGTGATGTTGAACAGAAATATTTACATTTTCATTTGTCCACTTTAGCTCTGAAACCAAGAGATTTTCAATCTTGCCCCTCCCCCCCGCCCCCCGCATGCCATTTGATATAAACTATGCTATTATCGCTTTAGCAAAAACGGAGACTTCCATTTAATCCAATCGAAAATGAGACGCCCTGTACAATTTACATACAGTATAATACATTTAGTATTTACAATTGCCATAATTACAACCACTAGCTAAACTATGTATAGATGCAAGGTTTTGATACCAATTCCACCCAAATAGTTGTTAAGTCATCTTGATAATTGCTTACGTAGTAGTTTTTTTGTGTAAATAAGAAATGTATGATTAAGTATTTTATTTTCGAGAATTGTAGGATTGGCATTACAGAAAAGCTAAAGAAATGGACATTGATATTTGTAAAACCTTGGAATCAAGTCTTGTCATGCCTCTATTCACACACATTGGCCAAATTTAGTTTTTCAGTAGCCTTCAGTAGTTGTGAATTAAGAAATTACATGCCGATCTAAATACAATGCACGAATTGATTCTAAGATTTTTAGGACACCCGTTAGTTTTATCAATAGGCTTACTGACAGTTGAATGAATTTTAGAATACAAATTCATAAAAAATTAATAGGAAAGCTTCGCTGATATATTAAAAAGGTAAACAAGTCTTGATATTCTGCTATTTAAAACATGTACACAAATTGACTCAGACCGTTTGTATAAAAATTACAATTTCAAAGCACCAGTGTGTTGAATATTGGAGAGACTAGCGAACTGAAAGAAAAATAAACATTTGAATTCGCAAAATCGGTGCCATATCAATAATACACAATTGACTAATATAAAGGCTTTGGAGTAATATAATTAAACATTCCTATATGTAAAATTTAAAATCATATATTTTATAATCAAAATTAATTCTCGTTTAATTCTTTCATGAGTATTTTGCTCATTATACTTATAAGAACTATTGCATGTATAATAAATAAGGCGAGCTTCGATGTAACTGGAATTTCAATAATAACTCTTAGAATTTAACGATAATGTGCACTGTGTTTCAAAGGTTAAAGGTTTCATAGCTAAACATTTATGAAATTCTTGAGCACACAGTTTTGAACATAAAATAAAAGTTACTTTTGGAAATAGTTTAATTGGTTTCAAATAAATACGAATACCATATTACTGCGAGACAATCGTAGAAGATGTCAACTGTTAGTGACGTATATTTACTAATAACAGAAAATTTGATTAATATTGAAAAGTAACCTACCCAAGCATAATTTACATGATGAGTAATTCCTGAATATAATCAGCAACCTTTCGGAAACTGCAGAAGATATTTACAACAATGATTAAATTCAGTATGAGCTTAGCTTATTATTATTATTATTAACAAAATATTATCTTAGAGGCTTCAGAGCCGCTACTGTAAATGTGAAAATTTGATAGCATACAGTTATTCAGAAAGAGTTGAGGTAGCTCGATGTCTAGGTGGCGTCACTGGCTCTAGAAAGAGTACAGTGTTGCCATATGCTGGATGTTTTCTGTTGAATGAACGCATCACGTGATAAAGTCCGGAATGAGTTTAAGTTATTGTTTGGTATTGTATTTAGATTCAGATAATACATTTTTAAACAATTAACATGTCACGTCACCATAGGTTTCCATCCAAGCCTATTTTGAAATTAGAAGAGATACGGTCAACAATTATAAAGTCGCTGTAGCAAGAATGGATGTAGTACCAGATTCGATTGTAGAAGAGCTTATCTTGTGAGATGATCGAAATGGCACGTTCTTTAGTTTTCAGAGCTGACATAGGTTCGGTTAAGTATTTAGCTTGGCAATGGGAGTATATGCAAACTGAAACATCTTGTGGACCACACGAAATTTTTGATGAGATCCGCTCTTTTGCGTCTTTTATTGGTTAACGTTACTTCAAGATCCGCATCAGGAAATCTTATAAGGTAGCCAAGATATTTCTGACAACTAGTTTAAGGCAGCATTTGTTGCATTGATTCTATGTCTATTTTCAAGATAGGAGCCCATACCGAAATTTCAAACTCAAGCAGTCCGAGTGGTCGAATGTAGATTGTGTAACTTAAGAGCTGCAACAAGTTTGGAATTTAGAAATGGTATTTTAAGGTCACTGTTGCTTTGGCATTTTTGACAACTTTGATTGTTTGCTGGGACCATGATATTGTACTCGCTAAAATTATTCCCAGACATTGGCGGAACAAAAAAGTGTTTGAGCTCCCCCGCTAGAAACCCGTGTGGATACTCCAGGCCAACTTATATCAGAACGTTTCTGTCCTTTATAAGGCTGGATGAGTGGGCCTCCTGATTGGTTGCGGTGCTTGTTCCGCCACTTTTCTTAGAGTATTATGTGACTGAATAGCATTTAGAGGACGGCCACTTGGATAGTATATTGAGTTATTTCGTACCAATTACAGTATGATACATTTACCAACATTGAGTGAAAGAAGCCAATCATCACACCAGGACTTAATTGCATTCAAATCTTGTTGCAGTTTTGTGTCATCAACATAGATCAACATGAAAATGAGGAAACCAATCGGCCCAAGAGTTATCTTTGTGAAACACCACTTGTTAATAGCGTATATTGAGATATGGCTTCGCCGACGCTGACGGAAAATGTTCTGTCCCGTAGAAAAGCGAACTGACTCAAATCAATGGTATGAATGTAGAATTTGTATAGGAGTCGTTTATGTGGAACTTTGAAGGCTTTCAGGAAATGCAGTTATTGTATAATTCAAGTCAACATTTTCATCGAGCGCAGAGACCAGACATTAATGAACAAAATGAGGTTAGCGATCACAGAGCGGGTAAGTACAAATTTAGGCTGGGTGGTAGGGATGATTGTGTGCTTCAGAGAGAATGGCTTAATTTTTTTACGATAATGCGCTCTTAGATCTTGCATGTGATGCACATCAAACTTATTTGACGATAGTTTACGGTGTCCAATTTGTCATCCTTTTTAAATAAGAGGGTGAACAGTGCCGTTGCCGCAACATATTTGGAAAACTGCCTGTCTTGAATGACGCACTTAAGCAGTTAGTAAATTGGTTTAGGAAAGACGTACAGTTTTTCAAAACTTGCGCTTTACTGCAATTGTTTAAAAAACCGGCCCTGCAATTTACCAAGAATTAAATATATTTGTAGTAGTTAATGTGAATGTTAAGCTGAATAAGATTATTTCATTGGTTTTGAATAACAAAGTTGTAATTTTTGAGTTATGGTTGTACAATGGAAACCACTTGGTATACATGCTAATACAATCGTTTCCAGTTTCTCGCTTCTCAAAACCATTAATGGATGGCTTGACTAGGTTGCCTTGATGTCAATTTGACATACTTGTTATTTACCACGGTACGGGTGACCATTGTCTGCTCTCACTCTGAAGAAGACATACGCTTTAGTCTTTGTTCAGTTTTAGTAACAATAATTAAATACTTGACACTGCTAAATTATAGATTATGTTTCATAGTGAAGAGCGTAAGTTGATGTAACATAATTAGGCAATTTAACTGTATCATAGATTAAATAAACAATTCTGCTTAATTTATTTGCAGACCGTAACACCCAGCGCGTTTCCATTCTACAGATTCTAAAATATAGTGCGTAGGAAATAGTTTTTTTATAATACAACTAGCGGACCCGACAGATGTTGTTCTGCCCGAATGTTGGGTTGCCTGCTATTAGCGGGTTCAGCAAACGTTTTTTCGATATTCGAATTTTCGATTTTTTTCATTTTAAAAAATATTGGGGGGTGGTGGGGGGAGAAATTTTGGAGTTATATGTTCTGATATGCTAGAAATCTTTTAAAAAAAAATTTAAATCGTCCAAAAAAATTCTTAGAACCCGATTGCGGCGCTACCTACCGGGTTTAATTGTGAATCTAAACCATTTAGGGGCCTACTCAAACACAGAAAAAAATTCATCAAAATCGGTCTAGCCGTTTAGGAGGAGTTCGGTGACATACAGACGTACATATAAAGATTAATAAATACCTTCTAATATTTTTTTCTATAACCACTACTAAAAATTAGGCCTTTTAGCAGTAGCTTGTTTCACTAAAAATGAGGTTTTATAAATCACCGTGTAAAAGTGAAATCAGCTGTTTACTTTTAGCCCATGTGCTAAAAGTAAATAGCTGGTGTCGAATTTAGAATTTTGTACTGGAAGTTAGGTTATAAAGTTATTCTAGTTACTTCTTTCGTTAGAGGTAAAGTGTTTTTTAAATAATTAAAGCATTATGTTATAAATAAAGTAAAACGTATACTATTATAATTACCTTTGATAACTAACTTTGACAGCTACCGGCTGCAGAAACAGTCACATGTGCCGTCAATGCCATCTCTTTACTATGACATAAATTATAACTGTCATAAATGCAAACCTTTGTTAAATCCCGTAGAAAAAATATTGTGTATAATGGTTAATTTACTATGGGACTGAGAAAAGAAGAAGCTATTTGTGTCCGTAACCTGTAAAAGGGCAAATACGTCCAACTGACATCAAGGCACACTAGGCTTGACTACCCATTGTCTCAGTAAGTAGATTTTAATAAAACGCAAATATTTTTAATAAACAATTAACGTACAGTACAAATAAATATATTGTCTCTTAATACGACTATTTATTCCCAAATCCATTTTTCGTAGTAGGAAAGATCATTGGTTTCACCTACTGCATCCAGAAGCGCTTTGGTAACATTTTTCAAAAAATTTAGTTCAGATTGTAATTTTGTCAGGGTCTGAGTTATATTGTTCATCTCGCTTTGGCAGAAGCTTGAACAAGTTGCTGTTGCTGGTGGTGACGGTTTCTTGAAAAGACAAGGAACGCCTGCTTGTATTGCAGTTGTTGCATTTAATTGGTATGGTAATATGTCTGCAACAAAAATAAACCGTTAAAAGTATCCTATTAACTACCTTTCTTTAATCAAGCCGTGTTATATTTTTTAGTAGCAGTTTAATTTGTAAAACTGCGTTTTGAAATATTTTTTTACCAGTGCGGGCTACACATGTAAGACATACGGCATATGTCTATTCAATATCTTCCTTTAACATTATGGAATGGAACATTAGAGTAGCAAGGAGTATCTTACAAGTTAAAGAATATAGTTGTTAAAATAAGTTGTAGGATAAATACTGCGTGCAACGCGTGCGCGAAATGTTTTTGCTGCTTTCGAATTATTTTTTGACTCGGCTTCATCTCGTCAAAATACTGCATTACCGTGCAGCAAAATATCATTTTTCGTACTAGATACACAAACAACTATTTTTTAATGTTAAAATTGTGAAAATATATGAATGGCTTGTATTTTCAACAAAAAGTATGATTGACTGAATTACAATTGTTGGATGATTAAAAATTATAATAATTTTGCTATAAATCTTAAGAAGCCATTTTTGACAAAACTAATTACTTATTGCGTTATAAGGTATTTACGACTGATTTCGATCAAACTTGTCATTAAAACTTTTGCAGTTTTATGTATCTAAACAGCATCTTACTATGTGAACTTAACTTTGTAGTTGAGGTTAACTAATTTTATACTTGAGGTTATGAATCCTACCTTAGTTATGTTGCCAGTTAATATTAAAATGGTCAAATTGCTTCTGAATGGCTATTTTGTGCTGCCAGTTATTACTTTTACCATGTTTTAATTCAGCTCAGCTTTGGAAATTATTAGTTATTTGAGATACCGTAAGATTACTATTGTGGTATGGTACAAGTGTTATATTACCAATAAGGGATTGTCGTATAATCATTCATTTTCAATGGCGAGTTACGTTGAGTTCTTCTTCTTCAACATAAATGCGACCAAAATCCGAAAGTGCCTGTTGACGTCGAAACAGAGCTGAATCAGCTCCTGCTTATAAATGAATAAGTGGGAGATGGAGAGAGAATTTCCATAAAATGTTAAATGAGGGCGAGAAAAGCGAAGCAGATGAAAGGGAAAAAATAGGAATTGCGGAAAATTAGAAAGTGGTAGCCTAACTCGCAACAGATGGGATGGAGACAGTAACCTAAAACGTAAAGAACTATATTTCAGAACTCAGGATACGTAAATGTGACAGAAAATTAAAATATGGAGAAGCAGTACTCAAACAATAAAAAATTACATGAAATGGTAATAAAATCTAGAAGCAAGCAAATATGCAGAAAAGCTGGAAAGAGGACAAGTAGTAAGCTACAACAATTACAGGGATACACCGCCCTGGTAGATGTGACATATAAAATGGCATCAGCCTTAAATTAGAACCATTAATAGGATTTAAACTCGGAGAATGCCAAGCTAGAGTTACGGCAGATCAAATTTCTGTAATGAGAGAAGCATAAGTAACTTTTTATGAATATGATATATCACCAGTAGCAGTCGTTTTTTAATCTCTACACCTGGAACGTTATTAGGAAAGAAGTGTGAAGGAAGTAAAGAGGTGGAAATGAGAATATTAATAGGAACTAGATTTATTGGAATAATGAATAGAATTTTTAGGTGAAATCTTATAACAAGGAAGGTCAGATTATGTAAGACTTTGTGAAGATCAATGGTTTTGTACTGATGCAAGACTTGGAAAATGAATAAAACTTGCCAAAGAATAGTACTGAGGTGGGAAAGAAATATACTGAAGAGGATAGTAGCAAGAAGAAGAAATGAAAAAGTACACAAGATGTAACGTGTAAAGCGCCATCTGTACCCCTCTCCTGTAATGTTTATTTTATATTCAAAGTTAAAAGCCAGGTTGGGTTTGCTTGTTTCTAACGTTGTAAATTATATTTGACTAACGGATTTTATGTAAGCAAATGTTTTCAAAGTCGGTTCTGAGCTGGAAATTTATTATAAATTTAAAATTTACATGTGTGCTGCGATAAATACAACTCCAAGCCTGTACGCGGGACGAATGGAAATTTCAACTTCGAAGCATATTTTGTTGGCATTTTTAACTTCAGCTTTCGTGGCACGCCAGCTCCAACAGGCAGCACCCAATCTGCGATTACAGAAGTGCATTGTGCGAATTTGCCCAAATGCAGTAAATTATCTGCTGCACACGCTATTAAAGTACAGCAAACAAGCGTTTACGAATTAAATGAACGCATCTTTACCGTGTACGAGGTGAGCATAGAAATTGTACAACAACCAAAGGGTGTTTTTTGAAGCGTTTCCAAACTTCGTACCGTTAATCAGACGAACGGCCCCGAAGCCAGAAATTGGGGGTTCCCAGTGTCACGCGTTTTACCATCCAAGCTAAATTACACAACCTAAGAAGTGCTGAATTCAAGGATACGCGGCATCCTGGTCAAATGCTTTCAGTTTAGAAAAGCGATAAGCAATTGCTTCCTCTGCTTGCGAATCGGGCTTAAGAAATGTGTTTACGTACGCGTGTTGTCTCTATTTGATTATGCGTCATAGCGACCAGGGTCGGCTTAAGTCAGGACCGTATTAAGATATTTTGACACTTGCGCTCTTTTAAAAAGTAATTTCACCGTTAATCGAATGTGTTTTATTGATGTAATATCATGTATGGGTTTGAATGTACATGTGTGTAGACCCAGCTATCTCGCACGTAGATTACTTGATGATTTAAACTTGCTCTCTTTTACTTGATTATTTGTGTTTTTTCATATTTGTATTTGTATTTTATGTTCAGTAGATTGATGTCAAGTAGATTGCTTTTCTTGGGCATTGTTTAAAGTGAGTTTCAGTTCGACAATATTGCAGGGGAAACCATATTCCGGTTTTGGCATATAGTGATCTGTTATAAGCCACGAACTGAGGTATTAAGAGAGTTTCATGTTTACTTAGGGATAGAAAGTCAAATAATTAGTCAAATATTAAAGCGTTTTGTTCAAATTTAAAGTAAGTGGAATTTCCATGTACTGTTACAACCGAAACGATATGATAGTATAAATAGCAAAAGCAAAAAACAGTGCCATTTACGGAGGATGGCAAATGACAGAATAGTAAAACGTTGACCACAAAGGGGGTGCTGAAAGATCTATGAGAGAAGAATATCATTTACCAGGTAAAGATAGCCAGAAAATTGTGAAAGAATGAAGTCAACCTTTGAAGGTGACTGGCCTGTCAACAGCCACATATACATTTAAACATGAGTCTATAGAATTCCGAAAGTTTACAAAGAAATAAGAAATAGCAGATTAAGTATTTGCATTGAAAATGTTAAATCAAATATTGTTATCATACTTCAGTGAAAGAATCTGCTTTTGGAAAAAAAATACACTTAGGAAAAATAAATTAAATTACCTAATAAATGTCTATTCGAAGAAATGCATGAGAATTAACGAGACCGTACGTCTTTCTGTGTCAAGTTGCAGCAAATTTTCAGAAAGATTGTTTATTATAAAATTAGGTGGATATCAAATTTGTAGTAAATGTAAAAAAGTGACCACCATGAATACAATAATTTTTAATTTTACTATCTTGCCCATAACGTATTAAATAAATAAATAAATAAATAAATAAATAAATAAATAAATAAATAAATAACTCATGTTCACCATGTACATACATTAAACGTTTATGTCACTTTCTTTTACATACAGTTCAACCCATTAACTTCAAGTCGTAAAACTCATTTTCCCACTGCTGATCATGTAAGTCAGTGATACAGCCTTAGTAACAAAACATGTAAGTCGGTGATTATATTTGTTTGCTGATTTTTCTTGACAACGGAACTTAATATTATTATTAAGTTCCTAGGATAATAAAATCAGCAAAGCAAGATGCAGATTTAGAGGTTTTGTTTATGTTGTTTAGTGTTTATGTGACATGTGACACACACAGGTAACCCGACTCACGAAAACTAATCCTGGTGACAGGTGACAAACCAAATGTTTTTTTCAAAAATCTAGGAAAATTTCGATAAGCAGCGGGAAAAATATAATAAGATAACTCGGAATGTATCGCCTATTAACATTTTCGGCAGGCAACAAGCCGCAACTTCGTCTTGGCCTGTACTTGCCTACCTCAAATGTTAATAGGTCCTTACATTCCTTGTTACTTAAATAGCTATTATTAATAATTTTCTTACCTCCTACTTCATAGTATCCTGAGTTCATCCGGTAACCCAAGCCATTTCGCTTGACGTACAACCAATACTGTAGAAAATCCCCGTTTGTAAAGCCTGTGCTGTTGTCATAAACTACCCACTTCCTACCAGTGCGTTCTCTAGTGCCCATGGTAATGGCGTCTGCTTCGAGAGATGCATTTGCGCTGCCTTTTAGGCCGTGGAAATACAGCAGTTCAATTCCAGGTTCGTCCGGTATGCTAACGTGAAAGCCGGTCTCATAAACGACAATCTCGGGAATTGGTACCGCATAGTACTTGTCCTTTTCGAAATTCCCCAAGCTGGTCGGAAGGAGAACTGCAAGTAAAAGTTGGCACAACATCATGATGGGTATTACTAAAGCATAAATTCGAGATTTTGTCTGAGTGTGGATGATAAAGTCGGCGATAACCTCGCTGGGATTACCCATACATAACAGTGATAAATATGCATTGCAGTTTTTAAGTACAAAGTAAGTTTTATTCGAAATAAAAGGCTAGTCAACACACTGCTCATGCAGTTGCATTTATTGGAACTTGAATAATACTTGGTAGCAGGGTATTTACTTATTTTTGAAGATATTAGAAGGTGTTTTAAATGAAAAAACTAATTGTAGCGTTTATGATTGCTAGTATGTTTGTTTGAGGCTTTCAATAAAATAGTCAAGTGAAGATAGTGGCATATGTTTGAACTTGACAGATTAGATGGTTTCAATTGTTGAAAATGCAAGTATGTGTTCTATTTGAAATCTGTGATATCAGCGATCTATTCGAATTTACAAACAATTGCCACTGTAATACGTTTTCTCTTAGATTAGACTGCAATAGCCAATAAAGATGGAAGCACAGGTCAACTGCTTTAGGAAGGGTAAAACCTAAGTACATATTTACACTTTTATTGGGCTATTTTCAGCATGCATTAAAAACGATATACTACTAATACTGCCGTTGTAACGTTTTATATCTAACGGGAGAATTTAAACCCTGTTTTATTACAAATTTCCCTGAGCTAGGGTTAAAATTAAATGAAGTACTAAAAGAATGATATTAGTAAGGGTTTATAACTACATCCATTAATGCCCCCAAGCAATAGGGCACCGTCATCAGGATTAGAAACTTTAAGGAAACAAAATACACTGGGCTTCCCATCGTAATGGTAGATTAAAGGAATTAAATTCCTATATAAAATTTGGAAACCCTTTAACACATTTATTTTGCCATTTAAAAAAATAACATCCTTTGAAAATTGCCATTCACTAGATCATTACTCAATTACTCTATATTAAAGTAACTAAAAGAAGTGCATAGTTAAAGTGTCCGAATCAGAATCCTCGTTTACGTCTTTGATTTCGATCGAACAGTCCTTAAAGTTTATAAGAGACACCTCTTTCTGATTCAAATTCTTTAAAAGCTCATAACTGTTTCTTGGTCTAGATCCTTTGAAAATGTCTATGGAATTACCCTCAATGTCAACGTAGATATTATCGCCACATTCCACAGGAACCGTTAAGGGAGGAACTGTTACTGGTGTTGTAGGTGAAGTGCTTACTACAGGCGGCGTTGTTTTTGTTGGAGACGAAGTCGGTGGTGTTGTGGATGTCGCTGTTGATGTTGTAAGTGTCGTTGTTTGTGTTGTAGACGGAGATGTTTGTGTTGAGGGTGCGGCTGTCGATGTTGTTAGCGTGGATGTTTTCGTCGTAGGTCTATTTGTTGATGTTGTAGGAGGAAGAGTGGATGAAGTAGTTGCTGCAGTTATGGGTATCGTTGTTGGAGAAGGAATCATACCTGTAAGAAGTTGAATTTTATTTAATCGCTATATTTATCTTGTCAAAACCATTTTAATTACAAGGAAGTAAATTTATATTAAATGTGATTAGTTCAGTTAATTTCTATTGAAGTAAAAATAAAGGGCAGCTGCGGATAGCAATCGCCAATTATAAACCATCAACATTAATAGATGTTATAATTACGGGTAGTACTTCCACCTGCAATTAATAGCATTACGTATAAGGCGATATATTTTGTGAAGCCAAAGACTAGAGCAGTATACATTTTTTTTGTTATTTGATTGTTAGTAAAAGCTAAATAAAATTAATAGTTACCCTTAATTTCATATGACAACCCTTCCAACTTGTAGCTCGTATCGAATTTCTTCACAAATAACGTATAGTAAATGATGTCTCCTAATTTGAGTTCGTATTCTTCATCCATTATTATCCATTTCCCATCTTCATTTGGTTCTGTTGCTTCTAAAAATATATCACCCACATCTGACTTTTTAAGTTCCCTGTTGATGTTTGCATAGAAATCGACTTTACTGACGCCGTCAGTGTCTGTCAAAAATACTTGAATACCAAACGGTTCATATGCTACTATAATGGGTGGTGGTATATTTTCACTGCAATGTGCAGCACTAAAAATAATAAAACCAACAGAGGCTAAATACACAAAGTACGACATTTTTATCTGAATAAATTAGAAGCTGTCTTAACATATCGCATAAAATTGGCGCAACTGTAATGTAAGAGGATAACCTTTGCTTCTGATACCGAGGCCAGCGCCTGGCATGCGTACTTTGCATTTGAATTTGTTTATTGTTATTCGCAAATACAGAAAACTGCAGGCTCTTTAAGTAATGTGGCGTGAATTATTTTCAATGTTTTTTAGGTTTAGAAGATATTCTAAAATACTTAATTAAGCGTAACAGCCTTGTGGAGCTATTCGCTCCTCTAGGAATAAGTCTTTTTGTCTATTTTTTGGAAATTTATAATAATTCGACACAGTTAAATTTTTAACAAAAGTAGCTACTTTGTAATATGATGCGATACTTAAAAAAATAGTTCTGTTTTAGCTTTCAAGATGATGAAAATTAAAGGTGAAGGTAAGGCTATACGAATTTTATTACCATAAAAGGCTGTCGCATTTGGAAGAAACAGGTGAGCTCTGTTTTATTATTGAAATTAGGTTTCTACAATTTATTATACTAAAATTTAGTATTTTGCAGTCTATTTTTATCTTTGTTATGTACACAATGTATTTTATTATTTTATCTAAATATTTGCCGTTTTAATATACAGGGTTTTCCGATTACTTTTCGCCATGTATCAGCTGTGTTTCACTTTACCTCCAATGCCCTTTCCTCTTGTCAACACCTGTCAATATTGATAAATAAAAATTATGTTTGACAAACAGTGAAATACAATTGATATGTTGTGAAAAGCAATCGGAAAGGCCGTACTTCTGTTTCACAGAAAATTAGATTTTATGTGCGAAACATCTTTATCCACTAAACCTGACGAAGAGGTTGCGTTATCATAAATTAAAGAATCATGTAACTTGCAAACTCATTTATTTCCTCTTATAAAAGCAATTTAAAACACATAAAACGTTATGCTAATATGTCTCCCTCTTTTTTCAGGATTTTCGATGTTTTTCTCCAAAATGAACTTAATTTAGTCTTGTAAATGTTCCAATTTTTCAGCAGCCAAACTACCTGTCGCCGGTAACGCCCCATTTAATTTTTGGCGTTCCTCACGACCGCACCTTCGTTCCTGGTTCGCATCTCTAATTTATATATTAGGCAGGCTCCTCTTTTCGCCTAGCGCCGCACGAAGAAGTTCTAGTTTTTTCGAAAAGGTGCGCAACCTTCGATAATAGAGGTACCCGATCTAGATTTTTGCGAGCGGCGTCCTTCGATTTTGAGGGCTCAGCAGGGTGGCCGTGAACGCCGAACAAATCAAGCCTTTTAAAGAAATTTTAATTACTTTAATCAAAGTAGGCTATGCATATAAGCTTGGGGTGAGATTATTCCTTATTATAATTTTTGTTCCAGTTCTAATTAAGTGATAATTAGGCCCATTAATGTCTGGTGACAATATCCCCTTGAAATTCTCTGGAGCAGGCCGATCCGCACTAGTTCTGAGCCAAGATAATTCCAATTAATCTGAATCCAGGAATGTGGCGATTTTCTTGATGCGTTCGCACCTGTAGGCTGTATACGAGGGAGCCGTAGAGGACCATCGCCTACCGCAGTAAGTACATATTTAATTGCGATTCAGCGTGTTGCTAGTATCGATAAGGGCAATTTAGCCGCTATGATTTGCATAGTTTTTTACAAAGGCATTTGAAAGTAGTTCTATCAGACGCTAGACCGTGTTCACCTAGAGATTAGCTGAAAGCATGATTGTATGTACCCTGTACACCACCCTTTGTGCAGTGTGACTTTGAGCGCCCGGCTTTTCATAAATTCGAGTATTATCAATTTTGCAAGCCAGTCGAGTGCTCTCTGTTTTATTCAATTACCTGGATGCTTGTATGATATCCGGAGATCATATTATGCCATAGTATTGCTGGCATAGGCGCTTTTTGATTTTTGTTTTGTTGTAATGCGTTCGAATTTTAATAATTCACTTTATTTTTGAATGTTTGATTTGGGTGACTCCAACCCATTTTTTGTTAGTTATTATTTCTGAGCCTTATCGAGCCTCCAGCTTTGATTATGATTGTTAATTGCTGATAATGTTGTTGAATATTAAATTTCTGTTGACTGTTATTGGTTTATATTTTCTGGAGTATTTATGCTAACACCCTTCATGAACCTGCTCATGTTCGTTTAAGATTTAGGCAGTGGCGTAACAAGACGGTTTGGCGCCGGTGTGCAAGAATAAATGATAGCCGCTGTAGACAAAAAGTTTCAGAAAAAAGAGGGGGGGGGGTAATTTTTGGTCATGCAACATTTTAAATTTAAAAGAAAATTAATAAGCTCTTTTCTTAACACAAAAGGTTACTTACTGCAACATAAAACACATTTAGATGTTTCAATCTTTTATTAAATATAACATAATAATAATAAAAATCCGATTATTTCCTATTGGGACATAGGGTATTGGTATATTCTCTCCAGTTGTAATTTTCCTTTGCTCTTTGGCTCAGTTGTGCTATAGTCTTTCCTGTCTCTTGTTTTACAGTTCTCCTCCACGTTTTTCGCGGGCGTCCTCTGTTTCTGAAACTCTAAAGTTTCCAATCAAAACTTTTCTGCAAATTTCAGTTTTATTTTTTCGCAACGTATGCCCTAACCATCCATATTTTCTTCTCCTAATTTCTATATTAATGTCCACCTGATTTGTTCGGTCCCAAAGATCTTTGGTCGAAGTAATGACTGGCCTAACACCTATTTACAAACACCTGCAATTTCTGCTTTACCAGTTCTGTAACCGTCCACGATCCCGACCCATAAAGTAGAACAGATTTTACCATTACATCAAACACTCGCAAAATATAACATGAAACATAAAAATACATAGAAAAATACAAAAACAAAAACCACGTAAAAGGAATACAAATTTAAATAATTCACAAGAAAAATAAAATACCGATGGTGCTACAATTATACCGTGCGTCCACTAGACTACGCACCATGGCGCTGGAGTGATGCTAGTTTATTTTGAAGATCTACTCTTCGGGTGGCAATTGATAGTCAAACGGTTACTAGGCATTGACCATTAAAATTGAATTTGCAAGTAAAAAATAAAGTACCTTCATAAATAATCGAACGTTTTTGAATGGACTTGGTTATACAACTTATGAATAATATGTTGGTGGCACTGTAAGTCTATGTCAAATACAAGGTTATCAGGTTAGGTTTTCCGTCAGGCTGTGTCAAAACTGACGCAAAACCTAACCTGCTAACGTAGAATTTGACATCATATGCCAAGTTGAATACGACTTAATGGTTTATTGCCATAGAAAAATAAATATAATAGGGTTTGTTATTAAGATGTTTTCGTAAAAGCAAGAGCTGATCTTTGGGATAAATTAACGTTGCTCTGACTCCATGGTGCTAAACCCTGTGGACACACGGTATATAACAGCAATGAGATAACATGAACAAGAAAATAACTGGTATTGCTTGAGTAAGAAAGAGATACACATAGTAGCAAATATACGAGTAGGCTTGACGCTCACTTTAATTATGACATATGTCAACTAATTGTGCCTACTAAAGTAATTTTGTTGTATGGTCATCTCTTTCTTACTCAAGCATTCTATTTTGTAGTTCATGTTATCTTATTGCTGTTATATATAATTATGGCCCCATCTGTATATCTTTATACATATAATTCTTCTGTCCGTGTGTACGTGACTGAACTCCTCCTAACCGGCTGGACCGATTTTGTTGAAATTTTTTGTGTGTTTGAGAGGGTCCCTGGATGGTTTAGATTCACAATTGGATCCGGTAGGTGGCGGTGCAATCGGGTTATAGGATTTTTTTTAAAATGTTTTGACGAATTCCTTTTTTAAATTTTTAAAGATTTCTCGCATATCAGAACATATAACGCCAAAATTTCAACCCCCTCCTACCACCCTCCAATATTTTTTAAAATGAAAAAGATCGAAAATTCGAATATCGAAAAAAAGTTTGTTAAACCCGCCAATAGCAGGCAAACCAACGTTCGGGCAGGACAACGTCTGGCTGGTCCGCTACCCCTTAGGGGGTGAAATGGGGCAAATAAGCCTAAAAATCGATATGGGTGTCGTTATTGCGGTTTTTTGCGACATTGATTGCAAAAATGACATTTATTTTTAAGTCCAAGACGATGGACATGACATAAAATTAAAACTGTATAGTGGTGAAACGGGGTTTCAGAGACAAATTATTTTTGGGGGGCCGGTTGCCGGGCCAGCTAATAGATATATAAATATGTAGGTAGGTATAGCACTTTAATTAAACTCTCTTTTGCGACGCTTTGCTAAAGCTAACATATCTATCAGTGAATTAAAACCAAGAGTACTGGCTCTTACTTTGCTGATACTAAGTAATGCAAAACTCTTTAAGCGTATTTGGCTCATCTTACTAGCTAGCCAATGATGTGTGATTAGACACACATTTTTCTCCCACTTCCTTCACTGATAAGCAATATTTAATACTAGTTGTGTACGAAGATCGAAATTGTACAATTTGCTTTAGTAAGCCGTCATCGAGATCAGTTTCATACGTAGTTTGAAGTAATTTGGCACTCTCTATGATCTCTGCATCTGAAGCAATCATCAGAAATTTGCGGTTTAACACTTTGAATTTATAGTATTTTACTATGCACTATGCACTATGCAATCTAAGAATCACAAACACACACTAGAGCTGAAACTTCTAATCTACTCAAAAAGAGAAAAGACTGCGCACTCAAAAGAGCCCAGTGGCCCTCACGTATCATAGTCTCTTGCCGCTTTGAACCTCTATTCTAGGAAAACTTTAATTTTCACAAAAAACTCCGCTACCGCGGCGCCTATAAACATTCCGCGCGGAGGTTCTTTGCACCCCCTGCACATATGATAGTTACGCCACTGGATATAGGTCGAAGTAAGGGGCATACAGGGTAGGTGGTGATTTGTTTTGGTAGCTAGATTTGCTTTTATGTTGTGAATAACGACCTCAATAACCGCTCCCTGGTCCTTATTCACGCCATATACTACCTAGAATTAGAGCTAGCCCGGGCTATACTTATTCCTCGTTTAGGGTGAAACACTGTTCTGTCAATCTAGTAGGTATAATTTCGTTTTGTTTTAAGTTTTATTAGACCTATTTTCTCATGTCAACTTGTAAAAATTGTGTAAAGGTATCTAAAGATATTTTATAAAAGTAATAACTCAAATTTTTCGCTCTAATCGGGTTAGCATTATCGGGAACGTTGATTTTTGCGTTTGCAGAATTTCTTTGCTATTTTATTTAAGCTATGAAAAAATATGTTCAATGTCGTAACACACACTACTATTAGTGCTTGCAGACTATATCAGGTCACGATATTGGTCGATAATCGTTTTCGTGTTTCGTATTCACCTTCTTAATTTGTCTAAAATCAGAATCGAGATAGCTGTGGCCAACTTTTGGAAATTTCTAATCGATAATTTTGAAGAATCCATTTAATATTAAATATTGATAGAGGCAATGAAAATAAACGCTTTTCTTTTGGATACCACACGAATTTGCATCAATTTCGGAATTCTCTTTTTTGAGCAACTTGCAAAATCTAAACAACTTGCAGTTTAGATACTGGCTCTATTAGCCATATTCTCACTCCTCAGTGTATGTGGAAAAGTAAGACTTTTGTTCTGAATGACTATTAATACGAGGCGTGTTTTTAAAGTAAGTACCGTTTTGATATTAAAAAACACAAGAACAATTTATTTTAACAATTTTTTTTAAACATGAAAGCTTGGACGTTAATCTAGTTTTCAACGTAATTTTCACCTATGTTAAGGCACTTATCGTATCGTACCACCAGCTTCTGAATTCCATCCTCATAGAAATCTGCCTCTTGGTTTGCTAATGTCAGCATTTTTGGTACCCAGCGTTCTGTCACAATTTCACAAAGAACTCTTCTCGAAACTTGAGGAAACTCATTAGATAATGATGTAATCGTAAATCGTCTGTTTTCTCTAACTTTTTTATCTACTCTCGGCACCAGGTCATCATTAATGACGGACGGTCATACGGCCATTTTCTTATCATTCCATTGCTTTCCCTTCTCTTGCATTTGAGAATCGAATGACAGCGCGTATCTCACAATTAGCGGGATTTTCAATGGTCCAAGACATTTTAAATACGTACCTACCATAACGCCCTTGTTTATTTACAAATAAATTTATTATTTAGCTTACGGTTTTCTAATCTTATTTGCAGAGGTTTTTCCGATTAATACATTTTCCTAGAATTAAACGTGGTCTATTAAGTCAATATTTTTTCTTTTTTCAAATTTTGATTAAAACTGTTATATTGGACAAGCATTGGACTCGTGTTATTTGATATCTTGCTCTACCTTTACCCATTGCAACAAGAAAAAGGTTATCAGCAATGGTACAGAAATTCTTGCTACTTTAGAAGATGCCACGAAGCTTTCGAAAATTTGCAATTTTATTATTTAACTTAGTTGTTAAAAACTCTATTCTTAGCTGTTGGAAGCATTTATTTTCTATTGTATGTCGGAAATGAGTCTCATTTATATTTTTATCAAATTGGGCTTGCCAAAATATAGCCCATAATTGAAAATTACAGCTTTTTAGGTTCTATAAGGTAAAACATGGGAATTTCATTTTGGGCAGCAATCCTTTATTTGAACATGCGAATAAATCGTTGTTTGATCAACATCAAAGTATTACGCTCTAATAATGTTATTTTTACATCAAACATGTTGGTTTTAAATTCTGCTGATTTATTTACCTGAAATAAATATCCGCTCGTTTTAAAATATTTATATTTCATCTCAATTGAAAGTGTTTTTTACACAGGAATAAGTTTGATTTTGTCAAACAAATTATCATTTCGATCAGATGACAGATATGTTATCGGATTAAATGTATATATTTATATAAGCAATCGCATCCTAGGGGTAAATTTCTTTCACTCGTGCTTTATTAATTTATACCCCATAACGTTCTTTACGAATTATTTTTTTACAGTTAATACAGTTTCAAAAATTTCAAAACTGATTTAAAATTATTTTAGTCAGCTAAATATAGTATCACAAAAGTATCGTAAAAGTAAAAAAAGTAGATAAATATTCAAAATTAATTTGAAAGCAGGTTTGGCTATAGAAAACGTGATCACTTAGAGAATAGAGGTGGAAATTCGACAATATGCCATTTAATCAAGAATCTTCAGTATTATACACGAAGAGTTATTGATATCTATTAAACATAGGTAAAACATTTCGAGTAAGCAGAAGTAACTATTGATACTATAGCAACCACATATTATAATACGAGTACCTATGTAAATAGTAAAGTGCACCATTTTTGTCTTGGATACCAATTGCAATAAAAAGTTCTGTGCGTACCAAAAAATATTTTGTTTATTCTATATGTATCTCTTCTTTGCTTCTACTACTTTTATTATTGTGTTCAGATTTAACACCTATAAATTTTTCCCGATGAGTTATCTCAAATCAAAGGTTTACAGTGAAAGATGTTACGTTCACAATGCGCTTCTATTAACTTCGCAGGTTTATGCGCGCAGTCTATGTTAGTTCGGCGTCTGTAACGCACATTTTGAGTTTCGCGCGCATCCCTACTGCTTGTATTTGGTTTCATCGGTGCGATAACGTTGATGCGTTTTATTTCCTTTTGGTGCCATGATAGAAAGCAGTCTTGATGAAATTTGTCCTACCTGATGACAGCAAGATCATGCAGCTTGGCAGTTTATCGACGTCTATTCTTGGTGGATTTTTTAGGAAGCACTTTGGTGTCCTATGGTTACACGTGGCAACAATTAATCTTGGGGTAGATCAATTTCAGTTTCTTCGTACCGTGGTTCAGACGTATTGATTCTATAATGGACATTCTTTAGCGGCAGGTGGGAGCCCCTGTGTAATCCCTTGTGTCGTTTCTGATGGGTTTTGCAGTCCTACATTGGTCAGTGACCTTTAGCTGTCGCGGCCGTGAGATTTTAAAACCCAGCCTCCTATGTAAGCCAAAGGGAGCTCAACAAAAGGAATTGAACTAACGTGTATTGGTTTACCTTTTGTGCTTGGCAGTACCATAATGTTGTGTATGTTGACATCTGCGTGGCTGCAGATTCCTGCTTGGAATTCCTTCAGAATCCCGTAGCCTTTAATTTTGCCGTCATTTACAGTTCGATTCGCGAACTAAGTAGATTAATGCACTTATTGGTTTTCATCCTCGGAGCATATTTTAGTCTCCGTTACTGTTTTAAATTGTTGTGGCAGTATTTAATATAATTTGTGTATAGTTTAAACTGCTGTACTTAGTAACGACTTTATTGTGTTTTAAAGAGCATCTTAATTTTAGCAGTTATGATCACCTGACCCGTTTATTTCCGTTAGATTAAGTAATTGGAGTTTGGGTTAGGCTTAGGCACCATGCAGATGAGAATATATGGGGACAAAATAGAAGTTCTTGGCGAGTCAGGCCGTGGAGGTATGTGTTGACAATTTGGTTGTACACAGTATGTCAAAAGTGAATTGCTTTTAGGCACCCCTCGCCTGTAAGAAAATTGCGTTTTACTGTTACAGGGTTTTTTAAAATGTGGCTTGTAACGAGTCCGTAGTGACTGAAGTCTTTTCGCATATATATATACTTTTAGTGTATTTAGTATGGACGCTTGTGATAGTTACACCTGAAGGATGGTAGTATTTTGGGCCTTCTAGATTTGGATTTCAGAATAGATGGAAGTTGAGACTTTGGTTCTCTGAACTTCACAATCGTAGGACGCTGTGTTTTATAAATAATACACTATCAAGCTTTCATTTCAATAAATACTTTGCCGCAATTCAAGTGCATTGACGTAAATTGATTTGACAGCTTAGAATATTGAAATTTTCCTGTTTATACCGGGCATACTAATGTATTGATTTATTATTAATGTAACTGTATATGTGTGTTAGGCAAGTATTTGAAATTAACATCACGCTGTGAATGTCACGTGATCACGTGACAGGTTTAATATTCAAATCGCATCGTTTTTCTACTTTCAAATATCATAGATTCAATTTCGAATTAGTTTAGGCATAATATAAATGCTTTGGGAATAAAATACTTTAACTGTGCCGCATTTATGTCTTGTTCTTGCTATAATAGGTTATAGCCTATCAAAGAGCCTGCGTCTAATAAATGTAATTTCCCTATTGTAAGTTGCGATTACCGTATCACCGAGGAATCCTGCAACTTAGATTTGCGAGATGTTGAATAACTTAATTTGGTGGCGCTCGTATTTGGTTTTGATCAGTATCAGTTTAGTATTAACGCACTCTCTCTTCCGGAGTAGCCTAACCAACGCATTGGGCGCTTTTGGTTACGGAACAGTGTTAAGTATTCGCAGCGCTTCATCCGGCTTACATTACTGCAAGATTATAGTTAATTTATTCTATTGCGATTGCGCTTTGGAGCGTACAGCGGCTAACTAGGTATTTGAAACTATTTGCTTGATATCTTTAGGTTGCACTCCTTTATTGTTCAAGTTCTGTTCTAATCTAAGCTGGGTTTTAGTAATCACTATTACTTTAGTTTTTTTTCGTTTACTTTGAATCCCATCTTCCTCCACGATTCAGCTCCAGACAATGATACTGATGTCGTCGGAGTATATTATAATTTGTTTGGATTTATTGTATATTATGCCATTCGTGTCAACACCTATACTTTTGATCGCCTTCCCGAGCACTATATTGAATAGCACTGGTGGTAGCCAGTCGTTACCCGAAATCTGTCGTCGCAGATGTGTTCACTACGAGTTGTATGAGTTAGTTAGTTCATTTCTTGTACCTTAGAGTGGGAGCACTGTCTACGGGTTTTGGCTGCAATTAAGTAACGAAAAAAATGTTCTACCAGGTTTTGTTTACGATAAATGTTTATGCGAGGGAATACTGAAGCGAAATGAAAACTATTGTAATTGGTTAAACACACAACTTAAAGTGTGCAACAAACCTCCGAACGTATAGGCTCATTCAAGCGAGTTTTTGCGTTCTAACGTAATTAAACCTCTATGCGAAATGTAGCTCTCGTTGCCCGGTTTCGCAAGTTCTTATTACTCATGACAGTTTGGTTACGTGTGCTCGTGTATAGTAGTGCGAAACAATTTTGACAGCTTATGCTCTGCACTCGATTTATTTAAATGTCATTTCACAAATAAAATTGTGCACAGATATCAATAATCTTATTTTCACAATAATTAAAACTAAGAGAAAATTCAGAATAAAACCTCAACCACTTCCACTAGGTGCATTTATAACAGAAGAAAAGCTTAAAATTAGAGAGACATTATTACGAATACATTGAAATATACAGAATCGTGGGATTTTCGTTTTCATAATTTGTACTAAATTTATATGAGTGTAGCATTTAGCAGTTTCGCTTTTGCCCTCTCAAACGTTACGTTTGTACAAGATTTATGCGCCTTTGAAGCTGATTACAGTGTAAATAAACAATTGGGTTACATCTATCTCTGGCGTTTCTTTTATTTATAGTTTTATGAAACAGCTATGTGGTTTAGTGACAGGTTTAGGGTTTAGGTTTTCGGGTTTGAACCGTCGCGAACCTGTGGCGCTTCTGAAGACCCCACCCCATCCTGTTCATGAGCTAGCTGGCAACTTTGCTACAACACGAGACAATTCCTGGACCACCGTGTTGTGAGTAAAGCAAAACTGAAAATTATTTTTTGCGTAGAGAAATCCACTCTGTAGCAGAGTCTCTATATGTATATCTGATAAACTGTACTATTGTAACATTCATGCTGGAATGTTTCTTCTTTCCATATCGTTTTCACTAATTCGAATATTCTTTTATGCAGTAGCTCTCTCCCTTTTCCTCATAACTTTCGCTGGTATCGTGTTCTATCTTGTTCTTCTTCAGTTTTATAATTGAACTCATTATTTCTTCTATAGTTTGGTTTCCTATAACCTCTTGGTCCTTTCTTCCACTTCTTGTTCGCGAAACCTATGTTCTACCGTATGTTCTTGTCCATTAATGTTTCTGAGAAATACTTCGCCCATCCTTCTAAAATTTAATTTTCACCGCATAGTATTTTGCTTCCCTTAGTTCTAACTGCTTTGGTTCTTATAGAATTTTCCTTTGGTCCTATTTATAACCTGATAATATTCCCTGGGGAGTTGGTTATGAGGTAATCTCGGTATATATTTTGGCATATTAGTATTTCTTCTCGTTTTTTTACACATTGTGGTTGATTTCCTTCGTATCTCCTTATATCATTTTGTGACGTTAGCGCCGGCTGAAATTCGTATTTTTACGCATTGTAATGCGTTCGAATTTGGTCGCCCCTAAAACTTCGCCACAATCAGGTAAATGTATCTCCAACACGCGAGGATGAAGATATCGCTATGAAACTTCGCTCTGCGAGAGTGCACAGCCGCCCGTCCTTCACGCATTTCTGCCTGAACTTTAGCATAGATAAGGAGGATTGGTAAGGTATAAAAGCAAGAAACGCACACTGTTAGAGGGTCTTGCCTCCAGCGATCCGAATCAGCTTTCCGCCTTAAGCCCTCGCCTAAACCCTGATCCTACCTGAAACACTTTTATTAGTGAGCCCAGAATTTCCTAGAAACAACCCAAATTCCTGTACGAGATTAAAGTGGTCCGCTGAATAAACGCCTGTGATCTCTGCCCATCCTATTCAAAACCGACCCCGTCTATAACTTAAACGTGGCCCGTCGAGTAGATTTTACCTCCTTGAAGGTGATTCCTAAAATCACCGGCATAATTCATTAAAAAGCTGTACCCCAGGTCCATAACTAGAACGAGTTATCGTTTATGAGGATGTTAATTGCGTGCCTCTAATAGCCGGCACTGCTCTTAAAGCACGAAGCCCCAAGCCTTAAAATTACTTGCAAGAACTCAGAAAGTATTTAAATTCGTTAAGGGATTAACTCGTTTACGAGGACGCCATTCGGCGAACTCCCAGTAAACCGGCTCTATCTTTAAATCACGCCGCCCACAGGTCTAATTAAGTACTTGCAAAAGTGAAGACCTTCACTCACCTGTGGGGATGCTGTTAGCGGACCTCCAAAAACCGTCTGCAGTGCTCTATTATCGAAACATAAGCCGCCCGAAGCAAATTTCATTTGTAAGCTGCAGTTAGGTTATGGGTGGAATTGTCCGGAAAATTAATTAAATTCACTGTTATTTCACTTGCGGGTACTGCAGCTTCTCACCAGTAAAATCCGCCCGTGCCACTTATAAAGTTTAAACAATTGATCCCCGAATAAACAACAAATTATCACCCCGGTAGAACTAATAACAGATCTGACAACCTTTTCTTGTGATTCCAGCTTCGACCGTACAAGGGCGCCATAAAGCACGACGTTCTACAGTGGCTTTATACAAGACAGTGTGGCCATAGAGATGTCTTCGCCGCTATTGGTCGACTCGAATATCCGCCATTAACAGGCAAAATATTTAGTTACTTCGAAGTTGTTCTCAAAGAGGTTGGTAGAACCTGTTCATTTGGTTATGGAAGAAAATAAATCCTTTCAAATCTGACAATTGTAAATTGTCAGTGTCAAATAATTCATTAGCGTCGTAAGCGGGTGGAATTTTATCATCTATTGCCCTGAAAAACAAATATTCTGCACAGTATTTAAATGTGACAATTTAGAACTGTGCTATTGTTGTACTAATAGCACAAGATGCGTTCGACTTGGAATGTATGATAAATAGATTACATCGGTGCTGCGATGAATGGGGCTTTAGCATAAGTTTAGAGAAAACGGAGTAAGTATCTATTTAGTAATCAACTCGGAAGCACAATATGAAGTCTTAATAAATGAAGATGTCGCAGTAAGACAAGTAGAAAGGTTTAAATACCTCGGTGCTACAATACAATCGATGAAAAAGGTTTGGGAACAGAAGAGATCAAAACTTGAATAGTACAAAGTAAGAAGATAATGGGATGCTTGAAATCAATTTGATGGGTCAGTACTATCTCTAACAAAAACAAAAAAAGACTAGGTAAAGTAATGATAGATGCTATATTATTGCAGTGAGGTATGGACTGTAACAGCGGAAATGAAACGAATACTAGACACAGGATGGACGAAAAAGCGGAAAGGTATCGAGACGAGATAGAGTGACGAACGAGAAAATAAGACGCAGAATGGAGGCACCAGCATGAGTTGTGGACATAACTGAACGGAAAGCGTTAAACTGGTTTGGTCATCTGATGAGAACGGAGGAGACGACGTGGCCTATGAAGATCTTTAAATGGTCGCCGCCGGGTAAGAAAAAAAGAGGTACCATAACTGAAACCAGTTGTAAACTTCATGCAACACCTTAAAGCACCACGAACGAACGCCAATGAAAAATGTCAAACGTTCAAACATAACACTGCGCGTTATCGCGAGACGCCTAAAGTCGGGGTGACTGGCAATCCTTTTAATTAAAATACACTCGGACACGAAGACCAAAGCTACTGTTGCGAGATTAATAAGAACACTTAAGTAGATACAAATACTTGCATTTATTTTTCTGCCGTTTACAGAACACTTAAGTTTACGTATTTACATCTTCTTATTAACTAACTTAATTCTAAGTTCATTCTGACCAAGAAAGCTCGGTGGGCGTTTACAAAGTTCCCAATAACCTATCAGAGCTGGTCTAAATTATGAACTTTTGGCATTACATGCGGACGTGACAGTTCATAATAGTTCTATGAATTTTTACAAGCTTGAGGATTTCCCACGGTGAAATGTGGCCTGCTCGGACCCTTCGCAAGATTTACAATTCTACTAAAAGCATTTGGTCCCAGCTGCAAATAATTTTTATGATCGAGTTGCAACCGTTGCTTCTTCTAATCACGTACCGGTCATATACATCACTCAATATTTCGGTTTATGAAGTAAACCCGGCATAAACTTACTCTAATCTATTCGTGAGTTTGGAATATCTCCAGCTTCCAAAACGAAAGGCACGTTTTTAAACATCCGCTTGTTGTAATTTAAATATGACATTTTTCCTACGAATTTTACCTTAAAATATTATACAGATGGCTTACAGCTAACTAAAGTACAGTATATTCCTACATAGTTCATTTAATTAAAGAACGCAAATCGTAACAGTTGCCCCCGGATTAAAATAGTCTTTGGGGTTTAAATCTATCGATTTTTACACCACAAGACGTTCTTCTTTCGCACTTAAGCAATACCAGTCATAAATCTCAGAACTATATGGTCTCATCATGCTTACTCTAATTTAACTAACCTACGTGAATTAACATCAGTTATCTGGTGTAATTGTCAGTACTACTTTGGTTCTCGGTGACTTAACTAAACAAAATACCTAGATAAGGAATCCACGCTTCCGCATTTCTTTCCCGGTTTATAGAGAACAGTGAAATTTAACATTTGTAAAATTAATGACCACCGCAGTAATCTTCCATTCTTATTGCTCATCTGCCGTAACCAGGTCAAAGGACAGTGATCCGTTTCTACGGTAAAATGGCTCAGAAACAAATAAGGTTTTAATTTTCCGACTGCCCAGACTAAAGCTGCACATTCGAGTTCACTTGCGCTATAAGCTTGCTCCCTATCCGTGAGTTTTTTGCTCAGATACAGTACCGGATGCTCTTCTTGATTTGCATCTCGTTGCGATAAAGTCACCCCCATTCCTCGCTTCGAACAATCGGTTTGTACTATAAATTCGCGGGAATAATCTGGAGCTCTCAACACCTTACCGCTCATTAATTCGTTCTCCAATCTTTGGAATGCAACTTCTTTCTGATCATCCCATTCTACTCTTGTTTTCGCATTTTTTCGTAATGCGTCTGTAAGTGGACTAGCTATGTCTGCATAGTTCGGGACGTAATGATTATAATACCCAGTGATCCCGAGAAATGCTCGAATATCCCGTTTGGTTTGGGGACGTTGAAACTCCTGTATGGCCGCTACCTTTACCTCCGACGGTTGTCTAAATCCCTGACCTATTTTATGTCCCAGATATATCACCTCGGCTTTTCCCCACTCACACTTCTTAGCCTTTATCGTTAGGCCTGCTTGATGCATTGCCTTGAATACCGCACGTAGATGTTCTAAATGCTCCTCCCAAGTCATCGAATGTACCGCCACATCGTCCAAAAATGGTTCTGCGAAATCGTCCATTCCCTCCAATATGGTGTCCATTAGCCGCTGAAACGAAAATGGAGCAGATTGCAGCCCGAACGCTAATGTCACTGGTTCGAAAACTCCACGATGCGTTATGAAAGCAGCATATTTACTTGCTCTTTCAGTCATCCCTATTTGCCAGTAGGCTCTTACTACATCGATTAGAGTCAGGTATCTGGCCTTGCTGCATTTTTCCACACATGCTTCTATATTAGGAACAGGATGTTGCTGTGGCACCGTAATAGCATTTAACGCTCTGTAGTCGATCACATGCCTTGGATCCTTCCCTTCAGCTTCCACAATCATCATAGGCGATGAATACTCGCTGTTACTGGGCCTAATTACTCCCAATTTTAACATTTTATCGATTTCTTTGTCGATAATCTCGCGTACCCTCTGTGAGTGTGAATACGCTCGAGTTCGGATAATTTTTTCCTCCTTGAGAGCAATATCGTGTTCCACTAAGTTGGTTCTTCCGGGTCGATTTGAAAATAACCCTGGAAATTCTTGGATTAATTCCTCCAAGCTTTTCATTTGGATTTCCGTGAGTTTTCCTACCCCTTTGGCTTGTTTCAACACTTCCGAAGCACTTAAGATTTCGGTGTCTTCTATTTCCAGTTCTGGAAGATCGAGTTCTGCTCCTTCTTCCCCAGGTTGTTTGATTACTATCGCTATGACTTCAGCCTTTTCAAAATCAGGTTTCAACAAATTGACGTGGACAAGAGTTTGTTTACGTTTTCCCGAAATTTCTTTAATTATATAATTAGTATCGGAAATTTTCTCCACAATTTCTTTGGGTCCAGTCCATTGCATCTGCAATTTGTTGGTCCTGGCTTGCTGATATAACATAACCTTCTCGCCAACCTCGTAATATGAAGCCTTCGCTTTCAGATTATAATAACCTTTTGATTTGGTTTGCGCTTCCAAAGTCGCCGTTTTCGCGATTTCCTGCATTTGCCTTAGCCTATCGAGTAACTTTAATATGTACACTACTACCGGTTCGTTGGTTTCCTTTCCAACCCACAACTCCTTGATCATGTTTAATGGAGATCTAATCTGACGTCCATACACCAATTCTGCGGGACTAAATCCGTGTGCCGCGTGCGGTGCACATCTCAAAGCGAAAAGCGCTTGATCGATATATTCATCCCACTCATTTCCGTTTTCGTAACACAATGCTCTTAGGATTCGCTTGTATACGCCGTGGAATCGTTCTACTGCGTTTGATTGCGGATGATATGCTGAACTGTGTATGATTTTTATACCACATCGGTCAAGAAATTCGGTCGTTAGATTGCTGGTAAATACAGTGCCCAAATCCATCTGGATTTCGGATGGAAATCCTACTCGTGAAAATATATTTAATAACCCTTTTACCACCGCTTCAGAATCTGCTACTTTCAATGGGATCGCGTCAGGAAATTTTGTGGCACTACAAATTAGCGTTAGTAGATATCTGTTTCCCTTCTCGGTTTTCGCTAAAGGTCCTACAATATCCACATTTACTCGCTTATACTCGTTGATTACTGGCACTCTACACATTGGAGCTTTTTCTCTATCAGTGGACTTCCCTACGCGCATGCAAACGTCACAGCACTTGATTTTGTTTTTCACGTCTCGTCCCATCTGATTCCACCAATAATTCTGCTTGATCCTGTCAATGGTTTTGTTACAACCCAAGTGTCCCATCCACATGTTATCATGTGCGATATCTAGCAACTTGCTTTGTAATTTTTCTGGCACCATCACTTGCTCAAAGCTCCGACCCAATTTGTCAGTAATTCTCCTGTGCAGAATTCCATAAGCAATGTAGAATTTTGCTCCATTGTTCTCCTTCTTTGATTCTGCCATCTCAAAATACTCCTTTAATTTTGGATCTTCTAATTGCAGCATTCTTAAGGTTGTCGGTGTAAGTTTTGTTATGTCCGAGTAGTCGATATCCGATTTAGGTATTGAAAATTGTTCGTCATTTTCCAGGCTCGGTGATTTATACCAAATCTCCTTTTCCGCTTCTTCTCCCGGTTCGTCGGAATCTTTTCCGTCTTCTGAACTCTTTACTTCGGCATTCGTTTCTTTATTTTCATCGTGAACCTTCTCCTTTTCCATTGTAGCCTTCGCCTGCGCTCTCGTTAATGCGAGCACTTGTTGAATTACCACATCATTTTCCTTCGGCAGCATCTCCCACGTTCTATTCGATAGCAGATACGTATAATCTCGAGGCAAATGATTCGCTACAGCTGCTTCGGTTTCCACCTGAATTTCTGGCAAATTTAATTTTACCTTCGCAACTGGTAACGCCACACATTCTTCATTCAGGAGTCCTTGCACATATACATATTTCCCTGTATAATCGGCTCCTTTGATTAAATTTGTGTGCACGATATCATAGCTGGCTCCGCTATCTCGTATTAATTTTGCTTCCACTCCATTTACTTTCGCTATTATGGTATAAGATTCTAGCAGACCTTCCTCGTTCTTGCTCTGGCCTATCGTTGCTAAAACGACTTGTGTTTTGGGACATTCCGGTGAACCTTTATAGTGACCTACCGCACCACATCCAAAGCACTTCCCCGGCCTTCGTCTGTCGAAACTGCGTTTGTCCAAGTTTTCCTTGACAACACTTTCCGTTTGCAACTGACTTTTCCCTAAGTCATTTTTCAAGTTCGACGTCGTTGGCTTAGTTTCGAACTTATTTTTCGATGTCTTGAAGTTTCCATTATATTGCCGTTCTGTACCTGGTCCTCTTTTGGTGACGTCTGTGTCTGCATGCTCTGCAGCTTCCTCCATCGTCTTGGACTTGTTTCGGTCCTCCACCCAGAATTTCATCTCTCCTGGCAACGAACTATAAAATTTCTCCAAGCACATCCGTTGAGTTAGCTTGTCGAAGTTTCCTTCCGCTTCTTCGCTCTTGATTTATTCCTGGAAATTGGTTTTTAGTTGGTATGCAAATTCCGCATAACTCTGGTCAGTTTTCCGTTTCCCGTACCGAAATTTCGTTCTAAAAACTTCTGCTGTTAGCTGATATTTCTTGAGCAGACTAGCCCTGACTTTCTCGTAATCTTTGCTGTCCTCTTCTGTTAATCGAGCCACGACCTCATTCGCTGTTGGTGACAACACACTCGTCAATCGAATTGGCCACGATTCCTTGGAGAAGTTCAATTGCACACAAACCCGCTCGAAATTCGTTAAATACAATCCCATGTCACCGTCATCCTTGAAAGGTTGCAATTGCTTTGTCATATTCAAGGACATATTCCTAATTGCATTGACATCATGTACATTATTTCCATTTGCCGTTTGAGCTTGGGCCTGAGCAATTTTCACTTGAGCATCTAATCTAGCTACCTCCAATCTTTCTTCTCGCTCCCTTTCAGCTAATTCTAATTTTTCTTTTCGTTCCCTTTCAGCTAATTCTTCCCACTTGTCCTTCCGAGGGTTTTCCTCCCAGGCACCTAATTCTACTTTAATATCCTCTACCGAATGTTGAGCCTTAATCAATTCTTCTATGATCTCTGCCTTTTTCTTTTTCTCCGGTAATTCCAACAGATTAGCAACGTATTTTAATTCGTTCACCGAAAAAATACTGTATTCGGAAACCATTGTTTCTTTTAAATGAAACACTTGATAAAAATTTAAATTCTGTAAACCAGGAATTTTGCGTAACCCGTAAATTACCTATCGCTGCTGTAAAAACTTAACTAGTTCACAACCCGTCGAAAATTTACTATTACTGAAAACTACGAGCAATACCTGATCCTATTATTTCAAAAAAATATATACACAACCTTACTAAATCGCATAATAAGACCATATAATTCGGAAACAAACAACAAGTATTACTTACCCACAACTGCAATTTTCTGCTTTCCCCGCTGTGCTGTCGTCTTATTCCCACAGATCTGGACGCGCCGCCTCCCTGTTCTGAAGCCGCTTTCCTGACTTTTTTTTCTCTGGAGTTTCCGCCGGCACTCACTTCGACACTTTTACAGGCTTTCACTGCACTACACTGGTTTTTCTTCGTTGTCAATTTTTCTGACGTTGTTCCCAGAATGCTGCCTCGCCGCCCCTTCGAATGACTGGCCTCCTGTTGTCTGGCCACCTCCACGGATTCCTTGCCGTCACCTCCTCGACGCTTGCTGGTTTTCCAACGTTTCCACTCTTACGTGACGCCGTCCCCAGTCCTCTACGCCGTTCCCGGATTGACCGCTCCCGTTGGACCACGGAATTTCCTGCATTCACTCCTCGGGGCTCCTGGATTTTACCTACGCCGCTTCCCGGAATGACCGCTTCCGTTTTACCGCCTCAATTTATTAGATGCTTTTTCCCGTCCTGTTCACGTGCTTCCCCTTGTATATTTTAACGCTTGCACTTGGACCGACTTCGAAACAAAAGAAATCTTCTGTCGTGCGATTTAAATAAGTTATAAATCACACCGCTTGATCACCACTATCGCGAGACGCCTAAAGTCGGGGTGACTGGCAATCCTTTTAATTAAAATACACTCGGACACGAAGACCAAAGCTACTGTTGCGAGATTAATAAGAACAGTTAAGTAGATACAAATACTTGCATTTATTTTTCTGCCGTTTACAGAACACTTAAGTTTACGTATTTACATCTTCTTATTAACTAACTTAGTTCTAAGTTCATTCTGACCAAGAAAGCTCGGTGGGCGTTTACAAAGTTCCCAATAACCTATCAGAGCTGGTCTAAATTATGAACTTTTGGCATTACATGCGGACGTGATAGTTCATAATAGTTCTATGAATTTTTACAAGCTTGAGGATTTCCCACGGTGAAATGTGGCCTGCTCGGACCCTTCGCAAGATTTACAATTCTACTAAAAGCATTTGGTCCCAGCTGCAAATAATTTTTATGATCGAGTTGCAACCGTTGCTTCTTCTAATCACGCACCGGTCATATACATCACTCAATATTTCGGTTTATGAAGTAAACCCGGCATAAACTTACTCTAATCTATTCGTGAGTTTGGAATATCTCCAGCTTCCCAAACGAAAGGCACGTTTCTAAACATCCGCTAGTTGTAATTTAAATATGACATTTTTCCTACGAATTTTACCTTAAAATATTATACAGATGGCTTACAGCTAACTAAAGTACAGTATATTCCTACATAGTTCATTTAATTAAAGAACGCAAATCGTAACAACGTGCAGCTAACATCAACTAGTTAAAATAACTAGCGCCAAAATAATGACGACTCAAAAACGTTCGATTATTTCTAAAGGCACTGTATATCTGTACGCTCAAATTTGCCTGAAAATGGCAGCCAACAATCGTATGGCCACACTGTCTTGTATATAGCCACTGTACGACGTTCTAAGGTTACTAAATCATAAAGGTACCGCCAATTGTGCAAATATATATCTTTTGTCTCTTTTAATTTGGGGTTCCTGTTATTAGTGTCTCACTCTCACTCTCACTTTCGTACAATGTTCTGTCCTTTTTAATTTTGGGGAACAAAAGCTTGGAATGGAATGGCCGAACTTTATGTATTTAGCGACCTTACGACGTTCGTTGCAGCGGCCCGAACTAATTTCCGAGGAGAGGGGACGCGGAAGGCGATGTGGTTTGCCTAACCACTCAGGCTTCCGGCTTCTCGCAGTCCAGATCATATCTTTATTTTGTGAATTTTATACCGAATATAATTATTTATTTTAACTTGTAAATATTTGAATGAATAAATGTTTATTTTAAGTGTACTTGATCTATGTAATTGAGTGAACAAGTCGAACCCTGGCATCTATCGGCCCGTTAGCAAAGCCATATCAAAAATTAATAGTTGTAATTAAGCAAATGACAAAAAGAATGAGCAGTAACTAATAAGATACAACCGTTGCACTTTCTTCCTTTCTCTTATTGGTCTATCAAAAAACTCGCTTCTTCTCTCTTTTTCTTTTTCGCAAATGTTTTTACATACACCATCGAACCAGTTTTTCGTTTTTCTTTCTCTTTATCTCCAATTGTTTTTCACCGTTATTTCTAGAATGTCATGTTAGATCTTCATGCATATTTACTCTATATTTTCCTTTTGTTCTTGTGATTCTGTGTTTAGTAGACTTGTTTAGTTATAGCATCTTTTAAACTTGTGCCTATCTTCTTCTCTTCTAATTTTGATATTTCCTATTTCATTTTAAATTATGCAGATCAATAATGGGGGTAGGAAAGCATTTGTTGTGCTGTAACATATATGGTTTTAAAGAATTTAGTAGGTTACTCGCTTTTTGCTCAAACTATAGTTTTGATTACATGGCTCACAACATCTTCTAGTTTGTGAAGTGGCAAAAGGGTTAACGGCGACAACACTTACGATTTAGGAACGAACTGTTCTTTAAGTGCAGTAGGTAAATGTACGATCGTTGGTTTTAGATGGGTGTCTAATTAAATGCAATAAAAACTAATACAGCAGTACTGAAAGCATTTTATACATTTCCATACCTGTGTTTATTGCCCCTTTCGTATGCCCGTTTTAATATTCTATGAACTAGGAACTGCAACGGCATTATTGTACTAATTTAATTGTGTTCATTTTGTGCGCGATATCTAATTATTCTAATGAAAATAATCTGCAAACTAGAGAGTGCAATTTCGCATTATGTCTGCGTACTTAATCCGATAATGGTTTCATTTCATTTCCAGCATTCATACTTTATAAACAGCGTACATTACGTAATGTGATTGATGCCTATGGCGTAGTAATTGCTTTGCGTCGGAGAAAATGTTAATATTAATGCTATTAGCTCTGCAGCATCACCCACGTGTTTATCATATTTTAATTAATGTTGTTACAATTAATGAAAATTTAATATCTCAGCTCCTCTCCCGGCTTCAGGTGTAATATTATCATGAAGCTCGTTATTGCAGGTAATATATTTTTATTATGATTTTACAGCACGCTGAAGTTGAGGTTCAAAACTGTTGTAATAATACCTCCTCTGTTCTTCCAAACACGGCTGTCGCTCCAAATTAAAATTTATACAAAAAGGAATCTAATTTTAATTTCAAAACTTTTCGACTTTGGGGGATCCAGTTCAGTTTTTCTCTTGTCTTGCATGTTCCAAACAATTAGTCAGTTGATCTATGCGACCACAATGGGGCAACACATTTCAAGACTTGATTTAGGGAAAACAGTATTTGGAAATGAGGAATTTTATGCTCTACGATCCGTGTTGACCTTTCGGAACACATTTGCAGAAGATGGAAAGTAGGATTTAGAAATTCTCCGATTCCGAAGGGATCGTATTGTTCTATTAGATAGGAAAGTTATTGATCTAGTCTGGTGCTGTCGTAAAGATGGGTGACAATTTCATTGTCCCATTCGTACGACAGCGGTGCGTGTAATTGCTTGGTTCATCTTAATTGAGTGAAATTGTGTTGTCGAGCCCCATTCGTTCGGATGGATGGAAACAATAATGTGCTAGCGGCGTAATAGTTCCGGAAAATTCCGGGGAGTGAGTGCATTAACTTCGAAATGTCGCAATGTTCCAGCGCTCCATCATCATCTTCGTCGCAATCGCCATTTGTCACTTGCGTAAGTTCACGTGACAGCCGCCAGGTGGCTAATGGATGTAATCTTCCCTCGACTCTAAAGCCCAATGATCAATTCTAAAGTCATAACACGCATACATCATGTAAGCTATCAATAATTCTTGTCTTTTAAGGCAGAGCTCCATGCGCTGGTCTTCTGTGAGCAATTGAATTTGATAAATGAAACAGTGCAACAAAGCGGCTGCTGCAGCGGATACATTAAATAAAGTATGAAACAGAATTGTAGTAAATAAGAAGCTTTTTCATTTAGAAAATATTTCTTAGCAAAATACGTCCCAGACTGAACATTTGTATCGAGCGAGTGATGTTGGGGAAAAACGGAAAAATTACGGTGTTTTAAAGGTGACGCCGACATTAGTCAGCATGTGAACTTTCTAGGGACGCCGTTAAGCTCACACTTACGTGAATGTCTTTGTAGACATAAAGCTGACGTCGGATTCTAGCTGCGCTCAGGGCCGGATCCATACTTCCACAGAAAGAAGAAGCGTTCTTGTTAAAATACCCGAAAACGCGTATTTTTCCTAGAAACACCTTTCAGGCTTCTTCATGGTGTTTATACCTTTGTGTAAATATAGGAAATAGTGCATGAAAAATGCTATTTCAAAAGTGCTCTCCAAGTTTATTGCTTAACTCATAATCTGTCTTCCTAACGCAAAAATGTAGTTTTTCGTCCCGCAAGTTCAAAGGGAGTTCGAAAATTAGGCTTCAGAATCTCATAGATTCGCATGCTCTCGATATGTATAAAATATTCTAAACGTAAAATATTACAAGTGGACTAAGGAGAATTGTTATTTTACATGGAATTTTAAGTACACGATATCATATTGTTTAAATGAAGGAACTTAGGTAATTAGTGGTAGTAGTACAACTTCGCACTTATAACATGAAAATGCTTAATGGTAGCTTGTACACAAAAGGAAGGAGAAATTCTTTTAATGAGTTGAATTTGAATATTTGCTGTTGATACGATATATTTGTGTAATTTAAAGTTGTTGAGCATTAATGTGCACTATCACTATTACCAATAATAGCACGAAGAGCAGAGTAAACTTCCAAAGAAACCCCTATTAATAAGGGTATGAAACATGAAGGTTCTCTAGGTAGCACTACTAAGTATTGCCTGTGGAAGAAACTCATCCAATAAATCAAATTCGGACACTAATGCACGTAAGCACCAGCAACAATTATATTCACGATAGGTGGCGCCACCTGAGCTGATTGTCTTCTACTTTATCGTAATAGGTACGTTTCATCCTCCTATTTGGAAATTAACTGTCAAATCCACATCAGAACGACAGCTAGCAATATTAAGTTAAGCAGCACCTATCGCTTATGTTTGATATTCAGTTGTACTTTTTGTTAACATCATTGGTGTAGGTACTTAACATTAACTGATTTTAGGCAAAACGTTATTATTTTTTTATTTTAGGTCAGTCACTGATTAATTTAAAAAAAAAAACTAAATTCGCATTAGGGGAGAATGGCCAACAGTGAGACATTGCGTTTTCGCCATTAACCACTTATCTGGCCCATGACTTCGCCAACATTAATCTAACTAATAAGCCGTACTTCAGGCTAGTGCGAGCAGGGTTGTATCTCTTTTCAAACAATATGTAATTTCTAGGCGTTAAACTTTTTTGCAGGTGGCTTATTTTGTTTATTTCTAAAAATTAGAGACGTTGTTTTTTATTTCAATAAGATGCCTTATAAAACGGCGACCGGGTATACATGTCCAACAGTGAGACGTAATACTATCCCTACACTGAGACGTGTCTGACTGTTGGACGTAATACCATGTAAAATGAATATACTGGAAGATGGTAATACATTTTGAAAATATTACTCAAAATAAAAGGCATTGCCTTCCAATTAAATAGTAATAGTAAATAGTAAATAGTAACCTTCCAGAAAAACATCTACTGACGCAATTTCATACTTATTTATGACATTTCGATAAAATTTTACAAAATTGAGATTTTCTTAAAAACAATATCGTTAAAATAGTATATTATGATATTAGTGTATAAGTAAGCACGTGCGACTAGTTTAAAAGCACGACGTCGCTAGTGCTTTAATGGCTCTTATACACGTGTATCATACGCTATTTTTTCTACGATCGTAACAAAAATATAAAAACTTAGTTCGACGACACTTTTTCAGTCACATCGTGTTAGATATTCTAGGTTATGTTGACATTCACACTTACGGCAAAGCAAGTTTTAATTTAGTATTGAAACACGCCTCCAATGGCAACGTGCGAATAAAACGTATTTCGGGCACTAATATTAAGAGTGCTACAAACGTCGCTTTTGACACTAGAAACAGTGCAGAAAGTTGTCATTTTGACATGATCGTAGAAAAATAGTATATTACATACCGAGATGGAAACTTTTCACCGTGGTATGTATACTATTTTATTCGCAACCACTTTATTCTAAACAATAATTGGAAAAATTATTATATTATGATACGACAGGTTGTGACGCGCATGAATGGATAAACGAGATTCTCCAGTGTCCCAACCTACACAGAGGTCGGGAATGTATTTCCCGCACTCACTTCTCGCACTCGTTTGCGGGAAGTGAGTGCGGGAAGTAGCGGGCGGAAATGTACGACTTCCCACACTCAAATGAGGTCAGTAATGTTAACATTACATATATGGTTGCTAATAAACATTTTTGTTCACCAACCTTTCGGAATGAACATGGAGCAAAAAAAAGATAATAATATATAATTTTTCACAAGAGAGTATGAGAGAAGCAGTAAATCTTGTTGTAGCAGGTGGAAACCTAACAAAATAGCTTTATCAAAAGGTATTGCATTTCAAATTTAGGCTAAGTACATTAAAAAAAGCTAAACAAATTGAATACGTCAATTATAGCTGAATGTCTTCTAACTATAGAGCAAATAAAATATTCAGTGTCGTTTAGGAAGCCTCTCTTGAAAAATAAATAAAAGATTGTTCATGGATGTCACGAAAATTCCCGTTAAATGTCATTCCGAGAAAACGGTAGGGCTAAAATGGTTTCGACGTTTTCGCAAACAACATGATCGCCTTTTTTGAGAACGTTAGAAGGTCGCAGCCTATCCAGTGTCACATTTTTCAATCGGTACAAAGAGAATCTAAAAACCAGTATCTTAAGGAGTTACAATTTAGCTGACGGAAGCAGAATCTTTAATTTATAAGTGAAGTTAATTATGAATGTTCACTGTTCAAAAGCAGCAAAAAGTGTTAGCACTTAAGAGAGTTAAGCAGGTAAACAAGATATCAAGTGAGGAGAAAAGTACCCTTGCTACAAATTGCTACATACTAAATGCTATAAGTTCCTACGCCCTCCTCACTAGTGCGAAAATAAACTTTATTTTCTAACTTAAATTAATGAGAAAAGTAAGCTTTTTCCCTGGAAAATAAATCAATATATTTACCGATATAAGTAGACTTTTTGTTAAGAGCTATTACCAAACACGCAGTTTCGCAAGAAACTGGAAAAAATGGAATTTAGGTAATTTTCCCAAAGACTTTATCATTATAAGATGACATGCCCCAGAGAGATAAAAACGTTACAGAAGTTAGACATATTATAAACGTATTCAAAAACCCTGAAGAATTCAAAGGTTTACCAAAAGTGGAAGCCCATAAGTCCAAAAATACACGAAGAAGAGGAAAAAGTAAAATAGCCACGAACGCTTCTGAAAAGAATGCCATAGAAGAAAGCAGCATTGCAAAAAAACATGAAGTCAATAAGAAGAATTCAACTTAGGTATTGAAGATCCAAAGTCAAGAAAGACTCAGAAAGTTCTGAGGAATATTTAATACTAGATTCATCATTAGGGAATGAGTACTTTTTCGCGTTTACCCAGATGGATTTCAGAATTTACATGGAAGTCCAAACGAAAATCATACTTTTGAGGAAGCAGACAAATAGTACGAATTCCATGTCCATATTGCAGAGGTTAAACTTATTATGCCTCTAGCAATTCTACGAGGACACAGAAGCAAGCAGACGTTTGAAAGCAATTTCTGCGTAACTGAGTCAGTTTGACAAGCTGAGAATTCTATAACTGATGAAAACTAGGTCAAGGAAGCTGAATTTTGGCAGACATTTATAGAGCAAATGCATGGTTCGGGCACTTGGAGGTATTATTTTGGAAAAGCCAGCCGATGCAAAAGCTTAAAAAATTGGACCAACTCAGCGTAGCAACATACGCCAGTTGAAAGTTATTAACAGTTAACATGCAAATTAGCCATAAATTAAGTAATTTGTTTGCCCTCCTTGTGCTTAAGTTAACAACCATTTTACGCCAGGCGTGTTACGGTTACTTTTACATAAGTATTCCTAATTTTATATATTTAAAGGTTATATATGTACAGAACTCATATTTCGCTTGAGGAAAGCAATGATGGCTTTATTTAATTATTTATTTATTTTATTTTTTTCTCTTTTTCTTATTTTTCTTTTTGTGTAATTAGGGCCCAATGGAGGAACAGTACCAACTGATTTGGGTCCTGGGGTTTCTACATTGTTTATTATTGCAATTGCTTTGAGGATATACTCGTATATTTATTTGCTGTCTATACCTCTTTAAATCTTTTTTTTTTCACTGAAATGTATCTACATATCTGTATCAGTGAAAACTAAATAAATGATTATTATTGTTATTATTATCATTATTATTATATCAAATTTCGTTGATCTGCTTCTTTAGATAGTGGTCATTCTTGAAATATAAGAATTTTTTCTACATTACTTTGCTAATTAATACTATATAGATCGGATATTATCTAAAAATTGTGATGTGATAATAAAATCATTGCTGAACTTATCAGACAAAATAGTATATTATGGGACAAGTGGTTGAAATAGAATTTCAACGTTGAGAGTGATTTTTTTCAACGAGCGAAGCGAGTTGAAAAAAGTAACTCGAGACGTTGAAATTTTATCAGCCACGAGTTGCATATACTCTTTTTTCTACGAATGTTCACTCATTTTAACAAATTAATGCACTTTAGAAAAAAGTAAACATAAAGTGACATTTCTCTTGTCACCAATTGAATGTCAAACAGTTTGAAATCCCGGTAGTCCGAGCATTTCAATCTCTAGTGGTTGAAATGCAATTTCAACCACTGGAATCAATGTCAAAATGACTGATTTCAATGTCATGAGTAAAAAAACGTATTTTTCTACGGACGGGAGTAGAAGTCGGTTTCTATAGCATCAAAATTGTGACAGAAGTAAAACATTTACTCCCTAGAGACTAAATAAGACAAGAATTTCCCTTAGGAGTTTTCATTATGACTGACACAACAATTATGTCAAATTCCAGGTTATCAGGTTAGGTATTGAGTCAGTTTTGACACAAACTTACGCAAAATCTAACCTGCTAACCTTGAATTTGACATAATTGTGAGCTCTTGTCATAATGACTTACAGTGCCACCAACTTTAAAATTTATCATAGGCTACTAATTTTAAAATAATTATAACTAAAATGTCAATAAATTGCGTTAAAAAACGGGTTTTCGTTTTAAATCTTCCTGCAACGTGAAAAAATAGTATATGCAACTCGGAGAGAATCCTATTTTGTGTCAGTGCAATTTCTCTCCCTTGTTACATAATCTACTATTATATTCGAGGTGTATAGAAAAGTTGAAAATTAAACCTTAAAGTCGGAAAGTTATTCCTTTATCTTGTTGTGTTATTTTATTGAAGATTTTATAGTAATTCTACATTGAAAGAATGCTAGTAACTATTGAATAAATTCTTTCTAATACCCCTACTTAAGGGAAACTATCATTAGCAAGTAATTATCATTTTAAGAAATGGACATTAACTCTTCCAAGTTATTAATACAATGTGAGTCAACTTCCTTAATATTATTTCAAATATTCAGATTCTTTAAAAAGCAATTAGCATTTCAAGAAATGAGTATTATTAATTACCATTACCGTTTACGGACAACTATATGTATTTTCATATTGCGAAGCACTGTTGTAGAGTGAGCATTAAAATGGCACTTGAATTCGTAGGGAGAGAAAAAGGCAAGCGAAACAAGTAGAAGAAAAAATATATTGGAAGTGTAATGAGTATCAAAAACTTAGGTGTCGATTACGTGTAGTAACGGAGGGTGATAGTATTTTGAAATACAGTGGACGCATACTCACTTGGCGGATGCATCGCATGTTGAAGTCACCAAAGTGACGAACAATACACGAGACAACGCAAGAAACACTCAAGATACTGCGCAGTACATCGTCTCAAATGCTTCTGTTGGTGTAAGTCAAGCTGCAGCAGCTTCCCTTCAAAAATTCAGTACTGTCCAGAGAACCATACGTAACAGACGGACTAAACAACAAGCTGCCTTAGCATTGCCCATTCGTCGTAGTCATATTGTATTCCCAAAGGAGTACAAAATGACAAAGAATGGACAACAATAATTTTTATTCGTAACCATATATGTAATAAGATCATTACTGACTTTTAAAAAGTTGTAAAATGAGCTATTCAGAACTTTCCAACCAGTCGGAAAAGTGATTGACGTCGCAGCGGTTGGAAATGAATCCATTCCCGACCACTGTGTAGGTAGGGACACTGGGAATCTCGTTCATCCATTCATGCGCGTCACAACCTGTCGTATCATAATATAATAATTTTTCCAATTATTGTTTAGAATAAAGTGGTTGCGAATAAAATAGTATACATACCACGGTGAAAAGTTTCATTTCTGTGTCGAGATAAAGTTGACCTCGACGCTACGATTCTCGGTTAACTACTTAATCTCTCAACAGGAATGAAACACTTCCCACCTCGGTATGTAATATACTATTGATGTACGATTCTGGACCGACCGAATATTGATTTTTTGTACTAGAAGAAATCTGCAACTCCTGGCTCAGGTAGAGCATTAGTACCCAGACGGTACATTTAAAACTGTACCTCATCTATTTTTTCAACTATATACCATACATGGGTTACAGCACAACGTTGCTATTCCTTTAGTTTAGGCGTTGTAACCAGATAAAACCACAGACTCTTATATTCGGTTCCTTCAGAAGATAAAAGAACTAGTATCAGGTGCTGCACCCAGAACTATACTTACAGATTTTGAATCGGGTATAGTGCCTTAAGCCAAGAATTTCCGCAGTCCAAACATCGAGGATGTTTTTTCCACCTGTGTCAAAGTATATATAGAAAAATTCAGTCCGCAAGTGAAATACGCAACATATGCAGATTTTACTTTGAAGTTAAAGTTATTGCCCTCACTAGCATTTGTTCCTCCAACAGACGTCGTTAATGCATTTGAAAGACTTTGTGACTAAAACATCATAACTGTAGAAATACAGTCCGTTGTAGATTATTTCGAAGACACATGGATTGGACGTCCTCAACAAGGACACCATGTGCCGCGTTTTCATCACAACAGTTACAACTGTTTTGATGGAGCACATGAAGGCCTGCCAAAAACAAATAATTCCTTAGAAGGATGGCATCGAGGGTTTGAACATCAAGTTACTACTAAGCATCCTAGTATCTGGAAGTTTATCGAAGCAGGTCAACGGGAGCAAAGCTTGCATGATCTTCAGATCGAACAATATGTAGCGGATGTAGAAGGTGCAGCACCCCTCGAGAAATACAGGGATTGTGCAGAGAGAATAGTACGGCTAATCAAGAAAATATCTTTGCTTTCTTGCGTAGAATAACACACAACACAGGATTTTAGAAAATAATGTATTATGTATCGATAACCTCATTTTACCTTGCGGTGTCGAGGCTGGTGCTTTATGTGCTTGCATCTGGCGGTACAATGCTCAACTTGCCCCGGATTCGGGATACAAAGTCGGAGCGCGCCTTTTGTGCTTGCACAGCAACCACTGTGTGAGCTGTCTGTGTGTCATGTTGACCTTGTTACTCTATCTCTTAGGTCTGCGGTTCTGAGTAGAGCAGAGTTAATTTGGTGCCCAACTGTCAATAGTCTCACCGAGCCCTGTTCAAATCGCAAGGCTGCGAAAAATTCCGGCCCTGGCGGAATTCGAATCGAGGACCTGCTTAATGCAAAGCAAGCTCCTACCCATCTGCGCTACTCGTCTTCTATAACATATTATTTACAATAAAAAAAATACAAAGAAGTCGTTTCTTCGACATTTATAAAATATAAAAAGAAAAACAACAAAAAACTTCTAACCACGCCAGCGACATGCTGGAAGTCCTAAGCCTTGATAAAGTGTGAAGGGAAGTTTGGATGGATTTGTTCGGTATAATTAAACTCAAAACAAATTTTAAAAAAACAAAATATGTTATCCTCAAAGAATCTGATGATATTCCAACAATGAGAAATTTCGATGAATTTTCCTTTCCATGAATTGTTGCTTCGATGAATTGTGTTTCGATAAATTGTATTTTGATTAATTGTGCTTTCGATGAATTGTTGTTTCGATAAATTGCGTTTTGATTAATTGTATTCGATGAATTGCTTTCGATGAATTTTTCGGTACCGTGGTAGTCTAACAAATTAATGAAAGCAACAAAAGAAAACTGTAGGCCTCAGAAATGAACTACCGGCAAATATCAGCAACAATTTATAGATTGGATCATGTTTGAAATGACATAAATAATAAATGGTTCTAATACACTGCTAAAGTTCGCGGAATCGAGTACTCCTTGCATTGCCACTGTTCTGCAATTGACATATTCGTAAAATTTGAGGTTTTTAATCTATAATTCAGTTGACAGTTCGATTTCAAACCGAGCAGTTTCGTTTCAACAGAATTTAAGCGAGTAATAATTGTGTGAAAAATGGAAATTTCGAATCGTGATTTTCGAGTGATGATATTTTATGATCTTCGATACGACTTAACACCGCAACAATGTGTGGAAAAACTTAGTTCGTTATTTGGGGATGAAGCACCATCCAAAACTACGGTTTACAAATGGTTCGCAGAATTCAAGCGTGGAAGACCAACGTTTGATGACGATCTTTGCGAAGGTCGTCCATGAATCTCGGTTGTCGCGAAAAATATCGATGTTGTGCTTGAAATCATTTTATCAGATCGGCATGTGACATATAGTGGGATAGAAACACATCCTTAGGCATTGCGGCGAAACAAATACATACGATTTTGCACGATCATTTGCATGTCCAGAAGCTTTGTAGTCGTTGGATCCTTCACAATTTGAAAGAAGAACAAAACAGGCACGTGTCAAGTTGTGCAAGGAAATTCTAAAAAAAAATCGAAGGTGGTTGTTCAAATTCTTTATATAACATCGTAACAGGTGGTGCGTTCAAGAAGCGTTTCGAAAAGAATGATTGCTTGTTTCTTCGGAAAAACGGGTCATGTTGCAACTGTTGCATTAAAGGATCGGAGGACAGTTCATGCTGACTGGTATACTTCAATTTGTTTGCCGGAAGTTATCGCTGAAATCAGAAGAAAAAACGTAAATCGCCGAATCATTGTTCATCATGACAATGCAAGCACTCACACAGCACGACGAACTGCCGAGTTTTTGACCAGTAACAACATCCAATTAATGCCCATATTCGCCTGATTTAGCGCCCAATGACTTCTTCTTATTCGGATACATCAAAAATAAAATGCCCGGCGAGCGTTTTTCATTGCCTGAAGAGGCCGTTGAAGCATTTAAATCACTTGTTTTGAAGGTATCTAGCTCAGAGTGGAAAAAGTGTTTTGCAGATTGGTTTCATCGGATGCAAAAGTGTATAAATTTTAAAGGGGAATATTTTGAGAAGCAATAAAGCGATTTACATACCGTAATTTGTGTTTCGTTTTACATTTTCCGCAAACTTTAGCAGTGCCCCTCGTATAATGCTATACATACTGTATTCTCGGTGTGACCGGACTATAGACGATGTACGACGTATGGCAGTAAAATAAAGGAGTGATGTAATCATAGTGCTTTATTCTGGCATTACATATAATTTATATTACCTTCAATGTACTCACCTATTGTTGGTACACATCGGTGTATTCACAATTTTCATTTATTAAAGCAGTGTCGTTATTCATCTTTTGTCAACAATTTCAGTAGTGCTGTCGTTTTTTCTTTTATTGCTTCAACCGATTCAAAATGGGCCTCCTTCAGCACAGCTATAACTTTTAGAATTAGAAAAAACACAGTGGGACCTAGACCGAGCGAGTGAGGTGGATGATCGAGAACTATGATCTCTTTTGGGGCAAAAACTGCTTTACCGTGAGTACATTATACGAAAGAGTGTTGTCTTGGTGTAGAATGAAGCCTCTTTCTCCGAATACGCCCTGTCAGTGTGACCAGAATTTGTCCGTAATAGTTCTGGTTGACTGGCTGTACCACTCATACCGTTGGTCCACTTTCAAACTGGAGCATAGGGATTTAAAATTGTTTTTAATAGTTTCATGGATTTTCTCTTAGTTCAAGTAAACGTTCATTTTATAAGGTAAAAACTACTGAACTAACTCAGAATGTTACCAAATAACAAATTGATTTGAGTATAGCTGTCAACTTGTTTCAAGTCAAGGCAACTCATATTTAAAAAACATGAAAACGTTTCAAGGGTAATACCACAAAAATTGAAAATTTTTTGAGAATTTTTTTCGTTCACATGCAAATTATTGCGTTTGAATTTCTCGAAACCAAAACTGCGTTAAAAATTCGGCGATATTGCAGGTCGAGTGGAATTTGAGCAGTTTTTGTTGATAGAATTTTGCAATAATTTGAATGTCGACGAAACAAATTATCTTAAAAATTTTTGTCTTGAGTAGTAGTTGGAAAGATTATTCAACAATATGGATAGATGGCTTTTACCGTGTTCAACAGCACACATTTTTAACGTTTTCCACTATTAATTCAATACTGGAGCTTCCAACACGATTATTATGAGTTTTTACAACGACGCTGATTTGCAAGCTTCACTTTAACGTTTTGGTGAAATGTAGTCCAAGGCTACTCACTAAATTGAAATTATTGAAACCAATTGGGCTCGCTTGAAAACACTGCGACATTAGGTGTTTTCAAAAACAGTCAATTTTGATTAGCCGTTTCTGACAAATTGAACAATTTTCATTCGATCGTTCATAATAGTGTTGAATAATCATTAATATTTATCAATGAACATTGACAAAAATAATTTAATTTTAGGTTCATTAAATGCGCAATAATTTTCTCGTTTCATTGATACCAAAACATTTTCTGTAGGTTGAATTGGTGAGCAGGAATCCAAAATACTGTTAAAAACGGTTTGCGGAAAGTTCGTTGCCCACATTTCGGTCCTCACATTTCGTTCCCGCGATATTTCGTCTACCCATATCTCGTACCCGGAAACTTCGTTCCCGAGCTAGCTCAATTTGTATCCTAGATCACAGGGTGTTGATAATCGAGTGCAGCAATCGGAATGCAGTTAGAAAAATAAAAGATATTTTAATTAATTTATTTATTATAATAAACTTATAAATTAATTAAAGATATTTTAATTAATTTATTTATTATAATAAACGTATAAAAAATATACAGGGTGTAGAAATGCTTTACGCACCGTAGGGATTTCAATGGTAATTTTTTCATATGACAATATTTGCTTCCCTAATTATTTTAGAGCAAACTTGTAAATAGGTTTTTTGTAGAGCAAACAATTCTGCATCCATTTATGCCATCATTTTTCTCATTTCACGTCAGAAAACCTAATAATGAAATAAACTAGAATTATAATGTTTTCAAAAATCAGTGCAAATTGTGAAGTGGTGGTATGCTGGAAGCAGATCAGGTGTAATAAGTGCCATGGTCAGCTACATTTGATAGATGCAAACTAATTTGTTGATGCTTTGAGATGCTTCAATAATTTCAAGGCACTACTGCTTTGTCTAAAAATGGCAATTTTATTTCTTTAAATTTTCGGTTTTCCGAAATGTAAAATGACAAATGCTGGCACAAATGGATACAGAATTTTTTTCTCTGCAAAAAACTTCCTCGGCCTTGACAGTTAAGCGAAAACTATTTTCTTTACCGGTAAACTACCCTTTTTCTTTATGATACGGCAAAATATTACTAAGTAAAGTTGTTCAGAATAAGAAATGATGGCACTATACAAAATTTCAGGAAGATGTACCTACTTAGATTAAATCGTAATTTTTAATAAATACAATTTATTTTGTTCTTATAAGTTGATTATAATAAATTAATTAATTAAAATATCTTTAATTTTTCTAACTGCATTCCAATCGCTGCACTCGTTTTTCAACACCCTGAATCTAGGAGACAAATTGAGTTCGCTCGGGAACGAAGTTTCCGGGTACGAGATGTGGGGAGAAGAAATATCGCGGGAACGAAGTGTGGGGTACGAAATGTGAGGAACGAAATGTGGGGAACGAACTTTCCACATCCAGTTAAAAACAATGTTGAATCCCTATGTTCCAGTTTGAAAGTGGACACCCGCTATACACATTAATATCACACTCTTAAATAAAAATGTAATTAGCATAGCTTTCAACTTTGATTTGACAGATCCTGTTTTTCTTCATTCTTGATTATGCCAGTGTCTTTCAATGTATTGATTGCGACTTAACGGGATACACCCAGCTGGGAAGCGCTCTACCTAAAAGCTACGACGCACAGCTGAGTCGAACAACAAATCCAAATAGGTTCTATTTAAAAGTCGGCTTAGGCCTTATCGCGAGACGCCTAAAGTCGGGGTAACTGGCAATTCTTTTAATTGAAACACACTCGGACACGAAGACCAAAGCTACTGAGATTAATAAGAACACTTAAGTAGATACAACTACTTGCATTTATTTTTCTGCCGTTTACAGAATCCTTAAGTTTACGTATTTACATCTTCTTATTAACTAACTTAATTCTAAGTCCATTCTGACCAAGAAAGCTCGGTGGGCGTTTACAAAGTTCCCAATAACCTATCAGAGCTGGTCTAAATTTTGGACATTTGGCATTACGCGGACGTGACCGTTCATAATAGTTCTATGAATTTTTACAAGCTTGAGGATTTCCCACAGTGAAATGTGGCCTGTTCGGACCCTTAGTAAATTACCGCTATAAAGATTTAAATTTCTACTAAAAGCATTTGGTCCCAGCTGCAAATAGGTTTTATGATCGAGTTGCAACCATTGCTTCTTCTAATCACGTACCGGTCATATACATCACTCAATATTTCGGTTTATGAAGTAAACGCTGCATAAACTTACTCTAAGCTTATTCGTGAGATTGGAATATCTCCAGCTTCCCAAGCGAAAGGCACGTTTCTAAACATCCGCTTGTTGTAATTTAAATATGACATTTTCCTACGAATTTTACCTTAAATTATTATACAGATGGCTTACAGCTAACTAAAGTACAGTATATTCCTACATAGTTCATTAAATTAAAGAACGCGAATCGTAACAGTTGCCCCCGGATTAAGATAGTCTTTGGGGTTTAAATCTATCGATTTTTACACCACAAGACGTTCTTCTTTCGCACTTAAGCAATACCAGTCATAAATCTCAGAACTATATGGTCTCATTATGCTTACCCTAATTTAACTAACCTACGTGAATTAACATCAGTTATCTGGTGTAATTGTCAGTACTACTTTGGTTCTCGGTGACTTAACTAAACAAAATACCTAGATAAGGAATCCACGTTTCCGCATTTCTTTCCCGGTTTATAGAGAACAGTGAAATTTAACATTTGTAAAATTAATGACCACCGCAGTAATCTGCCATTCTTATTGCTCATCTGCCGTAACCAGGTCAAAGGACAGTGATCCGTTTCTACGGTAAAATGGCTCAGAAACAAATAAGGCTTTAATTTTCCGACTGCCCAGACTAAAGCTGCACATTCGAGTTCACTTGCGCTATAAGCTTGCTCCCTATCCGTGAGTTTTTTGCTCAGATACAGCACCGGATGCTCTTCTTGATTAGCATCTCGTTGCGATAAAGTCACCCCCATTCCTCGCTTCGAACAATCGGTTTGTACTATAAATTCGCGGGAATAATCTGGAGCTCTCAACACCTTACCGCTCATTAATTCGTCCTTCAATCTTTGGAATGCAACTTCTTTCTGATCATCCCATTCTACTCTTGTTTTCGCATTTTTCCGTAATGCGTCTGTAAGTGGACTAGCTATGTCTGCATAGTTCGGGACGTAATGATTATAATACCCAGTGATCCCGAGAAATGATCGAATATCCCGTTTGGTTTGGGGACGTTGAAACTCCTGTATGGCCGCTACCTTTACCTCCGACGGTTGTCTAAATCCCTGACCTATTTTATGTCCCAGATATATCACCTCGGCTTTTCCCCACTCACACTTCTTAGCCTTTATCGTTAGGCCTGCTTGATGCATTGCCTTGAATACCGCATGTAGATGTTCTAAATGCTCCTCCCAAGTCATCGAATGTACCGCCACATCGTCCAAAAATGGTTCTGCGAAATTGTCCATTCCCTCCAATATGGTGTCCATTAGCCGCTGAAGCGAAAATGGAGCAGATTGCAGCCCGAACGCTAACGTCACTGGTTCGAAAACTCCACGATGAGTTATGAAAGCAGCATATTTACTTGCTCTTTCAGTCATCCCTATTTGCCAGTAGGCTCTTACTACATCGATTAGACTCAGGTATCTGGCCTTGCTGCATTTTTCCACACATGCTTCTATATTAGGAACAGGATGTTGCTGTGGCACCGTAATAGCATTTAACGCTCTGTAGTCGATCACAGGCCTTGGATCCTTCCCTTCAGCTTCCACAATCATCATAGGCGATGAATACTCGCTGTTACTGGGCCTAATTACTCCCAATTCTAACATTTTATCGATTTCTTTGTCGATAATCTCGCGTACCCTCGGTGAGTGTGAATACGCTCGAGTTCGGATAATTTTTTCCTCCTTGAGAGCAATATCATGTTCCACTAAGTTGGTTCTTCCGGGTCGATTTGAAAATAACCCTGGAAATTCTTGGATTAATTCCTCCAAGCTTTTTATTTGGATTTCCGTGAGTTTTCCTACCCCTTTGGCTTGTTTCAACACTTCCGAAGCACTTAAGATTTCGGTGTCTTCTATTTCCAGTTCTGGAAGATCGAGTTCTGCTCCTTCTTCCCCAGGTTGTTTGATTACTATCGCTATGACTTCAGCCTTTTCAAAATAAGGTTTCAACAAATTGACGTGGACAAGAGTTTGTTTACGTTTTCCCGAAATTTCTTTAATTATATAATTAGTATCGGAAATTTTCTCCACAATTTCTTTGGGTCCAGTCCATTGCATCTGCAATTTGTTGGTCCTGGCTTGCTGATATAACATAACCTTCTCGCCAACCTCGTAATATGAAGCCTTCGCCTTCAGATCATAATAACCTTTTGATTTGGTTTGTGCTTCCAAAGTCGCAGTTTTCGCGATTTCCTGCATTTGCCTTAGCCTATCGAGTAACTTTAATATGTACACTACTACCGGTTCGTTGGTTTCCTTTCCAACCCACAACTCCTTGATCATGTTTAATGGAGATCTAATCTGACGTCCATAAACCAATTCTGCGGGACTAAATCCGTGTGCCGCGTGCGGTGCACATCTCAAAGCGAAAAGCGCTTGATCGATATATTCATCCCACTCATTTCCGTTTTCGTAACACAACGCTCTTAGGATTCGCTTGTATACGCCGTGGAATCGTTCTACTGCGTTTGATTGCGGATGATATGCTGAACTGTGTATGATTTTTATACCACATCGGTCAAGAAATTCGGTCGTTAGATTGCTGGTAAATACAGTGCCCAAATCCATCTGGATTTCGGATGGAAATCCTACTCGCGAAAATATATTTAATAACCCTTTTACCACCGCTTCAGAATCTGCTACTTTTAATGGGATCGCGTCAGGAAATTTTGTGGCACTACAAATTAGCGTTAGTAGATATCTGTTTCCCTTCTCGGTTTTCGCTAAAGGTCCTACAATATCCACATTTACTCGCTTATACGGTTCGGTGATTACTGGCACTCTACACATTGGAGCTTTTTTCCTATCAGTGGGCTTCCCTACGCGCATGCAAACGTCACAGCACTTGATCTTGTTTTTCACGTCTCGTCCCATCTGATTCCACCAATAATTCTGCTTGATCCTGTCAATGGTTTTGTTACAACCCAAGTGTCCCATCCACATGTTATCATGTGCGATATCTAGCAACTTGCTTTGTAATTTTTCTGGCACCATCACTTGCTCAAAGCTCCGACCCAATTTGTCAGTAATTCTCCTGTGCAGTATTCCATAAGCAATGTAGAATTTGTTCCATTGTTCTCCTTCTTTGATTCTGCCATCTCAAAATACTCCTTTAATTTTGGGTCTTCTAATTGCAGCATTCTTAAGGTTGTCGGTGTTAGTTGTGTTATGTCCGAGTAATCGACATCCGATTTAGGTATTGAAAATTGTTCGTCCTTTTCCAGGCTCGGTGATTTATACCCAATCTCCTTTTCCGCTTCTTCTCCCTGTTCGTCGGAATCTTTTCCGTCTTCTGAACTCTTTACTTCGGCATTCGTTTCTTTATTTTCATCGTGAACCTTTTCCTTTTCCATTATAGCCTTCGCCTGCGCTCTCGTTAATGCGAGCACTTGTTGAATTACCACATCCTTTTCCTTCGGCAGCATCTACCACGTTCTATTCGATAGCAGATACGTATAATCTCGAGGCAAACGATTCGCTACAGCTGCTTCAGTTTCCACCTGAATTTCTGGCAAATTTAATTTTACCTTCGCAACTGGTAACGCCACACATTCTTCATTCAGGAGTCCTTGCACATATACATATTTCCCTGTATAATCGGCTCCTTTGATTAAATTTGTGTGCACGATATCATAGCTGGCTCCGCTATCTCGTAGTAATTTTGCTTCCACTCCATTTACTTTCGCTATTATGGTATAAGGTTCTAGCAGACCTTCCTCGTTCTTGCTCTGGCCTATCGTTGCTAAAACGACTTGTGTTTTGGGACATTCCGGTGAACCTTTATAGTGACCTACTGCACCACATCCAAAGCACTTCCCCGGCCTTCGTCTGTCGAAACTGCGTTTGTCCAAGTTTTCCTTGACAACACTTTCCGTTTGCACCTGACTTTTCCCTAAGTCATTTTTCAAGTTCGACGTCGTTGGCTTAGTTTCGAACTTATTTTTCGATGTCTTGAAGTTTCCATTATATTGCCGTTCTGTACCTGGTCCTCTTTTGGTGACGTATGTGTCTGCATGCTCTGCAGCTTCCTCCATCGTCTTGGACTTGTTTCGGTCCTCCACCCAAAATTTCATTTCCCCTGGCAACGAACTATAAAATTTCTCCAAGCACATCAGTTGAGTTAGCTTGTCGAAGTTTCCTTCCGCTTCTTCGCTCTTGATCCATTCCTGGAAATTGGTTTTTAGTTGGTATGCAAATTCCGCATAACTCTGGTCAGTTTTCCGTTTCCCGTACCGAAATTTCGTTCTAAAAACTTCTGCTGTTAGCTGATATTTCTTGAGCAGACTAGCCCTGACTTTGTCGTAATCTTTGCTGTCCTCTTCAGTTAATCGAGCCACGACCTCATTCGCTGTTGGTGACAACACACTCGTCAATCGAATTGGCCACGATTCCTTGGAGAAGTTCAATTGCACACAAACCCGCTCGAAATTCGTTAAATACAATCCCATGTCACCGTCATCCTTGAAAGGTTGCAATTGTTTTGTCATATTCAAGGACATATTCCTAATTGCATTGACATCATGTACATTATTTTCATTTGCCGTTTGAGCTTGGGCCTGAGCAATTTTCACTTGGGCATCTAATCTAGCTACCTCCAATCTTTCTTCTCGCTCCCTTTCAGCTAATTCTAACCTTTCTCTTCGTTCCCTTTCAGCTAATTCTAATTTTTCCTTTCGTTCCCTTTCAGCTAATTCTCGTTCCCTGCTAGCTAATTCTTCCCACTTGTCCTTCCGAGGGTTTTCCTCCCAGGCACCTAATTCTACTTTAATGTCCTCTACCGAATGTTGAGCCTTAATCAATTCTTCTATGATCTCTGCCTTTTTCTTTTTCTCCGGTAATTCCAACAGATTAGCAACGTATTTTAATTCGTTCACCGAAAAAATACTGTATTCGGAAACCATTGTTTGTTTTAAACAAAACACTTAATAAAATTTAAATTCTGTAAACCAGGAATTTTGCGTAACCCGTAAATTACCTATCGCTGCTGTAAAAACTCAACTAGTTCACAACCCGTCGAAAATTTACTATTACTGACAACTACGAGCAATACCTGATCCTATTATTTCAAAAAAATATATACACAACCTTACTAAATCGCATAATAAGACCATATAATTCCGAAACAAACAACAAGTATTACTTACCCACAACTGGAATTTTCTGCTTTCCCCGCTGTGCTGTCGTCTTATTCCCACAGATCTGGACGCGCCGCCTCCCTGTTCTGAAGCCGCTTTCCTGACTTTTTTTCTGGAGTTTCCGCCGTCACTCACTTCGACACATTTACTGGCTTTTACTGCACTACACTGGTTTTTCTTCGTTGTCAGTTTTACTGACGTTGTTCCCAGAATGCTGCCTCGCCGCCCCTTCGAATGACTGCCCTCCTGTTGTCTGGCCACCTCCACGGATTCCTTGCGCCGTTCCCGGATTGACTGCTCCCGTTGGACCACGGAATTTCCTGCATTCACTCCTCGACGTTCCTGGATTTTATCTACGCCGCCCCTTCGGATGACTGCCCTTCTGTTGTCTGGCCGCCTCCACGGATTCCTTGCGCCGTTCCCGGATTGACCGCTTCCGTTGTTTAGATGCTTTTTCCCGTCCTGTTCACGTGCTTCCTCTTGTATATTTCAACGCTTGCACTTGGACCGACTTCGAAATAAAAGAAATCTTCTGTCGTGCGATTTAAATAAGTTATAAATTACACCGCTTGATCACCACTATTGCGAGACGCCTAAAGTCGGGGTAACTGGCAATTCTTTTAATTGAAACACACTCGGACACGAAGACCAAAGCTACTGAGATTAATAAGAACACTTAAGTAGATACAACTACTTGCATTTATTTTTCTGCCGTTTACAGAATCCTTAAGTTTACGTATTTACATCTTCTTATTAACTAACTTAATTCTAAGTCCATTCTGACCAAGAAAGCTCGGTGGGCGTTTACAAAGTTCCCAATAACCTATCAGAGCTGGTCTAAATTTTGGACATTTGGCATTACGCGGACGTGACCGTTCATAATAGTTCTATGAATTTTTACAAGCTTGAAGATTTCCCACAGTGAAATGTGGCCTGTTCGGACCCTTAGTAAATTACCGCTATAAAGATTTAAATTTCTACTAAAAGCATTTGGTCCCAGCTGCAAATAGGTTTTATGATCGAGTTGCAACCATTGCTTCTTCTAATCACGTACCGGTCATATACATCACTCAATATTTCGGTTTATGAAGTAAACGCTGCATAAACTTACTCTAAGCTTATTCGTGAGATTGGAATATCTCCAGCTTCCCAAGCGAAAGGCACGTTTCTAAACATCCGCTTGTTGTAATTTAAATATGACATTTTCCTACGAATTTTACCTTAAATTATTATACAGATGGCTTACAGCTAACTAAAGTACAGTATATTCCTACATAGTTCATTAAATTAAAGAACGCGAATCGTAACAGCCTGAACAAGTATAACGTGCAAGCGTGAAATTTGTATTTGAGTTCGATTCACAAGAACATACTGATTTGTAGCAAAACAATTTAGAACACCAACCTTAGATTTGTACCAGAGTGTACTATGCATTAATTAAGCGCCAGGCGCAGACTCAAAAGGTTAATTTACAAGAACAAGGCTGACTTACAGCACAGCAATTTAGAACAGAACCGTTAAATTTGTACCAGAGTGTACTATGCATTCATTGAGCGCCAGGTATAGGTATAAAAGGTTAATTTACAAGAACACGGCTGGCTTGCAGCATAGCAATTTAGAACACAAACGTTATTGCAAGAAAATGCTCGCGAAACAGTTTATTACACAGATTTACCTTGGTTGTTAGCTCGGCCTCAAGACTTGCGAAGGGCGTTCATGCCAGCGTCGATATGTCGCTACGCTCTTGGTGCGTGGCATGGGCAAAATGCTGTGACGTCCGAAATAGTCTCCTGCGTTAAGCGTGGGTGGAATGTGTCAAATGCCGCATACACGGATATCGGCGTGGCCCTTGGATGGGTCACTCGGTAAAGAACCCCGCCTCACATATGACCGAGAAAATAGGCTTCACAAGTCTCCATACGAACTGATGACCACAACAAGCCCGCGAACGGACATCACCTCGCAACAACAGTGCTCACAACGCTCCCCAAGTGCCGTCTGCCCACACAATTAAAGAAGTCACCGAAAAACACTATGCTGAATCGGCACAAACGGAATATCGGGCGTCTCCACGCCGAAGCGTGAAGACGCCCACACAACTCGCAATGTCGACTGTTCTCTACGGCGTCCCGAGGCTGAATCCCTCAACAATAGGAAGCTAAGGTCTCCGCGTCATGACGCCGAAGCTGTCTCGGTGCGAGAGAAATCGACTGATGTTATCTCCCTTGCTCCCACTCAATATGCTTCTTGGAAATATTTAAACGAACGCTGTAATCAGCGCTAGGGCGGCCAGCTGCGATATGCGACTGCATAGAGATTCGCGCGAAAGCTAGACTGTTAAGCGGAACTAAAAGCCACTTGCGGGTTAGGATTTTTGTGTGATACGGAAAGCTGCCGTATAAAAGATAATAGATTGCCGAAACAGAACCGATATACAGGCGGACTCGCCGAATATGTACCAAAACTGTTCTGAATGGTTATGTAGTTAATTAAATTACGGATAAATATAAAATGGCCTGACATTTACATTTTCGTCCGTTCTTGATGTGATTGGGCGTCCAGATCCATTGTCATCTTCCACAACCTCGCGACCTTCACTAACTCTTTCATGCCATTAAAATACTCGAGCACGCAAAAAGATAACTTCTCCGCATGGTTTAGTGAACATACGAAAATACTGAGTGAGAGCTTTTTCCATTCTGCAAGAAGCTTCAAATTAACACCTTGTTCAATTTTACAGCTCAACATTTTCCGATACTCAAGAAAATCTTGTGCACTTCACGCAACCATGAACAGAGTTAGGCAATTGAAATTACGGTATTGTGTGGCGCAGGTACTAAGCTCAACAATGCCTGTTTTTTCCAAACCCAAGCTGCGAATTCGAGGCGCCCAGCCTGGCTATTTTACCATCAACCTGGTTAGAATAAAACCGCTAGCATGGTATGGTCACATGCAACAAATCAGTGAAGAAAGAGTTCCAAAGAAGGTATTAGAATTGAGATCTGTAATGAGGAAGATCCAGATACAGATGGCGACAGGGGATAAACAAAGCAATGGAAGAACGAAATACAGGCATATGATATGACAGAGAGATGGAAGTGAGACATCGGAAGGTGTCACCGGACGTTATAAACCGATTAAAATATATATTATATTACGAGAAGTGATTTTGACTGGGAATTTGCTCACTTTAAGCTTCAAGCGTCGACACTAAATAAAATTGGCTTTTATTAATCACTCCAGAGCTGAGGTTTGAGTTTTTCCAGTTCCAGTAATGGTAGCTAATGTTCTATAACTGATACGTAATTGAAGAAGAAGCAGAAGACCGTACACAAAATTTATAAAAATTTGTCTATTCTTTGCAAAATTTACTAATTTAGGATTTCTCGTTTCGCAATTCAGCAATTAGGGGAGTGTATCAAAGTACCAGTCTGTGTGTTGGGTGGCGAGTCACCCTCATCTGCTGCTCGTTATAATTCCTAGCTTATCTGCGACCTAGGCGCTATGCAAAATTACGAATTGCATGGCGTCGGCTTTGACTGCGAACAGCTATTGTGAATATAAAAGGATATGCATTGGTTAAGCCGCGTTATCGGAATATGCTGCGCACACGGTCTTGTTTTTGCATTGTTATGGAGGCAATTTGTGTCGAGGGCGTGCACACAGCCAATCAAAAATAATGATGTATTCAAGAATTCGAACAGCTTGTTACGCGAATACGTTAATAATAAAGCGCCGGAATGCATTTCCAATTTAAATTTTCATTCTCAGATATTCGAATTTAACGAGGTGTTGAATTTTTTAATAAATTTGGAGAAGACTGAATATCGAACATATCCCTCCTGAATCTTCCGCTCGAAATGATAATATATTGCTCCTGCGTTTGATTACTTTGTGTCTGCGGATCCATATTCGCATGCAGGTTATGATTCGGCTTTCTGATCCGTCCGCTATCAGTCGCGACGGCTTATCAATATGTATGCGGCCCCAGTTGTTCAGCGCCACGCTGCGACCAAATCACATCAGCGTCACATCCCGCGGGAACTCAGCCGATGTCGCAAGTTGTTTTTATTTGGTATTATAAGATTTTATTAAAATCAAAATTCTGCTCGGCACTACCTACACTACATCCGCTGAGATTGAAATTTGCCTGTCGTAGAATCACGGTTATAAATGAAATCAATTCCGCAGACCGAGCGCGTCGCCCTGTGTTTGTTTTGCGAGGGAACAAGTCAATTTTCTGGAAAAATAGCCGATTATCTGTCGTGAAAAATTGGAATGGCAACAAATTTGAAACGCATTCTTCGTCTTCTTTATTTACAATATCGAGTTAGGTACTTGAAAAATTTGATTTGCTCTAAAGTCACTCGAGGCTCTTTTTCAGCAATGCCTCTTCATTGCTGGAACCAAACGTTCCCATAAACGCTCGCTTCGTTCTCTGAATGCCTGCCTTTGTGAGAAACTCCGTGTTCCTGTCCTATTGCTGGAATTCGCTAACCAACTATTAATTGCTAACTACCTGATGCTTCCTTTATAACGCTGTATTTATAGCCACCTGCAGGAAACTTTGCCTTGATTCAAGTGCGTAGCAACTGATATAATGGCTGTAGAAACTATTATTGTTCTACAGCTAAGAGTAACTGCAATAGAGAGAGGTCGATAACGTAGCCAACTGGAAGGGTTTTTGATGTGTCCAATAGAGTGGACCATAAACGCTTAACGGATCACATCGAGATAGATGACCCTACCCTACAATAGTAACAACTGACAGACATAAATATGTCAATATTACATATTCTATTAATTATTATTGATACATTTCTAGAAATTCATAATCCGTGTAGGAAGAGTTGATAACAACTCTTTTGGATAAATAACTATTTTTAGTAAAGATTTATAACGTACGACAGCAAATTTTCGACATCCTAATTCAATTTGTCTTCTGTCACATCTTCCCAATCTTTTTACAAAATAACAAGACGCTTAGAATTTTATCAGCCAAGAGAGCAAAGCGCGTACAGAAACAAATCGGTACAAACGATCATCTGCAGGTCATCACTTCCCCTATTGAAAAATGTGTTGAGTACAATAAGTTCCTTAATGTCACACTTATAAATTCCTAGCAAGCAATTTGACAGCGCCAATCTAACAGCCATATTACAAGTTTTGGAGCCAATGAAAATTGACTTCAGATACCCAAAACTTATTAAACATGATTACAGCAACGCCAGTTCCAGCGTGAAACTCCCTAAACTTAACAATAAATTAAGAGAGGTGTCTGCAAAGGTGACGCTATTCGCCCAAACTGTTAGCAGTTATTGAGGGTTTGTATACAATACCATCGATTTGGATTTTCTTCCGTTTCACTACCAACTACTGTGTGAAACCTCACTGTATGAAATACCACTGAGTGGATTTACTGGTTTTATTTTAATATTTGTCAAGCTGTTGATTACCGCCGACTGAGTTTATAGCTGTTTTAAAATAACTACGAATAATTACCACATAAACTTACAACCGCCTGAAACGAACTTTTAAGATTTTTTGATCAAACTGAAACGCCACCGAACGACAAACCAACAATTAGTGTGCACTGATATACCGGGTGACCATGAGACCAGGGCCATTCCTCTATCTCCGTTACTTATGAATGAATTTGTTAAATTTTTTAAATAGATCACCATATATATTGCAATGCAATGTTGTAAAAGATCCACGTTGCGGTGCCTGTAAATATGCAATAAACTCCACGGTGCGGTGCCTATAAATATGCAATTCACTGCCTATCTGTTTGTTTGCACCAAAATTAATAAGTTAAAATTAAGGCAAATTCATACACACAATTCGCAGTTTAATTTTTATACTGTGCTCACTCTGCTTGTCAGTAATTTAAGGCTAGTTAAAATGAAATGTAATAATTAATTGCACAAATAAAATGGTTGAATGTCCCTTTCTTAGTATTTTATTTAATTGCAATTTAATTTAAGCTAGCTCTCGGCAAACACGAAACTGCTTATCTCAGGTTGAGTTCTGAAATGTGATATATTTAAAATCAGTATCCAAAATGCGGAATTTTAGTTCATATAAGTCACAACCTCGTAAATTGACATTTAACACATAAAGCTGCTTGTGCAAGATAGCGATTATTTGACGTTTTAAAAGCGATTATCGTCAAGAGAAGCATCAGGTAAATAATTTGATTATTCTGCTGGGCAACAAAAAAACCTCGCCTTCGTTATTCTAGGATGACGTAGGACCCACGCCAACTTTCATTTGTTATGATGCTTGGAATTCTGCCTAAACCCGCAAAATCTGATAACGCCGTTCGATTTTTGAAACCCACGATTTATTTGGACTTTTGGAAAAGCGCTACGCCTCTTCAGCAAGGTCTACTCTTGTATTTTAATTGTTTTCCCGTACGCTGACCCTCAACTTACAGATAATCCTACCTCGTAAAGTTCTAGACGATCTTGCTTCGATGCTGGTAGTAGGTGACACTGTTGGATTCCTCTGCTGAAGTCGTTCCCCTGGGTGCCAATGTTGCTCTAGGTGCTATTGCAGACCCCGCCGACCTGTTGCAGTACCTCTGGGTTCAGCTGCTTAATTATGCTGGAAACAACCCTCGGAAACTTCAGCTGATCGGTTGCCGTTCACACACTCGAAGTCGGATTGGAAGATTTAAATTTTATCTCGTGGAACTGGCTACAAACACTCCCACAGCTTGGTCAATAAAATGGTATAATTTTTATTTGGTTAACACCCTTTTTATTTATAAAAAACATTAATTCAAAATGGAGCACAAATTCGACAAGTTTCATTAATTTTTCTTTCAATTGTTCTCTTCTAACAACAAAAAAACATCACGTTGCTATGTTACCGCGATAATTTTTGTTAATTAGAAATTAGTTTTGATAGCAAAATGCACAAATGGAGTAATATTTGACTACATAAATCTCAAATTGATATTTTCTTAAATCTAAAAAAATTGTTTTTTGCTTATAACTATCATTGCTCCTTTCGTTATGCACACAAATGTTTTAAAATTTACTGCTCTGCATTTTCACTCTGTTTTATTAATGCACTGGACATTGAGTTCACATTTACACACGTTACTCGCTTTCCTTCTTTTCGGTTTCCTAATTTCGGGGTTGCTCTTTGCAATTTTCTATCTTTCTTTATTTCGATTTCATTTACCTTTCAGATTGTTTGCTATTCACTGACCTTTGCTTTTACTAATAATTTCGCTCATTTAGTTTGCACATAACAAACCTTTTGCATCAATTAAATTTTGTTTGGCCTGGCGTTAAATATGCACAAACCTATTATGAATTATCTTACTTTATTCAACTTCAAATTTTAACCCTCTGATATATGCTTTGCTTATGCGTGTCTTTATCCGACTAATTAGTGCTTCTCGTATCTCATTACCAATGCATTTAATACTTTTATTATTGTTTAAAATGGAAATTTTATAAAATATCAACTCTGTGCTTTATTGACTTGGTTAAATATTTTGCACTGCAAACAGAGTCAAGTTGTAGGCTTAAAACCAATCCAATATTATGTTTTTCGCAATCTACGACTCAAATTACATACGATGTTGTTGCTGAATTTGCTTAGGTATTACACAAATATATTTAAAAAATTAACTAATTATATATTTTTCAATTTTAGTTAAAGATAAAGTAGTGCATAATGCATATTGTTAGATTGGTAATTAAATTTTCTATCTAATGGCAAGATGGCCCTTAGTAGGTGCCATTAAAAAAAGTAACTTTTTCTTAAAAAACGTGTTTAGCAAATTTTATTCTTTTATTAAAGGTTTGTTATTTACCTTACTGATAAAATAGCTTTAATTATGAGTTGCGAGAGTAAATTAGAACAGATTTTTCCAAGTCACGGCCTTCTATACTGAAAAATAAAATAAAAAATGTTTTTTTGTTTGAAATAATTTAAACTTGACGATACTATTATATGTAATTTGACTTGTAGATTCCGAAAAACATAAAATATATATGGTGATCTATTTAAAAAATCAAAGTTGGTATCATTTCCAGTGAAACCGAAAGTCGGCCATTTTGACTATATCTATCGATAAATCATAAATTATGTCTAGCATCTTCCTATCAAATTTTATCCAAATTGATTCATAAATAAAGAAGATATAATCATGACCCTGGTCTCATTGTCACCCGGTGTAACAGGTTCCGTAATAGGCTAATAAGCATAGCATCATCGTCAGCCTAAGATATTTTGTCTGTGAAGGCGACAGTGCAGGTATTATGCGACAAGCGCAAAATAAATGTTGTCGATCGATGCTTACATTTTCCTCAAATCTCAGACCTCCTGTCCAAAATACGCCATACGTTGAATAAACAAGATCACATAAGTTAGCAAGTTGTAAGGATTCACTTCTATGTACGAGTAAAATATAATACTGACATTTCATTGCAGTATAAAAAAGTTTGTGACGACATATAAAGCCTTTCAAAAGCTAGTACTGTCAATTACTTCATGAATTGTTGACAAAGTATTAATTTCTTAAAGTCGATAGTAAACCAAATTGGTTTAGTTTTAGTCAATTGTAAATTAACATCGATATCAATCTTAGTCAGTACTAATCCACATCGGTGTAGTTCAGCTAGGTGGTAACTCAAGTCGGATCTAAATCCACATCGGTGGTAAACCACATCATTGATAGTGCGCACTCACCGTTTTTGAATTTGCACGTAGAGGGACAGTGGTATCAATAGAGGGGGGCTATGTGGTTGCTATTATGTAGCTCCTCATAGCTGAATACATTGAAGATATGAAACGAATGTTTGGTGATTTCACACAAGCATCAGAAAGAGTAGGACTCAAGATAAATATTCAAAAAGCTAAACTGATGGAAAACCTTGTACCTGATGGCAAGCTCAAAACAGATGTGGAGAGGTCACCGACTATAAATACTTGCAATATCCGTATGTTCTACCTAAGGTCTATTATTTACGGCTTATTGTTCCTCGAAAATTGATTGGCAGGACACCTTGGTAGCGCTATGTGGATAACTGTAAAATGAATCGTCTAGATTATTGCTCCCATGGTGTTTATATTTTGATCATATCTTATTGTGTGAGCTGAAGAATTTACGATCCCCGACTCCTTTGCCGGATGGTTTGGAATTTCACATCTTCGAATGCGCCAACGGGCTATTATGTCTTCAAGGGTAGATTATTTCCCCTCTTGTCGACAGTTTTACGACCTCAACACTTTTTTTCAAAACTGATGTATCACAAAAAAATCAATTTCTTATTTTTCATGTTAAGGAAACATGAAAGATGAATGGTGGGAACCGCATGTGGCTAGTGCTAATATTTCTCGAGTTACAGACTTTTGCCACACCGACTCGAGAATGGTAGTGTCTGCTTTGGTACTGCTCCTGTTGAACTGTTTATGGACAATAGTGCGTGTTGTTGGATGTCACAAAGTTGACTATTATTCTACCGCGGTAAAGAACTGAAAATCTTGTGTTTGTAGTTGTAATGAAAATATAAAAGTTATTTCTGCTGTTTTGCATAAACTTCCAAAGAAGGAGAAAGAACGTCAGCCTTTGCATATCTTGATTCGAAACCGAGCTGTAAAGAGCTGAAAATGGTAGAGCACAAGGATATACCGCAATAAACGTTGCAGCTATGATTTTAAGTCGTTGTGAGGTTATAGGCGCACAATCGTGCTTTTAAAACATATCCCCCTTTAAAACAGTTGGTCATAGACATAGAGAACTGGGATTCAAAAATTTTTTCTGAGATATTTTCGTTCGAAAACGTAAATTGTTGCTATTTCCTGCAATTCGGCAGAGCTTGTAATATTCTTGCAACTCTTGTTAATTGCAAGAGAAACTCCTACTGACATATGACGGTCAGTGTTCGCCCGTCTACGCGCCTCTTCTCCAGCCCTTTTCATGGGGTTATTTATGGCCACTGTGCAACGCTGTTCATGTGTTTGTCCCTTCGCTATGCCTCTGATCGGTCATGATAGTTATCACGCAGCTTTTATATATGAGTACCTTGCGTTCCAGACTTACACGTTGCTTCTTCCATACTATATTTCGCAGACAACCGAATATTGAAGCTGTTTTTCTCGTTCGACATCACACTTCCTTTTACAAATTATTGTAATTGGAAATTGCAATTCCGAGATAAGAAAATCGCATTATTTGTCCTATTGTGGTGTCTTTTTCTACTAGTTTACATTGTGTCTGTTCTTTAAATAGGACAAGGCTTTTGGTTTTAGCTGGTGATATCTCCAGTTTCTATTAATCTAGTGTAGTACACTTGTGATATTAAAGCCAATTTTCATTTCTTATCGCTAATTTACTATCCCCTTCCCCTTTCTGACGTTTGTTATAAAATTGTTATCCATGACCATATTAAACAGCAGTAAACTTAGGTATTCCTTGACGTATTATTCTTTTGATTGGTATTGCTATTTGACTCTTTCCTAATTGTATTATCATGTCGTTGTCCGTATTCATGCCTATTATTGTACTTTATGGGGGAAATTACTTCTTGTTTTAGTATTTTGGTAACGTCTTGAAGACGAACACGAAAGCTTTCGTCAAATCAATAGAGCATTCAATATTATTATGCTGTTCTGTTTTTAGTTTCAGTATCAACTGTGGATCTGTTTCATCTAAATCCATGCTGTTTTTCTCTAAGTTAATATATGGTTAATATGTTTTTGGATAGAATTTTCGTCAAAGTTTCAAGATTGAGCTCAGTAGAGAAATAATCATGTAATTATTTTACTCTTTTAAATCTTCCTTGTAAAAATAGGTATTGTGATACTGATTCCCACGTTTTTAAATAAAACTATGTACTGATTGAGATGAGTTGTTCAGCACCGTATTTAAGTAGTTCGTCAAGGCTGATACATAAATCTGGTGTTTTTCTATTTTACAGTTTGTTAATCACATCCGTCACTTTATTTTGCATTACTAAGAATTATTTTCTTCACTACCTCATTTAGGGGATTATTTCTATCTTCAATAAAATTGGTTTCGCTATTATACAATTGTTTTAAGTGCTAAATCACCTACATCTTCTTCTTCTTCCTCTTCTTATATTAGGCCTGGTTGTTCCACGAAGTTGTTGTTCTATGAGGCCTTAAAACTCGTAAGTCGATAACGTGGCTAGTTTTGCTCGTCGAAATTGTGGAAGAGTTTCCTTGTTGTGAGCTAACGACTACCATAGGTGTTAGGGTGGTAGCCGAGAAGCGTACAATTTTTAAAATCCGTCTAAAGTCACTGGGAATCGAATCCGGGCTGGCCGCCTCAGAGTCGTGCATTTGCACCTCATTTACATCAATTTGATTCATTTATGGGTTGCTTTTGAGATTTCAGCAATTCCCAAATTTTTCTTTGAGATTCATATAGGTCATGTTCCATATCTCTGCAGAAGCGCCCCAGTATCCATTTTAAGATTTCTAGTATACGGGTTAGTTCCCTTTGTAGAACCTGTTCATCACTGTAGATATAACACTATGCTACTACTCTATTTAGAATTTCTTTTTGTTTTTGAAGGTTAGGTGGAAGAACGGCGAAGCATCTTGTATACTACACCCAATCGCGCTTTAAATACAGGAGCGCTACTTTTTATTTTTTCCCTGTATGTCTGCATAATTATTGATGATTGTGGGAATTAAATAAACATTATTTTTATATTATTACTGTTTATTCGATTTTTAATGTAATGTAATGCATTCCTCTGCATATGTCCTACTTCTTATTCCTCTTACTTGTATTCTGTATATATTTTCCGCATTTTGAGTGCCTACAATTAAACTTCTTCTATGAACCAAATATAATTTTTTGCAGGTTGCATTTTCATATTTAGTATTTCTAACACCAGCTTGTGGTCAAATTTCACGTTGGGGTTGTAAGTGATAGTACATTTTGAACTTCTGCGAGATGTGGAGTTCTATTGGACATGATATAGCCTATTATGGATTTATATTATTGCGCATTGGTCATATTTGTAACATGTGAGCAAACGAAAATGAAATCAAGCTTGGCTTTGAAAATTGAAACATATGTCGATATGGACTATTATAATAACTGTCATATTTAAATCAAAAACATTAGAAGTAATATAGCACATGACTTAATTTTTTCAAAGCCAACCTTGATTTCGTTTTCATTTGCTCATACGTTATTTTTGTTGTTTCTTGTGGGCGTAAAATTAGTTATTGGTCATTTAAGCATTATGACTGCTAAAATATACCAACATTTCTCCGTTTCTGTTCATTATGTTCTGTTTAAATGGTTGCTTCACTCCATTGATAACTTGCTTCTCAACTCTTTCATTTGCGTCATCAGATAATATTATTAACTTGTCATTAATTAGGGTTTCATCTATCTATTATTGTGGTGTAATGTAGAATTCTACATTCTATTCTTAATTTTTGCTGGTATCTGTTGCATAAACTGAGATGAGGTATAATATATTATTGTTGTCCTGAAGTAACTTATCAGTCGGTCATTAACGATTTCACGTTTCCCATAATTGTTACAATTCTTCTTGTATCAGTATGCCTACTCTTGCATTGGCTCATTTTTCCTTCATCTTCACACTATATACCAGCACATATTATTTTGTCAGCTCTTTATCCTAATGCGCATGCCGATTTTGTTTCTCCCTCAGGCAATATACCAGCATGCTATTCGTAGTAGATCTTGTTTTCGTATCAATTTTCGCCATGTTCATTTTCGTTGAAGTCCATCCCACATGCGAGGCTTGGTTACACTGTCTTTGAAAATTATTATTCTGCATCACAAGACAGAGTGCTAGTCTCAACTAGAGTGATTTCTTTATAGTACTTCTCTGGTCTACATCCATCGTGTTATAATAGACAGGGACCTCGAAAATGATGTGGTTCTGAACCAAGCAAGGTGGTTTTGACTAGACAGATGCTCTAGACCAAAATGCATCATATAATATGGATATAAATAGTATATAATTATTTTGATTGCGAAATTAGACATAGGATTTGATTGGGATGACATATTTTAGTAGCAATATACCATGTAGCAATCTCTGCCAATAGGCGGGCAATCGAACAATGTATCTCGACGATTACAGCATATGGCACAGAAATACTCACGTAATATTCAATCTTATAGCACAATGGTGGATGGAAAGAGCAATTCTTGGAATGATAAGACGTCATGAAATGTCCAACACAGCGCGAGATTGTAGGGGTTACGGATATTCCAGATTGTATACTTAAACACAAGCGGAGAGGAGGTAGGTGTATGGCACCAATTGCTAATGGAAAATTTTCCAAGAATATTCTGTAATGGAAATCAAGGTGTAATAAATAAAAACGCCACCATCGTTCTAGACCGATGATTGCAAAAATGTTGAATTCAAGCAGCTAAAAACAGAGTACAAGCCTGTCCATTACTGGACGCATTTTTAGTGTATACTTACTAGCAACCACACGAATTGTGTTATAAACAATTTTTGAGAGCAACTCGGGATTGCTTTGATGCCAAGGGTGCGTATGAAAGCAACCTCTATCCATGTTTGGAGTTCAAACTCAGCAAATAATAATAATAAAATTATATTTATTTGCGGTACAAGTGTGTATGGTAATTGGGACAAAAATGTCACTAATAATAGACTGCCGAATTGTAGAAGTGGAAAGAGGGATTCAATTGGAATGGGCTGCCTATGGACAACTTAAAACTACATCAGAAAATACAAATCTACCGTAAATGGGTGAAAGAGTTTTAAATAAGTATTTTTAATAATGATCCACGTCACTTTTTTGCGTTTCTTTAATAAAACCAAAGTATTCCCTGTAAGTTACAATAAATGTTAATATTAACAAGGTCACGGATAGGACCTTGTTAATATTAACATTTATTGTTTATTGCCTATAATTGGCATAAGACTAGACTTGCAAGTTCTGCATTTACGAATGACACAATAAAGCTGATATAATAAATACATACGCTTTTTTCGTTTACTGCACACCACTCTTTATTGCTTCTGATATGATCGAATATATTTGTCATACTGAAGTATGCAGTGCCCAAATACTACTACTAAGACATTTCTATATTTTAGTTTTATTTTCCAATGTGTAGCAGAGATAGAGGAGGCTCTTGCTATCGCTGGATCTGCAGTGAACGGAATACTTTATGACCATGCTGGGGAAGTGAAAAAGAGTGTTTTTTACAGCAAGGGAAATGTTGGAGTGTGTAGTGTTACAGGCGTAGAAGACGATCACTTCTAAGTGGTACAATATAACGATGCTCATCTCGCGTCGTACAAAAGCTCAAAAATTTGCACCCAAAGTCATGGCCCAAAATATGGTTTCTGCACTACGACAACGCCCCTACACATTGGACCAATGCGCGTATCGTTAATTTTGCAATGACTAAGTTGAATTGATTGGTCAACCTTCCTATAGCTCTAATTTCGCCTTTATAATACTTTATAATGCCGCTGATGTGTGCAATTACAGCTTTCAATTCATCTGACATGGAAACTAGCAATTTTCTGATTGTCTAGGGTGCCTCCTAATTTGTGTAATTCCTCCGACTCTTCTGGCTTCGCAGTGCTAGCAGATTCAGCGTCCAAAGCTTGGAAGTCCTTTCAAATCCTTGCACATCTCAGGAGTACTTCAGAAAACATAACTTGTAGTTTTATAGGACAAGGTTATTATACTGAAGAAGTTTGGATCTTGTGAAAGGAATGAAGGGTTGAAGAGGAAGGTGCGAATGGAGTAGCCATGCCCAACTACCCCTTAAGACATTTGTAGCTCATGTCAGTTCACAGATGAACACCTGGGTGACAGAGAATATATGGAAAATTCAAATAAGGTACACAGCTTAAATATAAAATATTGGTGTCGTGTTTTGCTTATCTATGCTCTATGCCACCTATATATTGCTATGACATTAAAATGGTAAAAAAATATATTCTATAAAAGGTTGAATCACTTAAAACTGGTCAAGATTGATATAACACCTGCAAAAATAAAAGAAAGTCAATTAGTATAATACAGGGTCCGGCAACATAACTTCCTTTTTTGAAATGCGCGCCATTCAGGCTGTAGGGGTCGTAGCGGGGCGGGAGTAGTCTCATTCGACAGGCGTGATTCTAAAGTTTTGTTTCCTTCTATGTCGGTCGCCATCATACTTTGGAACAGTGAGGAACGTGTGTTTGCCGTCGAGTCCTACTTTTCGAACGGATGTTCTGTGATCGCAAACAGAACCTGCGCTACTGGGCTCATACCAATCCCCGAGAATTGCATCAAAGGCATTTGCATTCACCTAAAGTCACAGTGTGGTGTGCAATTTCCTCAGCTGGGATTGTTGGTCCCTGGTTGTTGAAGAAAATGAGGTTACAGTAACAGTGAATTCAGACCGATATGTGAACATGTTGGAGGATTTTTTTCCCACGATTTGATGAATTGGACTTAGGGCACATTTAGTTCCAACAGGACGGAGCAACGCCTCACACTTCAAGGACATCGGTGGATGTTTTGAGGGAACACTTCCCTGAGTGCCTCATCTCAATAAGGGGCGATTACGAGTGGCCAGCCTGCTCTCCCGATTTTTTTGTGCTTTTTTTTTAAATCCCGCGTTTATGCCAACCGTCCAAGGACCCTACAAGACCTGAAGGCCAACATCCCGGCAGAAATTGCCAAAATACCTGCTGATATGCTGGTAAGGGTCATGACAAACGCCAGAAATCGGCTTATTCAGTGTATGGGCAATGGGGGGCGTCACCCACCTGATATGATTTTTAAAACTGTGTAAAACATAACTTTAGATATGTACCTACATTATAATAAAAATAATAAAAAAATCTGTTTCATAAAATGGGTTTTATTGCGTTTTGAAAAAAGGAAGTTATGCTGCCGGACCCTGTATAAATCGGTGTCGACATAACTAACGTATATATCTTCATTCAATGCACTGTTTTGAAGCTCAATTGAAAATAGAATGGCCCAAAGCAAGTGGTTTAAATTGTTTAAAATTGTTTATCGTGCATATGAGATGCATTGCAGAATGTTGCACCGTGCTGAAGTATAACTTACTTTTGTTAGTGTGACGGTTTGTTTATAATCTAGCAAAGTTTCAAATATGTTTATAAAATGATAGATAAATATTGATAACCTAAAGAAATTACTTTAGTCAAAATTTTAACTAGATTGATTTAAGTTGGTAATTAATAAATGTTCCTTCTGAAAAAGAGTGCCAAGAGAGGGATTAACATATTGTTTATGTTTTGATAAAAAAGTAGGAGGCGGGTAAAAAAATTTATAAAATTGTGAAAGATATAAAATTATTCTTCCAGAATTAATGTAAAAACTAACAAACTCTGGATAAAATTTACTTAGAACATTGTTGATAGTGATTATTAGTGCACGTTATCTACGTTAAAGAACTGTCGTTATAATTGGAACACATCGACACAGAAACTATATAATCAAGCGAGTTTCAGGGGCAACAAGTGAAAAACGCAAAGTGAGTCAATTTAAAATCAATTTTCAGTACTGAGCTACGAACAGTATAAAAACAAAAGATAAAAAAAAGCCTATAGAAATTTTGAATTCATTTAAGTTAGATTTATAAAGTAAGAGTGGTTTTGTAAACCTAAAGCTTAAACATTTACTTAATTATTGGAAGTGTCATCAACAAAATTTGTTTAAATTGTCAAAGTACCAGCAACTTCAAAACAAACATTAACAATTACTTTTATATTAAAGGATTAAATAACAAAACTGATAATTGTCATTTAAAGGTTACAATTGATTACATTAATAATATCTAAATATTATCTGATGAAATAACTTTATTTAATTTAAAAAAATACATTGTACTAGACTGCAGTGTCTTGACAAATATAATGCAACAGTTACCCTGCAGATTAAGAGAAACATTAAGCTAGCCGAGTGAACAATTATATACAAGAAAATATCTACAACAAGGTGGGTTCTATGGTGATTAAACTTTTAAAGAATAAAAGGTACAGTTAGGTTTCAATACAACTTTGTTCGTAGCAATATATATAGTGAATTACTTGACATAAGGTAGTGACTGCTATTAAACAGCTAAAAAATACACGGGCTATTGGTCCTGATAATGTCCCAACCTACATCATAAAAGGGTGTGCTGACTATCTAGCTGGCCCCTTATGTACTTTATTTAATTTAAGCATAAGTACGAACACATTCCCCATGAAATGGAAAAATTCAAAAATCACTCCAGTTTTTAAAAAAGGTAGTAAATCTGAAATAGCAAACTACAGGCCCATCTCTTTACTAAATATTTTTGCAAAAATATTTGAATCAATTATAAACAAACACGTAAGACAACAAATTAATTCATTTCTCTGTATTGAACAGCACGGCTTCATCAATAAGCGTTCTACGGTAACCAACTTAAGCATTTTCACTCAATATATTTCTGACGCGTTAGAAAAACAATACCAGGTTGATGTCATTTTTACGGATTTTGCGAAAGCATTTGATACTGTGAACCATAATATCCTCTTAAACAAACTTCATAAATTTGGTTTTACTAATAACTTAATTAAATTTTTTCATTCTTATCTCTCTGAGCGTAGTCAGTGTTTTTATTTAAATGGTTATTCATCTGATCAGTTTGTAGCATATTCGGGTGTACCGCAAGGAAGCATCCTTGGTCCTCTTCTTTTTGTGATTTTTATAAATGACATATGTGATGTAATCAAATCTTGTGATAAATTACTATATGCTGATAATTTTAAACTCTTCTTAAGGATTAATTCTGAAGCAGACTGTTTGCTTCTGCAAAACGATTTGGATAACATTTGGAATTGGTCTATCGTTAATAAACTACATTTTAATGTTACAAAATGCCAATGTATGAATTTTACTAGAAAGCAAAATTTTATTAATTTTAATTATACCATGGACAACGATAGTTTGCATCGTGTGGTTGAAATATGCGATTTAGGTGTAGTTTTTGAACAGCATTTGAAATTTAACATTCATATAGAAAATTTAATTAACTCGTCATTAAAATATTTAGGCTTCCTAATACGTAACACTAATTATTTTCATAATATTGCAACTTTAAAGACTCTGTATATAAGTTTGATTCGTTCAAAATTAGAATATGCAATAATAATTTGGAATCCACACTATTATTATTATTCAATAAAGCTAGAAAGGATCCAGAAAAAGTTTTTGAGATATTGTAATTACAAATCTGGAATAAATAACATCAACAATGACTATCAATCGAATTTAAATCATTATAACTTTACAACACTAGCCGAACGAAGAAAAACGCATATACTGCTTTTCCTATATAAGATAATAAATTATCATTTGGATGTGCCCTCGCTATTATCACAATTAAACTTTATGATACCAGATAGACGTACTAGATCGTATTTCACTTTTGCCTACTCGTATAACACAAATATTTATTTACATTCGCCTGTTGTTGCTACGGCTTTTAATTTTAATCACATGAAAATGCATATGGATATTTTCTCACAATCTTTTGCACAGTTTCGTGCTGCCATAAGTGGGGAATGTGGTTGATACCATCAGAATCTTTTTTGTTTTTGTTTTTTAGTTTAATTTAATTAATTGCATGAATTATCATGATACGTTTTGATGCATATACATGTTTTTTTTCTCGCAGCGTCCACTGTGTTGGGTGCATTGTAGTTTTCTTTAAATTTAAACATGTATTTCCTGTAATTCGGTCTTGGTACCTGTTGGAAATAAATCTTTATTATTATTATTATTATTATTATTATTATTATTATAATTCCAAGACTGACATCTGCAAGAACTACTTGTCTTCAAACAATAACGCTGCAACTTGACCCAATGAAGTGACACCAATGCTGAGGCTTGCGTTAAAATACCTTGTTCATAAGGTGTACTATACATTATAAACTACATTTAGAATTTCTATAATTTCTGTAAAACTATGCTCAAGTGTCTATTTTATGGTCGAATGTTAGTTTGAACACTAATATATTCAGGGGATAAGTGTGTGTTTTTACTTACATTAAACTGGGCGGCAATTGCTTTTATTTTTCTTCCTCTCGATAGCTTATCGAGAATTCCTCCTTTTTCGAAACCATTCAAAGGACTGGGCATACTTTCAAATAACTGATTTTCGACGTCCGATGACATTGAAATATGTGACAGTTAATTTAAATGCACACTTACTAAGGTATTATTCTAAAAGTTGAGTTTGCATCGGGAAAAAATAAGTGTACCCGGTTTGTTGGCGACAACTGTACATACATATAAATTGACTGCACTTAATTAACATAGCAGAGACATACTTAAATCCGCATTTGATAGCACTGGTCAACACAGTTTGGTTTTCTTATACATCAATACGTGTAGTTTATGTCTTTTGTCATGCTGATTCTGAATCTGATGTCAAATTGGCTCTATCAGGTCAGAATTTTGAGAAATGTTCTTAAATAGTTTTTTCAAAAAACGCATTACATTTTACACTCTTTCAAAGTTACTTTTATATAATAAAGATAGTACAAGAAATATTGTTTTGCCGAACATAGAGTGGACATGTCTGAACATGTCCTTGCATGTTTCCTACGTCAGAGCACTTAAACCACTCCCATTTTTCCTCTGGAACCAATCAAATTAAGAATTGGTCGATTTCTGGCTATGTAAGTATATAAAAAGCTACACCGGCTCTTTCGATTCAATGTAAATCAGTTTGTGATAGCTGAACGTCTTTTTATTTCATAATGTCCCATACGCGTATAAATAACAGCTTCTGTTATGCATGTGGAGAATTCACTACCCACCAGCATAAGCGGAATATTACCTTTAATAGAAAACTTATATTTTCACTAATTTGGCTTAACTATTAAACATCAAGACAAGCCATGGGCTCCTAGCATTTGCTGCGCACGTTGTGCTGTTACTCTGAGGAGCTGGCCAAACGGTAACAACATGGCTATGCCATTTGCAAGACCTATGATTTGGCGTGAACAAACGGACCATTCGACTGATTGCTACTTTCAGGTCTTCAAACAAAAACAAGAAAACTATTAGTTATGCTAGTCTGCCCTCTGCTACTCGTCCAGTACATCATTTGGAAGCCCTGATAGTACCAAGGCCCGTAGGCGTTTCCAGTGAAGAATATGCTGTTACCGAACCAGAAGAGTCGAGTCAGTATTATTATCGACCAGCGATGATGAACATTTGCCATCTCAAGAGGACGGAACACACCTAATAAATCAGTTAGAATCAAATGATCTTATTCGAGATCTGAATTTGTCAAAAATTAAACAGAAATACTAGGATCTAGACTCCAAGGATGGAAACTGTAAGCTCCACGCACACATATTTCTGTGTCTCGTAATCGTCAGAAAAAACTATCAGAGTATTTTTCAACCGACGAGGGTCTTTCATACTGCAATAATGTGGACGATTTGATGCTGGCATTAGGTCACCAACACCATCCAGAAGAATGGCATCTTTTTATAGATGTTTCGAAATTGAGTTTGAAAGCTGTCCTTCTTCACATAGGAAACATTTATCCTTCCATCCCCGTTGGCCACGCAATCCACATGAAAGAAACGTATGAAAATATTACTCATCTTCTCGACCAGACCTGAAAGTTGTAGCAATTCTACTCGGTTTACAACTACGGTATACAAAGTACTGCTGTTTTCTTTGTGAGTGGGACAGTCGATCAAGAAATTCCCACTACATTGTTAAAGACTGGCCAGTCAGGGCTCAGTATATTCCTGGACAAAAGAATATACTTCATAAGTAAGCCACTAGTGGAACCTGATAAAATATTTCTACCGCCATTACACATAAAATTAGGTTTGATGAAAAATTTCGTCAAAGCAATAGATAAAGATGGCCATGGATCCCAATACCTTAAACAAAAATTTACGAATATCTCAGATGCAAAATTTAAAGAGGGAATTTTTGTACGTCCCCGAATTAAACTTCTAAAACAAGCTACAATATTTGAAGAAACCTTAAGTGACTTGGAGCGTGTTGCTTGGAATGCTTTTAAAAGTGTGACCGAAAATTTTCTAGGAAACACAGAATCTGACAATTATATAAGACTTGTTAATTAACTTTTAGTTACCATAAATTGGGCTGTAACATGAGCCTTAAAATACATTTTTTGCACTCGCACCTGGATTTCTTTCTCCCCAACCTCGGGGAAGTCAGTGATGAACACGGTTAAAGGTTTGATCAAGGCATTTCTGTTATTGAAAAACGTTATCAAGGCAAGTGGAACAGTGAAATTCTTGCTGATTATTGTTGGACATTGATATCAGAAAGTTCCGAAGAACAGTATAAAGGAACCGTAATAAGAAAAACATTTTAAACAGGACGATAGTATACAGATCTATGTAATGCTTTCAAAACTTTCGCGTACACATTCAAAATCAAGTAACAACGATTTTGCAAAATTTTAGCTGTGCGAACGGGTAATTTTGAGATTAGGTTAAAAATGACATTGACAGCATGTGCTCTGTCAGTCGAGGCATTTGACTTTTAAAAAATTTAAATGTCAAAGTTGATTAATTACAACCCTGATTTAACACATCCAAAAATAGGTGTACGCGAAAGTTTTGAAAGCAAGTGTACATAGGTACCATGTTAATATTCTTTTATTTACTTTTCAATAATTTTAGTTTCATAAACTTGACGTGCCAGAAAAAATTTGTTTTTATTACTATTATTAGAACTATAACTAAAAAATAAAAAAAATAACATTTTTTGCCTAGTGTAGTCAGGTAGTTAATAAATATAATTACTTTTTCGAAAAATTAAAATATATATTATCGCATGAAAAGGATATATTTAGAGTAGCCCAATTCCAAAACCAGTCTTATCCATATTTTGTGAATTTTGAGATATTGATGTCAAATGCCAGACCTAAGCGCCCACTACAAGATGTTAAATTTGATTTGTATCAAATCTATTCTCATCCTATTTAAAATGGTGGTTAAAGTTCGTGTTGCGTTCCAAAAGTAGCCTTATCCTAGCTGTTAACTGTTCCATAACATGTCTTATCTATAGAGATATTTAGTTTCAAATCTATCCTTATCCCAGTTGGTCTTCGCACAGTGCAGAATCATGCGTTTCAAAAGAAGTCGTTGTGTAAATGGCTTAGTGAGGTTATGTTATTCACCATAAGTCGTGTATTGGTGGCGTTCACGTTTATGTGCTGTCAACTATCTTGATAATTTATTTTATAATTACTGAGTAACGCGAATAGTAGTGAGTACAATGGGTGATGTAGAAGAAGAAGTGCGAAACGACAATGGCGTGAGCATAGCAGAAGCAGAGCAAGGTAGAGGAAGAAAGAAAATTAAAAATGTAGAGAGATGGAAAAAGCCATTGCGAAGAAGAACAGGTAAGTCTATACTCTATAATTTGGTTAATTAATTACTAAACCACGTGTTTTGAATAACAGGTATACACCAAAACGTTTACCAAATCTGCCCAACTGCTCACATAAAGTTGAACCGGCTTACCAGTGTAGTACTCTTATTCTGCAAGATGTTAGAAGATTACATCAATCATTCTACTCATCTTCAAATAAGATAGATCAAGACAAAACATCACAAGAAGACGGCGCTGTAAATTAGAGAACAGTAGTAGAAAAGAAATTACAATAAAATATGAAGTCGCAAGATACAGAAAGGAATCCGGAATTAAAAATATTAGAATTTGTCAAAAAGCATTAACATCGATTTTAAGTATTTCGAAAAATAGAGTTCAGAGGGTATGCAAGATGCATTTACAGGAAGGTACAATGGCCAAACAAAAGCGAGGCGGCGCGGCGATAGAAGATCAGCAACCTATGCGCCCAAAACGGAGCCAGTTAAAAGTTTTATTAGAAAATTGAAACCACTTCAGTCGCATTACTGTAGAAATATAAACTCAACTAAACTATATCTTTCCTCTGACCTATCAATTAAGAGCTTTTGAAAGTTGTACAATTTAGAAAACAAGGAGTTAGTGGTAATATATGAGTTTTTCCGAAAAGTTTTTGTATTGAATTTTAATTTAAGTTTTGGATCACCTGCAACTGACATGTGTTCCAAATTATTTCATTAAAAGAGGTTGTAAAAAATAGCAAAACTGAATCAGATAAAAATAAAGCTGCCACGGAATTGAAAATTCATAAGCTAAGAGCACGGTGTTTCTTTAATATTCTACGATCCGAAAAAGAAGGAGAGCTAACATACTCCTTTGATTGCGAAAAAAACATGGTGTTACGGAAAGTACCAGATCAGTCGGCCTATTTTAGCAGGCAGCTTTAGCAATACAATTTTACAATTTGTTTGGGAACATCAAAAGCTGAACAAAAAGTTAGTAATACTTTTATCTATACTTGGAATGAGATGGAATATGCAAAAGGTTCCAATGAAATTACTTCAGTAGTTTACCACCGATTAAACAATACTGATCTAAATAATATCCATACGATTCGATTGATAGCAGATGGATGCAGTGGACAAAATAAAAACCGATCCATGATTATGATGCTAGTCAAATGGTTTCATATTGCACCAAGGACGATCAAACGGTTTTTTTTAGTTTTTCCAGTTCCAGGTCATTGATTTATACCACCTGACAGAATATTTTGATAAATAGAACGAGTCGCCAGGAAATAGGAAACTATTGTAGAACTTGGTGAATATTTTTCCATTTTTTCAAACCATGGAATTACCGTTCAGTTCAAGACATTGGTGTTTTAAACTGTAAAACGCGTGCTACTCAGTACTTTAAACCCCCAGCATCATCGCATTTCCAGTTTGCCAAGAGCAAACGAATAATAATTGCCAGGTCAATAAATGACAACATTTTAGTGAGAGGAGAACCTCATTATAATAGTGATATTGGTACAGCCATGAGCATTTTCAAAAGGGGCAGGAGCATAAACAATGTAGTACCTGAAACTATTAATCCGGATGAGGTGGCCGAAAAAAATAAAAAAATTGTTGACGTAAATAAATTATTGATAAAGCACTTTGAAAAGGATTGGCGAGAACTACCAGCATTGCAATTTTATAAAGATATACTTCCAAATAATTTAATGGACGTGGAAAATGCCGAGGAGAAAGACGACAAGGAAAATGAAGATGTCCCAATGGAGGAAACAGATGTACCTACACTTTAAATTGTTTTGTATTAGAGTTAGAGTTTATTAACATTTTTGAGAATAAATAATATTCGTTTATATCTCTTAGATTTTTTATTTCAAACAAATAGCCTATTTTTCTTTGAAGTAAAAGGATAAACGATGTGGTGCTGTATTATTAGGGCTGCGGAATTAATTTTCTCATACACTAAAACCTTATTGCAGTTGAGAAACTGTTTCAAAACTAATCTTATCCATAGTACATTTCCAAAAGTAGTCTCATCCATTTAACTTTAGTGTTTTTCGAGGTTATAAACAATAATATATTTACTTTCTCCTAAAATTATTAAAACAAAAACAATGAACCACCATTAGGAAGTCCTACAGGTAACAAATTACATTCAATACAAGCTAGAAAAGTTTTTCGTCATTTTCTCAAAACTTCATAGCTACGATAAGACTGCTTTTGGAATTGGACTATTACAGTTTTGGAATATTGGATTATTCCAGTTGCCATTTGCAGTACAAAAAACGTTTCAAGCGAAAATTATAACGGTGGGAGAGGGTATAATATCAAAACTGTGATGCTTTGAATCACATGAATACCGCTTTTGTAGATTCGATTGACTTCACTTACATATCACTATTTAATAACAACAACTATAAATACAATAAACTCCATAAACTCAAATTTCTTTGTCGCAACTGGTTTAATTTTCTAACAACGCTCAGTGATTTAAACGCAATTTTTACAAATATGTGCAGTTGGGTGCATCGAATTGTTTACCGCTGTAGTTCATTAAATTGTATCGGTATATTCATAACCTTTCAGAGCAGTTATATAAAATGGTTTTGACATTTATATATAATACATTTTTGACAGCTATCTTTTGTTATTTAATAACTAAATTAGCACAATACCGATTTACAATAGAAAAAATAAGTGTAAACATTATTTTGATGTTTGATTTTTATCAGCAAAAATAGTCAGAGCTTCAGCTTGCCAACATTTGTAAAAGTTTCGGGGAAGAAAACTTTCCAATATCTGCCGTAATCTTACATATTCTCAGAAATGCCTAAAAACTTCGTGACATTCATAAAAATGTGTGCTCATTTTCTATATTGTTACCCAGGAATTAAATTCAAACTTATTTGTGTACTCTGCAATGACTATAAATCAGAAAGCCATTAGGGTCATTGGAGAAAATTTAGGTATTAAAAAACTTCATTGCGCAGATTATGCTAAAATCATTTACAAAATTAGAATTTCAGATTCTAATTATTGTATTTCATGCAAAAATCGTTATTTGGTACGATTACCGGCTTGTTCTTGTGTAGCAAACTAAAATTTAAATAATGCGTAGACGTCATCATGCTCATAAAAACCACAAGAATAAATAATAAAACCAAAGTTTTACTTAATAACTGAGAGATAATTGTTTGGAAATATGAAACTCTTCGATATATTTTCCTCCAGTCAGCAGCAAGAGCGGCTTTCTTGCGATACAAATGCTTTGTTCACTTGCAGAAGACTGCTGTGGTGCCTTGGGGCTAGTAATTTTTGATCGAAATGAAAATATACTTCGGGAGATCTCAGACCGCATTTTTCTTCCGGTAATGATTATTTAATTTGACCTTATGCGATGCTGACTGCAGGGGCTTTGATTTATAAGTTTACCAGGCTTTGTATCGAGCTCAGTTTTTCGTGTTCTCTTTTAATCTGCCGCTAATTTAGCTCATAACGAGTACTCTAATTTGATAAATTAGAACGAACTTTTATTTGACCATTTTCTTAGGTACTAATGTCTTATACTTACATGGTGCTGTATTGGCGGACGCAGCATATGAAATACCATGTTAATTACCAGGCATCCAAATATTGGCTTGCCTAATGATTTTGCAGCCAAATTCCATTGAAGTTTTTTTAAAGAACACTAATGATGATCAAATGAGCGAGTTGAGCATTTTTGTTGGTTTAATTCGGAGTCGTAATATCAACTTGCCTTTAATCAAGTACTGTTAAACTGTTAAACTGATAAACCTAGCTGAACACGGCCGATTGAAATAAAATAAAACAAATTTATTTATGCATCTAACATCACAGACATTTTCAATAAAGGTAAAGGAGGGGTAAAAACATATATTTCATAGAACTACTGGCAAAGTTTGACGATAAATTACTCAGGTCGCTTTCATATTTGCATTTAAAATTTAAAAATCTCATATTTGTAGTACCTAATATCATTTAATACCTATTATTTTTAATTGTAGGAAAATAAAAAACCTAAGATTCCGTAAATCGAGTTATCGTCTAGTGTCCCTTAAAAAATCTAAATTGCATTTTGCTGTAATGAAACCACATTTGAATGTCTCGTAATTAGTATGTGATTTCGTAAGTTACGTTTGCCAATGCAGCACCCTGTATACGTATCAATTTGGTTGCTGAGGCAGAGGTATGATTCAGTTTTTTCAGGGGATATGTTTGCAAACCCTCGATTCAAGTATAATTACGAGAAAATAGAACTTTACGATCGCCCAACAAAAATATTTATCTTTCTAAAGTCTGGTAGGTACTATTATTTTACCTGGAGGTGCATTTCAAGAGAAACGTAAATATAGCATATGAACACTTTCATAAAGCTATTTCTTGCAATATGAAGTTGCAAATAAGTAACTACTTGTTTATGGTGTTTGTTATATATTTACCTTCAAATATCTGCGAATCCATGAAAACCTTCAGCTGTGTACACATTTATCTTTCCAAAATTTTAAAGAACAAAACATCTACTGTTTACACTGTAAACATTGTTTTTACTTTTTGGCTCTGAGAAATTTCTTAGGCCCAATGAAAGTAATGAAAGTAATTTGAAATACAGCTGTTTTAAACTACTTTCTTCTATGGCTTCATTGTGGAAACCAAATTTATCCCTCAAAGATATGTATCTATATCAAAGAGTAACACGCATTAAATTTGAAGAGATCATTTTATACCTTGGAATAGTAAAATGTCTAATATATGTATTGCAAATAGAGGAGTACACATAATTTCTATTTAGAAAAAAATAGATACTTGTTTAACTGTTATGAGATCGATGGAAGATGGAAAAGAATATTTCTTAAAATATTAATGTAATTTTAATGTAATTACATTCATTGGGCAACATGCAGAACAGTGTAGTATATATAGAAGGATTAGAAAAAAAATGAGCCACGATCTGCTTGGTTGCTCTTTGAAGGAGGAATTATTTAGTTAACAGAATATCAAAAAATAGAGAGTACCCAAATAAAGCACATGGCGCATGGTAATCTTTCGAGGCTTTAACAAGAATGTGGCTGAACTCGGAAACGTTACCAAGACACGAAACAGATCAGACTACCAACTTCACTCAATAATTTTTGTTTCTCTGTCGAGAACGCCTTCAAACCGATATATAAGGAAGATGCAGATAATTGTTCTTATTTAAGAAATAATACCATACCTTGCAAATGAAAAAAATCTGTAAAGAGTTTTACCCAGAGCTCGTAATAATACTGAAGCTATAGAAGGAAACACTTGGTAATGTAAATTACATCAGGTTTCAAATAAAAAAGACACAATCCCGACGCGACGGTCGAATTCAAAGGGCGGCGGCTGCGCATGTAATTCCAACGTTTGTCAATACCCCGCAAGCACATCTCCCGTTCCCTACATGCGCCACGGAGCACTCCCTGCGTCCGTGCGTAGCGGTTGGCTTAAATGGGACGCATTTTTCGTTGACCCCTTTTTCTGTTTTACAGCATTTATCCCTTAACTGTTGGGTCCCATTTTCGTTAAGGGTAAAGCCTAAGCTATGTGCAAATTATTACTTATATATATTTTTTAGTTAAAGCAAATTAATTTTTTAAGGTGCTCACCTTGTATACATTTCTCCGAGATTTGCTTGGTTTCATCGTCATCTAGGGACACTTAAACGTAAAGATCGGAAGGTGATATTTGATATGAAAGTGAAAAGTGGCACATTCTCTATCTTCAGAAATATATCATGTAGGACCATTCATCAGGATCCAGCTCTCATTAAAAGAGTAGATCTATAGAACTATAGTGATAAGAAGAGGCTGTGTGTGCAAAGCTTTTGCATATCTGCATGCATCAAACTTTGTCTAATAAGGCTGACAACTTCTATGAATATTTTAGCCATATCGTTAAATCTTCCAGATTTTGTTATCGGTAAATCCCCCAACAAGCTTATTAAATGCTTAACAGTTCATCGGGATGGGGCCGGGTCATAAACTGAAATTAATTGGGAGACCGCTCACAATATTTGAAATAATTCTACCTTGAAGGATGAGAGGATATCCCCGGATAAATGCGCTTGTTATAGTTTAGCTATCACTATAGTGCTTTGATTGCTTGTGATGGAGGGAAAGGTGCCACCATAGAAGATCTTCCAACGATGAAAACTGTCAGGGCTGTTAAAATAAGGGATTTAGACTTTTTTCCTCAAATCTACACTTTTGAAAATGCTTACTTAGCTGCACCCTACGCGGTACTGCATCACGCTTTACAAATGAAAATAATACAGAAATATCAAAAGAATTTTACCTGAGTTATCAGCGAAGCTAGGCGACAGCCTGCGGATGAATTCCACTGGAAAATATAATGTTAGTAAACTATTGCAGAGTGCTGAAGACGTCACTGCATTGCGAACGGCGATATACCCCAATCTTTGGGGCCCTTCAACACCATACTATGAGCAGTGGTTTACCCATACCCAGTTCTTATTCTGACAACATAACACATATTTACAATTAGCCGCAAATTACACATGCAACGTAAAATTTTAAACGGCAAATGAGACTTACATGGATGCAGCTCGATCAACGGTGAAATGCCAAAACTAAGGAAAGTATCAGATGTTACACATTGACCGAACACCCTGAACTGCTTTCCGCTCAAGTTAAGCGAAGAAGGCGGGCTAGTAAATCGAACACGAAAGCAAAACTAACAGCTTCCCAGAGCTTCGTTTGAAGAATAGACAGCGGCAGTTCAAAGATTTTTGCGGGCATTTTGTGAATCTATCGTGATTAACGAAAAGTTTTCTTCAGGGAGCGTCCACATGCGGGAAGGGCTGCTGCGATATAAAGCGTCGATGACGGATGGTGGATCCTATAAATCCGATCAGAGATCGATACAAAAGCTGGATATATTTTTGTCGTAAAATTGCTAAAGTAAGACTTCAGCAAATAGCTGCAGTAGGGGATGATACGCTCACATTACGACTACAAAACCCTTAGCTTGACCGTTCCAAGACAACTTAAAAAAACTTGCACAGCGCCGCGCTGATTTCAGCGTTTAGGCTTGATCAAACTATAATGTTAACACCTTATTTCTTCTTGGCAGCGCTCCTAATAATTTGTTTAAGATAAAATATTTAACATTGCAACGTCGAACAAATTCATGAAAATAGGCTTAAAGCACAACGTAAAGTATTACTTGTTACGTGTATAAGCGATAGTTGCAACAAAAATAAATTATAACACTAAATCTTACCTTATGCAGCTGGTAACATACGCATTACGCATAGAGTGGCCGTTGCTTAAATAAAAAATAAAGGACCAGTTGTTACAACTGCAACATTAATGAATGGAAGTCAGGCTCTGTCAGATGACTAAAGATACCTCGAAAGAGCCCTTCGAGGTATTTATGCCCACCGCTTAAGAACACGGCAAGCACTAATAAAACCAAACCATATACTCAAGGGTAATACCACAAGCAGTGGATATATTTTTTACAAATATTTTGTCGTTTCCATGTAAATTATTGCGTTTAAATTTCACGATACAAAATCGGATCAAAAATGTTACGAGCCGAAGGCGAGTGACATTTAAATGTGATTTTGTTGAGTGAAATTTGCAATAATTTCTATGGAAATGGCAAAATATTTCGAAAAAATATATCCACTTCGAGTGGTATTTGGGACGACTATTTAACAATATTAATACATAACGATTAACTTTATTGAAAAATAATCCAACAATTAATATAATTATTCATTTTCAATTAAATTCAGCGGAATACTTCCAAAACACAGCATTTTAAAAATTTTAAAACAAGCTATACAGTTTGTTGGAGTTTAGTGTTACGTAACCTAGCGATATCACTAAGGACAGAACATCGTTGCTATGCGATACTTCGCAACAAGCGTCAGGCTGCGGTGCCACGGTACGGGGTTTAATCTCGACAACTAGCACCTGGCGGGCGGCCCACCCAGTCGCTTTAAAAATTGGGTACCAAAACCACAGTTGTGGAAGTAGGGAAAGTAAGGCAGTCGTCAAAGGCGTGATGCTAACCACATCACCCAGTACGCTGTTAACGGTGTGCCAGATGACAGGGTTTCGTAAAGAGATATTTCGGCGAGTCTGACTCGCTTTGTCTCAGGTTATGTTCCTACATGGAATAAAGTGCCCGAACTTTACTTACGGTTATTAACATTTTTAAAATAATATGTATTGTACAGCTATGAATTCAGCTTATTTTTCATATGAATGATCTGACATTGACAATTGAGAGCCGTCATAAGATTTTGAAGTAAACTTTCAGTTAACATAATTTTTTTTTAAATATTATGATAGTCTTTGTAATGCATAAACCTACCTGATTTGAGAGTGATTGTTCTATTACCGGAGCTATTAAAAAGAAATAAAAACTCAGATTAAATAAATTTTAATAAGAGCATTTATATTTTATTTGAACTATCATGAATTAAATAAACAAGAATAGCATAGAAGTACAGTAGCTATTGCATAAATATTGGCACGCAATGTAAAGCCATAATAACATCAATATTTTATGTCAATAACAATCCAAATGCGTAAATATTGTTTTTAAAGTTGCCTACTAATCTGACTAATTGAAAATACCATGCCAACTTGTTGTCGCAGAATCACGGCAATTTTATAACGGGTGTTCATAAACAGTCGTCATCCCAGTAGGTTTTGACTTCAGAAACGTATGTCTATTAAAATTGAGAAAAGATGCGCTATGACAGTACTCAATGACGTTTCATTGTGTTGCACGAATTAATCAAAGACATAACATTTTGTTTTTCAAAGCAACTGGGATGACGACTGTTTATGAACACCCGTTAGATAGGGTGTGAAAATTATCAAATAGTGGTTTCGAACACTATCAGGCGGATTTTTGGTATCATATTACAAACTTGCTGCAACGGTTGTTTAAAATATCCCTAATTTTTAATTATTTAACTTACTGTTATCGTTAAGCGTCAAGTGATTACTAAACTAGAAAAACCCACGAAAAAGACGCAAAAATAAACAGTACAGAAGAACGCCCAAAAATATCGATTAAAGTTGATATATCAAACCGATAAAGCAAGATGATAAAGCGAACTAGTAAACCTTGTTAGGTACTTTAACGACATGCCATAAAAGTGACACATCCATCCCTTAGGTATTGTTCGGGCTTATAAGCGTAATTAGTGTAAATTTTAAAAATCCATTAAGGAATGTGTGCGAGGCATTTCAAAATATAAATCACAAATACACATTATCAAATTTGCTAATAAAATTTTCTGTGCCGCCTTGTTTAGAAACTATTTTCCAACAACTCTCTAGCTCTTGCTTTTCTACCAATAGTAACTAGGAAGATGAAGATTCTGGAAGTTGTGCATATCGTCAAAATCCCCTAACAATTTGTGAATGTTAATAAAATAAACGTAACTGTACCCTTATTAGCTTTGTCATACAGAAATGTACTTACTTGGCTTATAAGAAGGTTGTCCAATGAGAAGGCGTAAAAACCTCCATAAATTAAATTTATGATATTACATAGTAAATAGATAGTAGAAGCAAATGCAGCACAAAAAAAAATAGTGCCCAAAACTTGCCAGCCCACAAAAACATAACGTATTAGACGACGAAAGAAATTTTGTAGAAGCGCTAAGATGTGTACAAAAGGGTGATTAGTTAAGGCGTACTAATGTAAACTAAATGGAATGGATTTGGCGAAAACAGAGACCTTGGTTAGATAATATACTAGACATAATATTTGGAGCTAATCTCGTAATAGCACTGAAATACTTATTAAGCTTTCTTATACTATTTCAAATTGCAAATGTCACCATAGCAGTTGATTTTTGACTGTAACTGCAAACTAAATAAGTAAGTAATGTGTGATATGTCTCCTTTAAACAGTTTGAGTGGTGTTTTGTTTGTATTCTGATGAATTATTAATATAATAATATTCATAAATATTTAACTACAGCCAACTACTTACAAAATAGGTATCTAATTTAAAATTCTCCATAAAAATGAAATAATACAGGAGGTAAATATTCCGATTATAATGCAGTGGATTCATAATAAACTGAGGAACGCATAGGGAACGGAAGCTTCAAAGACTCCTAAATTGGCTTTAAATTATAGTTGTCACGCCAATACACCTGCTGTCGAGCATAAGTTCGAACGGAAGAATTCTCAGCGGAAACAGTTCAGGAGAAGGAACTAAACGGAAGAGAGTGAATTAGTCGCATTCATCATTTGAGTAAACTCGCGCCACGGCCACTCATGCTGTTATTAACAGCTCGGCACTAAAACACAGAGATAAAATCTTAATAGGCGAATGCGTTACCTTTTTGCATTGCTAATAACGCTAGTGCGGCTGTGTGAAGGTTTTTAATAATAGGGGTTGGTTCTAACAGTAGGTCTCAATCTCGTAATTGTTATTGGTATGCCCGAGTTGCTAACGAGTGTGTTCTGTGTTGTTTTGTGTTTTCTAGTTTTTCCTATATAACCTATACAACATCACAAGCTAAAGTTCATGTCGGTAGATTTAAAACGTTATGCAAGGGAAATGTATTATTGTCTTTCCATCTCTTTTGGATTACCCAACTGTTTTCGGAATTTAACTAACTTGGTCCTTTTTGGTGTACACATTTTTCTTGAAATATTGATCAGAACCTAAAGAGTGCGCATTATTTCAACAAATATTATAGTATCAAATTGTGAATACGATTCTCAAAAATAGGCAATTAAGAAGCAATTTAGTATGGTTCTGGAAAATACTAATAGTAGTTATTATGTCACAAGCTATAAAATTATAATAATGCATAGCTGGTAGGTGGACAGTAATGCCTCTGTCGCTTATTACACGCAAGGGTAAAAGTTAATGGGCAACACCACGAGCAAAATTTAAAACGCCTTTAGGGAAACGGTACATCAACCGATTAATTGATCGATAGAAATAATGCTAAAATAACAACATAATTGCAAATATAAGAATATACGGTGCCCCCCACTCCATAAAAGCACCCTTAGGTGCTTTCCAAGAATACTTCGACACCCAGCATCACTCGGTTTCAATAGTACAATGAAATGTTATGAACCAGTTATTTACCATAAAAATTGTCAATACGCACTTCAATCCGCTTCACAGTTCAATGTTATGAATCAGGTCTATGACTACATTTACACGGTAATTTAACGCAGCTGTTATTTAAACCGTTGTTATTAAAACTCGAGTAAAACGTGCGTTTACACAAGGGGCGTTGTACAGGCGTTAAAGTGTACGTCGGTGTTAGCATGGTGTTATCTAAAACCTCGTCGCAGTGTGACCAACTGCTTCGAGATTTTTCCATCTGTAACTCTGTCAGATGCTGTCTGTAATTATAAAATTATAAACATAACCGCTATAACCTACAAGATTAATAACATAGCTGATACAATTCAACGGAGTGACGGTGACAACTGCGACTCAGAACAACCAACCGTCTTTACAACTATGTTGGTAGTCCTGTTTCAAAACGGGTGTAAGTCGAAAGTATCCATTTACACGTACATTTTACACCCGCTTACTAACGTCACGCCTCTTAGCAAAGTGGTGTAGCGTTAGTAAACCGGTTCTAGTAAAACCGGCGTTAAACCCCATTTACACTACAATTTACACCGGTGTTAACAACAACCGATGTTGTAACACCGGTGTTAACGGACCGTGTAAATGTAGTCTATTGTTATAAAAACGATTGATACGCGCCCCTTAGGTGCTTTCAAAGAATACTTTGGCACCTTATCTTCGCGTTTATTATGAAATTGAATGTGTTATTAGTGAGTGTATTTAAAAAATCAGTTGTAAAAGAATGCTGTTCATTATATCATGTAAAAAATAAAAATTTATTTTAATGCTTAACCAAAACAAATTTACTAATTACGAACATTTTGAGGGCTGGCAACCATTGTTTGGCTCATGGGTCACACCCATAGCACGTGGTTCACACCCATGGCACGTGGGTCACACCCATAGCACGTGGGTCACACGTGGAAAACTCCGAATAGGTTAACGGTCATTTTTGAATTGATGTCGGTATATCGAGACTGATTTTTATTTACATGTCGGTTTAGCGATGTTTTAGTGTTGCATGAAAAAGATCAGAAAGTGCCATATCCTTGGATTTTTGCATTCTACCATACCTCAAAAGTTGATGTTGCCTTAATTTTCGGACTACCTATCGTGTACACATACGAACATATGTACACCGCATAGCACGTTTAGGCACCCCCCAATACGAGGGAGGGATCTAGTGGGCTGGGGTTTTCATCAAAAGATCCGCCCAGCCGAGAGGAAGATTTGGTATAGTGGGTTCATTAGTCGGTTGAGACGAAATTTTAGAGATATTTGACTCAGAGTGGTTTTCGATATGAGGGAATTTCAAATCTTCGTCATGATGTTATTATGACATCCGGGACTAACTATTTCCGTGGCAACCGTACCATGAGGCACCGGGAGAAGCAGCAATACAACGAACACTTAAAAGACAAAAAGGCGTATAACAAGAATTAATCACTATTATGAAACTGTGGCTCATCCCATTATTAAATCGAAAAGGAACTATGGCCAAAGAAGAATAAGTCAAAAACCACATGTAAGAAACAGGAATACGATTCCTAAGGTTCTTTAGAAGTTCTTCTGTAGAAAAGTTGAATATAAAATTACAACATCAGCGAACAACTAAAGATATACAACATAAACAACAAAATTAAAGAAGCAAAAACCTTACAGGAGGAGTACGTTCAACGAATGAACAACAATAAGAACCTCGATGACACTTATACCTCTTTCAGTATTTATTATAAAGAAGATACAATAGAGGCCAAGCCAAATCATGGAAAAGGAACATAGAAACCGGTGTTTACGCCTAATCCATGAAAGAAAAAGAAGAAGGTTGCTGATGTGGTTTAGCTAAAAATTTTCTGGAAAGGAGTCGATTCTTTTCTGATGCAGGCAAGAAGAAAAAAAATGATTTAAATTATTCTGTAGAAGTCATTATGTAGACAAATTATATAAATATATAAGAAAATCTTTTGGCAGTGAAGATCAAGCTATAGAGTTTAGTATCCTGCTTATACCCAATACAAAATACATCGACTGAAATAAAATAGTTTATGCTTTATGTAACTACAGTGTTTCACATTCTTAAATAAAGTGCTAAATTAAAAAAAAAAGCGTATAGCGTATAGCACTGATTCCAAAAATTTTGGGACACACACTATAATCAGCAATGAAAGCTTTCTTAGTTGTAGTTAGTTTATTTTTTATCTTTCTCTGTGAATATCGCCACATGGTTTTTTAATAAAATCTAGCATGCCTACAAGTGGGCATCAGGTTGTTGAACCTAAGGTAAAATTCTCGATACACTTCGTAGTTAAGCGCACCTTTCGCGAGACACTGTAATTTATGCAAATAAGGTTACACCTACCTTAACTGCTTCCAAGGCATTCCTTGTTGATGGGCAAATCGCCATCGTTGCGGACAGCGTTCTTCAAATGTCTAGAAAGGGGTAAGAAACGGCTTAGGGTTGATACACCCAGAGGAGAGATGAATCGACCCAAGGGGTTGTTGCCTCAAGTCAGCGGTCAGGCGATTGAGCGCCTCGACGGGAGCTACTACCTTCTCTAGGGTGACTAATGCGGAAAACCGGGACGGAATGGTTCAAATCCGCTAATAGTGAGTAAACAGCAATAATAACTTTCCGAACTGTGCCCGTTATTTGATTATACATAAAGAAATTGATGGCTGGTCTGGCTTAATCAGCAGCCGCGTTATTTAATATAATTTCAAACAATAGTCAAACTGCAAGGAATGTAGTCACCCGAATCACGCGTGGGGTGTAAAAAAATGGCGAAAAATCCCCGATGCATTGTCAGCGGTCTGGCGGGCGGCATCCCCGCTCTACTCTACAGCACGCTATTTTGTGTAAACGAATGAACCACATACAGTTCTCAATCTCCTTCTTCCCTAAATCTCGATTATTTACCTGTCTATGTTTCTTAGTAACCATGTTTCATTCGCGTAACAAACTATCAGTTTTTTACAGCTTTTGATACGCTTTTATATCTTATTATCCTTATTCTTAATTTTCATCATTTTCCTATTTCTTTTGTGACACTATTGCGGTGGTTTATTTCCGTTCTCAGACACATAAAATGTATCTGATTTCCTACACAGTTATTTTCAGATTTGTTCTTGCCGTTGTTGTGTCTTCTGTACATATCACCATATACATACTTTTTTCTCTTTCTCGCCTTTACTGATATTATATTGACTGTATCTTTGAGATCTCCTCTCGTTCTATCTATAATCGTTAGGTTCTCTGCATAGGTCTTCTCTCCTTCTATCTATAATCATTAGGTTTTCTGCACAGGCAAGACACTGGTGGAACTTGTTGAAAATTTTCTTTTTTATTTGCTCTTTTCTAATGACCACTTTTACAGAGTGTCTACAAAGGCAAGAGGGCTTTCAAGGTAAACAGCAATTTTGACACAACATTGCTTTATGACCTATACTATTAATTTTAGACTAACCAACACAACCTTAAATCAATTTTAGTCATTCTGTTCCTACTAATAAAGTTGGTCGGTAATACAGATGCCGACAAAATCCATAACACACTCCACAATTCCTAAAGAGTGGCATCATTCATAGCCCTCATGTCCACAAACATTTTATAGACACGCTAATACCCGGTTAAAAAGGTGTTTGATAGCAAATCTTTCTGTTTTTTAACATGCTTGTCTTGAGCGTTTCTATAAGCCTTCCATTTGCTATTACCTGGGAGTAAAATCTTCTAACGCCATGTTCACTAGTTTTATTATTTAGTGTACTTCTGTTTGTTTTAGCCTGTCATATACTGGAGGAATATTGTGAAACTACAGTTATATAATTATCTTTATCTAGTCCAGTGGGATAAGTAACGCATTACGTCACTCATTTGACACTATTTCAGTTAGGTAATGAAGCTCATTACACCACTCAGTTATGTAATGGTTTCATTACGCAACTGAGTTGTGTAATGACTTCATTACGTAACTGAAATAGTGTTCAAATGAATGACATAATGCCATTTGCCTACTAAAATATTTTTGAAAATGACAGATCTGACATTTCTCTTAATGCACTTTTCTCAATTTTAGGCAGTCATTTTGTACAATACATGTGTGATAATGCATCATTAATATACTTGTGTGCTTACATAACTCGTGCTACGCACTCGTTTGTAACTTACACACACGTATATTAATGATGCTGTTATCCCACTTGTATATTAAATAACTATTACACAACTATTTTATATAACCGAAAACGTTACCTGCCTCTTTGATGCTTCTTATACTTTTTCAGGGAATCCTTTCTACTTTTATTTATAATTTCGCTAGTATCTTGTATGCTACACTTGGGAAAACGATAATGGTCGATAATTTTTCACAAAGATTCTTAGTTCCCTTTCTCCTGTTATCGGAATTATGATGTTATTTGACCATTTCCTTGCATTTTCTCTCTTTTCCAGATTTCAGTTGTCAGTTTCTATAGTCAGCTTTTAAATTTCTTTAACATACTTTATCAATTACGTTGGGGTGTTATCCACACCTGGACTTCCATTAATATTTCGTTGATTTCTTCCAACGTTGGTACTTCCATCTGTTGATTTTCTCTTTGTATTTGCTTTTCTTCCCACGTCTTCGTCATTTAGCTGTTCTACATAACATTTTTCCCATCTTTTAGACCCTTTTCTTCCTGAGCTATCATTTTCCCGTTCCAATTTTTATTGTTTCTGATTTTGGTTTGTATTGCTTCATATTTTTGAAATAAAGGGCATGAGGTAGTTTTAGTTATCATTGACTTTAATAAATCCGAATTAGAAAATTATCGGGTCGAAGATGAATTTCTAATGATAGAATGTAGCAGTTATTTCATCTAATTTGGGAAATATAAATTTAAGATATCTGGTGATATGCCCCCCCCTCCTCCCCCACATGAATTCATAGTGTTTGTTCTATTCTGTTTTAGAACAAGTGGATTTACTTAGACAGAAGATCAGTGACTGCATGAAATCAAAACCAATTATAATAGTGAATAATGAAGAGTAAAGCAATTGTTTGGTTGAAATATTATTGCAACATAATCGAATGATCTAAGGCCGATTGATTAGTCATCAGCTCTGAGATACGACAATGGTGATCGTCTACCTGTTTCACAACCCTGATAAACCTTTTCTAGAATGATTTAAGCCTATGCTACTCAGATCATTTACCAAGTTTACGATTGCTTTCGTGATGAGAATAAATGTGATATCAGACTGTTCTTACGACGCTGGATTCTGAGCCGACGACTTGGATACTATTGATTATTGATATCGGAAGTAGCAAAGTAATACTACTAAATTGCCAAGACAGAAATATGAAACCGTTGTGGTGATGATTGTGAAACGTATTGTCCAGTAATACATGAGTAACTGTCATATTCTGGTAACACCCAACTAGTTAAGAAACTCACAAGATAAGTCATGGCCCTACACACTCTACAACGCGCTAATAAGTAAATGTTAATTCTTTAGTTCGCTCTGTCTTGAGCTGCTTGGATGGTACCGTGCAATATATAAGATTTTCGTCTCGACCTGTTCAGTGCATTGGTGATTTGCTTTTAATTTTCTTTACAATTGCGGTTGATTATTCCTAGTAATCGGGTAGCGATGATGTATTCATCTAATATCCATATATTCGCCCTACGTTCCGTCTATGATACTTTAAGGATAAGCTGGTACACTTGCATATCTGCCTTTTTCAGTGGTTTTTGACATACGGGGAATATGATGCTTGTGTGCTTAGTGAGGACTGTGTTTTTTCAAACTTTGGTAAGTTTAGTAGTTGCTGATCACGTGGTATTTGTTCTTCATCCTACTTCATTTTCGCCCGCTGCACTATTTATCAAGAAGTCATCGAGGTATATACGATTTTATTGACCAATTCAAAACCAGCCACGTTTCTCGAGTAGGGAAGTTATTGTCGGCTCTGTTTACTATCATTCATTTGTTCTTATCAGCGTTTAAGCATAACCTATATTCCTCACTTATCTGCTCCAATCTTCTCATGATATATTTTATATTTGCAGTAGTGACTAGAATGTCGTCCGCGTATCTTAGATTGTTGAACTTCCTTCCGCCCACAGAGATACCACTCCGCCATTCATAAAACACTTTTCTCATCACACATTCTTTTTATATATTAAATAGGATCGTTATTTACTTTCTTTCAAATTTAGAACGGTCGAGATTCCATGTAAATCATATTTGGTCGGTTTCAGGTTGTCGTACTAAATGGTAGTTGTAGTTACTGTGGCAATATTTTTTTTCTTATAATCGGCTAAGCTTGAAGCTCCTCATCGCAGGGAATTATATTATATGGATATATTAATCAACTCTTGCGTCTTGTACACGTCCCCATTTTGTTCGCACAATCTCTGTCTTTAATTATTTTTTTTTCTATCCCTGTCTTTTTTATATTTGATTTTTCTAGACGATTATTTTTCTTGCTTGAATTGTACTTCGATAGCTTTTGAGGTATTCTTTCATCAGACCAGTCATTTACATTATTTCCGGATTTGATAATAATTTTAACTCACAATGCCAATGATTTATAATGGATGTTTCTACGTACATCATGTGATTTGATATCGATGATTTCTACATATGAAGTTATTATTCTTTAATTATTTATTTACACCATCACGTTGGCTGTAACAGACTTGTTGGTTTTTTTGTGGAATTTCAAGTGACTAATACCAGAATCGTGTTTATCTCTAATCTACCATTTTCTATGTTCAGCGATCTCCTCTGGGCATCAATTGCTATGTATTACATTCTGTCAGTGGAAGTGGGTTGCGTTATTAATGGTTTCTGTTAGTCATAAACAACTATAAAGTTCGAGTGGCGATAAGACGTGAGGGTTAATATCGAAATTAAACTAAGTTCAGGATATTACATTCAATTGACGAGACCGTCCTGAAATGGCCGCATTTACATTTCAAGTTATATTCTATGCTCGATTCTCAGAGTGATGGATATCACACAATTAATTGCAGAAATTACAAATTTTTCGTCATTAAATAGCGAAATGCGGGTGCTTGACTATAACCTGCAAATGCACAGAATTTAGACATACATAAATTCTCATAAGCATTGTCGTGATTGTAGAAGCTTTGTCTTAATAACTCTTTAACCGCAAATTATGCGCTTCCTTTTCTTAAAATATTGCAGGAAAGTTGCGATTCGTAGCTGCAAGCCATTTGAAGGGCGCCCAGTTGCATAAAGGTTATATTATTCTAATCCTTTTAGTTTTTTATTCTGCATTTCAAAATTATAGAATATATAAAGTTTGTCTATGACTGCACATAATATAACAGTTTATGGTGCGAGACAAAAATATGGATCATATTTATATATGTAATCTAATACAAAGTTACGTCACTCTGACAGTAAATAGCAGAAAAGCAAAGGCAGCCGACTTCTCAGCCGGAGCTAGTCGTGGGTTAAACAAGAAACTCTAATCTTAAGCTGAAGAGGAAATATGGGTGCCAAGTAGCAAGTAATCCAGCAGTTTGCTAATCGAATAAAAGGTACAAGTCGAAAGTGCTACTAACTAATTCTTGAAAAAAATAGAGGACGGCACGGGCACAAATAAAATTCGCAGGCATAAAAATCAGGGCAGTATAATATCAGTCCAAAGTATTCGGCAGTACTTACACAAAGCAAAACAATAAAACACGACAATCAAGAACAAATATCATAGGCGAAATATCACAGTATTAAAAGAGCCACCGTAAAAGACATAAAACTCCTTAATCAAGTTATCAATATTTAGTATAAATAAGTAGTATAAACAAAATATCATTTGACTGTAAAACTAGCAATTTGCATTACCGGTAGGTTACTCGATAAAAGCGCATGACCGCGATAATGTTATTAATGGTCAAGTTATAGGTTTCGTGTTGAATTTGACACTAAATCCCCAAATGCAAGAACATTCAGGTGTTATTAATAATTAATAGAATGGATCTACAGACTCCAAGATCATGGTACAGAGTAGGGCGGAATAGAACCCGGAGTAAAGCAAATTAATTGACGCAATATTCTACAAGTAGGGAAATGATTACGTTTAATTCAACCGAATTATTCGGTCACTACCATGAAGTGAGTATCCAAATCTTTAAATGCCAACTTGTAAGCAAAATTGATTCACAAGATAAAGGGCAACATTAAAAGTAATAACGCGAGACACATCTCAAAATGTCCACATCTAATCTTTGATGGATTTAAAGTAAACAGTAGATTAAATTAGTCAAATAATCTGCTCTAAACAGGCAGTCCTACGTTATACTGTATTTATACAATCATGAAGAACATCTGATTTGCCGAATACATTAAAATATAACTCAAAAACACACACATTAAAAAGAAACCAATATTGTAGGTTAGAACGAAGTTCAGTCTTTGGCGCAAGGTAAAATAGAGTAGACAGACCTTCTGTAGTCGTACCCCAGGTGGCAAGCAGGCGCTTCGGAAACCCTCTCGATTAGCATCAAGCAAACCACGCTAGATTTAATTGGAAGTTCTGCGCTGTAATCAACGACTGCAGGTATCGTATAGTTTCTGGCAATGGGAACCTCGAGGGTAAATTGAACTCGAACCTCTTGTAGAAATGGAATCTTCGTATGCACAAATCCAAGGCGAGCAGCTTGCAGTTACTCGAGGACACATTTCTTTCGCCCGTACAAGAAAGAGCTAATATGAATGAGCGCCATAGAATCGAATCAAAAGACAAAAGAAAGGTAGGCCTACCACTAAGATGTTCTGCTGCGTTTTGCCAAAATCGTAGCATGTGCTCTCTCAGGTACAAATCCAGAAACATGTCTGATTTTGAGAATACACGAAAAATATCTCTTTCAAGAACTTCCCACGCAAGACGTCGCAATATCAAAGTGAATCCTCAATGTATCATGGTAGCGAAAATTCCCAAATAAAAATGGAACATTTGACTTCACAAATGTAGTTCACTTTGCCATCCTTCCTGATTTATCACAAATTGGCAAATGGCCGAAAGAGATAAGCTACAGCCCAAAAATTTGAAAAACCCTGAGAAATCCAGGGTAGGCAACCAATATACATTGGAGTTTGAAATCTTGTAGGAAATAACGTAGTTTGCCCAGTTTGTATGAAATTTTCTTAGAGTGTGGTACGTATTCTCTCCCCCCCCCCCATATTTTATACAAGGTAGGCTACATTATGGATCCCTGAGGGCTGAGTAAAAAGGGTAGTATTATTGAGTTTAATAAAAAAAATCGTATGAAGCCGTGCAATGATTGTTTACACCAGTGCTTCCAAGCCAAGCGGTAGCATCGTGAAGTATGTGATTTGTCAGGTGCATACACACAGTTGCAATAGATAACTTTCGGCTATCAAAATGGGTGCTTCAATTCGAATGTTCGACTAGCAGTTCCAAAACTTGATGGGAGCTTACAAAATGTGTAGCACTCCCAAACAGAATATCAACACCCAGCGACGTACAACCCAAAACTGACAGCGTCCGTCAGCTTGAACCCATAGTAATAGGGTGTCGATCCGGCTTTACACAAGACATTGTGTTAGTAATTTAAACGTTAATATACGCAATTTCAACAGTAATTTTTCTTATAAAAAAAAATGTTCGAAATGTTCTATAAATTAATCATTTTGGTATAAACGGACCGAAATGTGCCTGAACTATAAATAATATAAAAATAGCTTATTTTTAGCTAATTCTGTTGTCATTTTGATTATAACGAGAGAGTTATTAATAAATCGAACCACACATTTTTAAGAAATCGATAAAGAGGTGCTTACACATAACTAATGCTGCAAGTGTAAAAGGTCATGCGATATATTTAGCGTGATTACGACTTTAATTCCAAAGTGATGGTTGATGGATCAACAGTTTGAATTACAAGGACTTGCAATAATTTCTGAAATACTAGAAGGTGAATATAGTATGGGAACTTAAAAGAACAAAAAAAAGTACAAAAAACAGCTATGTAATAATGTAAAATAAAAGAGAACTTTGTTTTCGCTAACCATGTATATCGGTTAACAACAGAATTCGAGAAGTTCTTGCTCTAGACTACCGATGTAGCTAAATTGCAGTACGCGCATTGCACTTGATGCAGAACAAATTAGGGCTCGGAAACAATAGCATATTATGGAAGTTCCACTATCACAGAAAGGAAAGACGTAGCTCAAAGAGGTCGTTAGGAAAATGAAAAGCCGGGTTAACACAGAAATTGAACAAACGTTTTAAATTGAACGTTTGAATCTAACCGGTGGGGAATCGTCCAAGGTACGTAATTAACAAAGGATCTATTCAGCGGAACCTTCCCTTCTGGAACAGAGTAGATAAAATAATTAATAAGACCCTTGATTCTATTTCAACAAAACAGATTGTATTTGTTTGGCTGACGCTCCTTCACTCTGATGATTTTGCCAACAATGCTCAAATAATTTTTAGTTTTTACTTCCGTGCACTCGTCATATAATTACTCGTCACAAAGCTCGAAATGTTTAAAAGGATACACCCGTAGTGCTCTAGTATTTCAGTTATTACACTATAAAGGTGACAAAAATTGGATATCCAAATACATTTCTGGATGGTTTTTTATTTTAATTTAATTTTAACAAGCTGTCTTGCAAGTTGCACTTGATTTACTTTATCGGTCAAATTGAAATAAAATTTAATCCATTTATGTCCTCTGCAAAACATCCCAATCAGCTGAATTGAAGTAGGGTGAAATGGACCTAAATTAGCCAAGAGCACCTGATTTGATAAATTACTGCTTTTCTCACACCAATAATGCAGAATAATATTGGTGTTGAAATATAATAGGTTACATTTCTGAAGTAAAAAGATAACACACCAGCTTCTGATTAATCCTGATAAAAGAAATCTCGCTATTTATGCGAAATCGGTCATGAAAAATAAAGAAGAACTTGTATTAAGCAAAACCTCTTTTGAGCTAAGAGGCTAAGAACTTCGTCAAAAATAAATACCATGTGTGGGTGAAGACTGTATAGTTAGTTTTCAGGCTTTAGAGTCATGTAAAATCGCCAATTGTTGCCTACGTAGTATCCAGAACTTAAGGGGGCGCTTTTTGGAGTGATTGTAAGAAGAAAATTTACTGTGAATGTACTAGTCCCGGACTAGTATCTTCGACTTTTGGACGACTATTTCACAGTTCTTTTCGATGACCTTAGCAACTGCAAGAAGATTTGAGCATAAATCAGGGATATCCAACATATTTTCATGAACAACTCATCTTTATACGGCTCAAATTGAGGCGTGTAGCAGAACAGTTATGTTGATCTTCACCGTAGTTAACGCCAAATTTAATCGCACACGGTCAGCAGGAATTCACGTCTGAACACTTTCCTCTTCATGACACAAGTGAGATGTACAGTCATACAACTGTATGCTGAACTAACGGCTTGAGTCTGTAAATGAGTTTCCAAATCAACAGGCATTATGCAGGAAGATTCGTCAGCGACATTTGTACCTTTCGTTGAAATTTCTGCCTTTTCGAAGGGCAAGTAACAGGTTTGTGGCCGTGTAGAGAAGCATAATATAGAACAGGTCTATGTGAAACCATTGTCTCCAGCTTATCCACTACGTCGAACCCTTGGTTGATGTATTCCCTTATGTATTCGTCCGTCATTCTGCTTCAGAAGTGTGGCACGTTCAGGAGATTTGTACATTGACTCGAGTTTCCCCCAAATTTCTCGCGAGGTAGACCACCCACGTATTTACTTCAACTATGACGGGCGTATGGATAATAAATTAATATAAGCTAAGCCTTGGATTTCTTATTTTCATTAACCTATACCTATAGTCACCTTACCTTGCATTACATCCTGCTCTGTTGCTGGTCCAGTTGACTTGATTTAGATATCTCACGGATTACATATTTCCACCTGTAATTTTTGGTTAGCATTGTTTCTATCTGGAGAGATCATGTAGCATAACATTTCGAGTCTCTTTCACTGTATCCATTTTAGTCACGGTTTGGCTGTTAATTATTTGAAAGATTAAAGGGAGTCATATAAAGAGCCTGACATTAGTTAGGGCTGGAGCCGTGACGAACAATTTAGAACTAGAATCATTTCATTCAAACACGTTATTTTCAAGTTTTATGCAATACAAAAAGTAAATTGCTAATTATCTACAAGAATTTGGGTATAACTCTTAAAGTTCACTTTCTGAATTCACATTTAAAAAGTTCAGAACAGGGCGAAAGATTCCATTAGGACATGAGGGATACTGAAAGAAGGTACCAAAGGCTTTGGGATGTCATCATGTTGGTGGACTACTGTTTGATGCACATAGAGACGTCCCAGAAAAAGTGTACAAACGAAAAGGTTACTAAATAAATTTTGAATCCACAAGACTAAGAAATCACAAAAATAGTAAACCTGTATGCTAGTAAATTAAAAAAATACTATTGTTTTCTTTTCAGATGTCTCAACAGAGGCCACGCATTTTATGCTTCTTATAGTAGGCGTCTCTTACAAAATTCTTATAGCATTTCAATACAATTGTATTGGCAATGTTCTAGAAGTAAACTAAGACCTTCATTTACGTATTTGAATTTTTGTATAATTTGGATTGGTCAAAACTGATTTTATTATTTCCCAAAGATCCTTTTTGTACTCCCACCATCAAAATCAATCCCGTTTCATTTAACCACTCCTTTAATTCAGACTTTTGCGGAAATATGAATTGGGTGATTTATCAACATGGAAGGGTATGGAGCATTGTCCATTACCTTCACATTGTATTTAACTTAGGAAGAAGTATATTCTCCATCCACTTTCTTAAATTGTCGTCATTTATGTTTTTTGTGATTTTTAGTCTCTGTAGTCAATTTTTTTACCTAGAATTACATTTTAATTGTATACATATCCCACAGAAAACCTAGGATACTGTAAATCGTTTCCTTTCACTTTCCTTTCAAATCCTTTTATACCTGCGTATTCGTGAAACATTTTGATACAACCATATCTCGTCAGAAAAAAAAACAATCATAGTTTTTTATCAGTCCTCTTCCCATTTCATAGTACTTCTTTATACCATAAAGAAGCGTTTATCCATAACTATCTCAAAGCATCAGCACCAATGGACATCTCTATCATACAGATAAAACAAAAGAAATTTATAGAATAATTAGAAACATAAAATCCAAACAATCTCTCAGTTTTAACTGGCCAAGTGCTCAAAGAGCTTCCTACTGCCATCTTGAAAGGCATTTTGAGGATAGGAACGTTTACAGCTATCTGTATAGAAAATATCGGAGATGATTGTAATACTTGAGCCCGATATGAAACACAAGTGGCTTCATATGTTTGAAATCCTACTCCTACCATGCATATGACCTCTAGCTCTTGAGAATCAAATATTTAATACTCAAAAACCAATTCGACTTTAGAATGAAACATTCTATTACCAAAAGGGTCCATGGCAAGCCACGAGGATAGGAAACGTATTTGAAACTACCTTTTTAGATATATGAGGGGCATATGACAAAGTGTAAGTATAAATAATGGTATTTATTGTTATAGTTTTTTATTATCAATACCGTGCCCGATGGGATAATTAATTTTTAAATAAATCGGCCCTAATTATTTCCTCTATCGACTTCTGTCTCTTTCAGGGTTAGGTGGCTACATCTAAATTAAAACTACTATTGCTTGCTTTTGCTATCATTAATTATTGAAGGTCCAATTTTAAATAAAGCATTTCATTGTAATTGCTTTGTATAACGTTATTTTGCTAGTGGGATTTGACAAGTGGGTTATTTTTAACTGATGGGACTTACACAAAATCAAAATGGTTTCCTAACCTCGAAAGTATATAAACAAGCTCAGAATTTTAATGAAATCCTTGATGTCCACGCAATTAACGCTGTTGCTATGCGATAATTATCAAACGTAATTATTCTGCGTCATAAACAAAACACTTCTACCCACGCCAGGAACCGGAAGCGACGCGCTAAAAGGACGAGCTGGAAATCCCACGACGCTCTGGACCACTCGCCGTTGTACGCCTGCAGTTAGCAAGGCTCAAATCTGTACTCGGACCCACCTGGTGATCGGTTGCAACTCTCGGACACTTCTTGAATCGATTCCTTTGAAGCTGGGGCCACAAATTTAGGGCCAATTCGACACCTCGTATTTATCTGCGCTGAAGCCCAATGCATGGGAAAACTTCCACAAATAACCCAGGACACAATCCCTCAATGAAACACTACTTTTAGTTAACTTGGGTATTTATTAACACACAGAACTAACTTATATTGGGACAGCTTGACAAAAACACAACCAAACCTTTTAAAGAAGCCACCCCAATTCTTTTGTTTACAGTTTACTTTTTCTTGCATGAAATGCCAATACTGCTCAGATTTTAATTTATTTTTAAACAAAGATAAAGCTGTTCTAAAAAAGTCATTATATCAATTATTTTTATGGCCTATGCTATTTTTTAACAATTCTGAAATTAAAATTATTACATTTACTGGACATTCTTATAATAAATATCTGTTTCGTTGGTTAAGTTATTAATTATTAATAATTATAATTCGAAGTATAAAGCTACTAAAATGTGTTCGTAGCAATATAAAACTTCTCCTACCTAACAATTTCTACATAGTTTTAAGGTCGTACAGTACAAAAATATATTTAGAAAATATCTATGTAGAAGCACATACTTTGTTACATCCAATCAAATCTAAAGTGTCACAGGGAAGTTTTTTCGGACTCTTTAGATAGATAGAACCCTGCTCGCTTCTCACTAAAGCCATAAAGTTACAAAATCACCTACTTAAAATAGGGAAGTGGCTTAAAATGTAACGCATTAATATAAACAAGTTAAAATTCCTTCACATAACTTTCCCTCTCAACAGACAACTTTGGAGCAAGTTAACTATCTTGGAATCCACATTAGTAGAAAACTGACATGGTTACCCTACGTTCACAGATGTTATCAATTAGAGCTCAAATTTCGGCAGATGCCAGTACCACCAGTAGTGATAAAATCAAAACTTTTCAATTAAAAGCGCTCAAGGCGACCCTTGAAGTTCTAAGGTACCACCCCAATAAAGTAATCCACCATCAGTCAGAAATACCCACTATACAGGAAGAAATAGCAATACAATGGACTTGTGGTCACTCCAACGACAATGTCGTAAAACTACCCCAGTTCTGTTGGACCGAGTGACTCAAGCCAATTGATACGCTGGAATTAACAAGTAGATTTTATTTTTTATTACGTTATATTCTGATAAGTTCAATATTGTAACGTTTTCGTCCGTATAAATTATGTATTTGAACATAAACATTAATGTGTAAAATTTTCTAGTCGCAATGTTGCCACAATAGACGTTTGGCGTGTACACTAGATGACTCAATGTGAAAACCAGCGAAGCGAGCGTCCACGTAGCTACGTAGCAAGTACGCACAGCACAGCGCCACATTTCTTTCGTCAGTAGAGGATCGTTGTACAAGGAGTCCTGAACGGGAATCTAAGGAGAATACCCGGCCCGTCGAACTTAACTTGAGTCGAGGGCTTACCCCAAAAATACGCCCAGAGTCCAGGAGCCATCCGAAACATACCGAAACATGAGCCCAGGAACTGGCTTGAGAAGACACCCAAGGTCCAGGTGTCATCACGAGATCCTGAAACCCGTACCCTATATATTGTTGATCCGATTTTTGATAGCAAATTAATTCCTGGTCCGTTGTTGAGCCAATTATCGGTGACAAACAACCCCTGTCTTTATATCAACACCAGACTTATGAGCATCAACTACGCTCTTCTTCTTCTATCCTTTACCCCACGAAAGGGTTTGGTGGTATTATCAGGTAGTCGACACTGTTGTTGCCCACGCGTCGCGATCTTCAGCTAAGTGTATAGCATCGTGCAAAGTATGCCCGGTCAGCGCTCCAACTTGGTTAGCCCATCTTTTAGGTGATCGACCCGTTAATCTACGTCCCTCAATCTTTCCTTGTAAAATTAAGCTCTCCATAGAAGTCTTCCTTTGGGATATATGACAAAAGTATCGAAGGAAAGATTGGCTGACTTTCGTGGACAGTCGGGATTCAATATTAAGTTCTTTTAGTATGGAGAGATTGGTCCGGTGTGCTGTCCACGGTATACGCAAGACACGTCTATATACCCACATTTCAAATGCATCAATTCTTTGCGTGTCTGCTTTTTTCATGGTCCATGTTTCCGCTGTATACATCGCGATAGGGAAGATGATTGAATGGACGAGCCTTAACTTAGTGGATTTTGTAATAGCTGAGTTTTTCCATATTTTGGTCAGCTTTGTTGTGGCCGTTTTTGCTATCGCCAAACGTCTTTTGATTTCTTGTCCGCATTTACCGGTATTTGTGATCAGCGAACCAAGATAGTTGAACTTTTCTACTGTTTCATAACCTGCGATGTTTTAAACTTGTGGTTGGTTGTTATTCACACGATCTATTATCATAAATTTTGTTTCATTGGCGTTTAGTTTTAGTCCGTATCTTTCGCTAGTGGTTTTCAACCCATCCATTATTTCTTCCAGTTCTTCGTCACAGGATGCTATATTAAGTGTATCGACTGCATACCTAAGATTACCGATCTTCCTCCCTCTATCGACACTCCACCCGTCCAGCACCTTCCGCATGATATGTTCGCTATATATATATATATATATATTAAATAGAATTGGTGATAAGATGCAACCCTGTCTGACTCCGGCTTTAGTAGAGAATTTATTTGACCTGACTGTATTGATTCTTATGTCGGCTTGATTATTTTCATATAATTCTTGGATCAGTCGTACGAGGTGGTTCGGCGTGCCCATTTCTTTTAGTATTTTCCAAAGAAGGTTCCAATTTACACAGTCGAATGCCTTTGAGTAGTCTACAAAGCAGCACACATCGTTACACGAAACTCTCGTGCCTTCTCTATTAATTAGCGGACGTTTAAGATCTGTTCTCTAGTGCCTTTGCCTGGTATAAAGCCAGTTTGTTCATCTGATATTTGTGGTAGGAGAAAAACCTTCAGTCGTTTATGAAGGATGTTCAGTAGGACTTTACTTACATGTGGAATTAGCGCAATAGTTCTGTAATTACTGCAGTCTGTAGGAGAACCCTTCTGATACAACGGCACGAATGTTGATGAACACCATTCTTCAGACCACTTTCCGGTATTCCATATCTCTTTGCATATTTCGTGTAGTTCATCAACTCCAATGTTACCCATCGCTTTGAATACTTCTGCAGTTATACCATCAGGTAAGCAGCAACTACATTCTGTGTTTTTTATTTTTAGTTACAGAGAACCGCCACCGCACTCAGGGACTCTCGCTGTACCAGAGGTTTTACCAACTGAAGTCACACATGCGATTTAATAGTTTTGTGTGTTTCAAACCATACTCAACTCAGGCGCTGCCGGCATCCACCAACAAGCTCAGAAAGGCTTAAGAAAGATTATTGTTTATTTATACAAATTTGTTTGGACATACTTTGCTTATCCCATTTTAAGTAATGTAACATGTATAATTTCTACGTAAACCAACCAACTTATTTTCATTCCTATCTATTAATTAGGTAATGTTGCAACCCTGGCTTATGAGCTTCCCAAAGAGGGCAACCGGCATAAATAGAAGTAAAACCCCCATAAGTTGCAGTATACGAATGAGCCAATAGGCAAACCCCACCCTGTCAACATTTCTGTAATATTAGTGTTACTTAATATCTTAAGATAGATTGTGATAGTTCCCATGGCTTAAATGGACATTTTGTCTAATGTTGATTTCAATGCTTCATACTTTTTTTTGCAATTTCAGTAATTTATCTAACAAAATTTCCAATTTTTTCAATTCAAATCTCTTCTAAACCAGTAATCGTTGAAACTTTTTAGGTTCTAGGCTTTTTTGAGTTCAAAATATTCGACATTACATTAAATAATTACGAAAAGTCTGTAATAAATAATATTACCAGCAGTGACTTTATCACACAGGGCAAGATGTAAACTGTGAACAATCTATCCACTTTTAATTTTCAGCTATATTAACCAATATGTTGGCATGCTTAATACTTCCAAGATATATTAAGCTAACAAGAAACTTTTAATCAAAAGCGTTTACTTAGCTTTTCAACTAGAACATACAAAAGCTGTAAAAGTTATGTTGTTATTTTAGACATGTCTGACGTAGTGCAACTCCGTCGTGAATGACCTCTTAGATAATTTCATCTTGAAAGTTCTCGAACGAGCGTTTTCGTAATTTCCTGGGCTTTTATCACGTATTTACTTTCCGAATGCAGTTTTGTTCAAAACCGTGTCTTATAGGTCACGTCCGGATAATGTAGTTACCGAACTCTTACTTTTGATTAGGAACAGTTCTATATTAGATTTACAATACTTTAACTTTGATATAAATTCAGTTCAAAAGTTGCCGCATGGAGCGCTTTTGCTATTCTTGTTGCAAAGTGTTGGGAAAAGTAAAGAATGTTCCCGACAACTTTTTAGCATCGCCTGTTTCATAAAACTCGGGATTCGGCAGTTGCTGTTTAACGTCGTTTTGAAAGGGTTTTCGAGTCGCACGATCACAGTCTATCCGGGCGCAATCATGTATAGTGCTGAGAGAAACCATCAATCAGGGCCTACAGGTGACTCCTGCGACGCGCAATCAGGATAATGGCAAGGCACCGTGCAGGTGCGCATTGTTGGGCCATTGTTATCGGAGCGGCGTCACGAGCTGTTGCCCGCCGCGCTGAATGACGACGCCAAACTTCGGAGTTAAACTTAGTTTCACGGAGAGACGTCAGCCTGAAATTATGGTCGGGTCGCATTAAATAGACCACGAATATAAAATCACTCGCGTTCGCACTAACTTCACCTATAACAATTACTGTTATTGTACACTTACCGCCGCTCAAACTTCGAGGCATTTCATTTCCAAGTATCAACTAAGTTTTGCATCAGGTTTATTCAAAATTGCCAACTTCCACACAGGCTGTAAACTTCTGCAAAGATATTTTACAAACTGTGATTGTATTTAGATGCACACTTTGATAAAATATTGTTGTAGGAGACTGAGAAAGTTCGCAGTTAGGTCGAGCAGTTCACACAGTTCAGCTTCTGACACTGAAAATGGATTATGGAATTTATAATGTAAGTGTTTCAGGCACCAGGAGTCTTAGGTAAAGGGTTAAATTAAATTCTCGAGTTTGTTTTATTTCGATGCCAGGCAATAGACAGCTTAGTAAGCTGAATCTTCGACATTATCAAGATATAGTGGATGCTCATCGAAAAAGGGCACCTACCTTAAAAAATGTGTAGAAAAATTTTCACTTGACGGGTAGTGGTGCTACTACACCTCACCTGGACAAATTATATGATATGGACACGTTCAAACAATGGAGCATATAGTTCATATGTCAGCCCAAAATAAATCCTTACTTAGAGCTGCCACCATTGTAAACAAAAAACTAGAAAACCACATAGAGGAGTACCTATTGGTGACTGTCTAATGATATTCACAACAAGGTCAAAGTCTCTTCTTTTTGTTTTACCATCTCTTATCTTTGGAATTTGGCTATCACTATGGCTAAGTCACATATAGTTTTCAGGGGTATAAATGTGCCCGTGGCAGTTACTACCCAGTGTACAGAGATACTGGGAAAGCAGTTATTAAAATTCCCGTGAAAAACACTATTATTATGTGCGGCGATTATAGCCACAAATGGAAAACACATAAGCGAAGTATATCGACCAAGCATTGTTGAAAAATATGGGCTAGAGCTAGAGCAACATAACAAGAGAGAGGACCGCTTCCTACAATTTGCAATCAACGATAAGATCATAATTGCCAAAAGCTTTCAAGACCCAAAATAGCTATGAAAATGATTGCTTTTGTGGCGATTATAAACATCATATTGACACTCTTATAAGAAAAAGATGGAGATTTACAATTACATACAAAGCCACTGGTTCATATATATAATAACTGTGGAAATGCTTAACTTAAGGTAATGCGTGAACTGGCATGGACGTATTATACTCCATGTGTCAAAACATTTGGAAAATAGAGCGATGGCCAGAAAAATGGTGTCCGCCAATGCTCATACCACTATACAGAAAAGGATCCCTGGAAATCAATCACCTAAAGTTTAAGGGTTTAACATCAAGGTGTGAATCTTCCTTATCTGTTTTTGTAAATTGTTTGATAATGTTAACTGCAAAAACATCTGAAATATACTGGAGAACACGTTTGAGCATGTACAAATTAAATTTACACATAAATAATATGCTTAAAATTTGGACGCCCCTATCTTAAGTCACAATCAACGTTTAGCATCCAGTGTGCGTGGACTTATTGATTAGGAAAAAATCTAAGGGATGTGCGAGCAGGTAATCACAACGCATCCCTACCTGAATAACCCCAGTAGAAGATCATAGTGAAAATGAGTCGATACCTGAAGCCCCGTTTCCTCCAGCGAAAGGGCCCTCTGCCGTCTGAGACACTTGCTTCCAGAAGGTGCCCTCCCTCCAGAACTCTAAAGCCGTCTTGGGCTCCTAAGCCTAAATCATCCTCCCGGATCGCCGATTCTTGGTACTGAAAACCATTCCTGGAGATTAGCCCTCTGAATATTTCTTCTGGGTTGCAGATTCTCGGTACAGCAAACTACGCTTAGAAAACGGCCCACAAAATAATCTCCCCGGGTCGCCAATTCTCGCTACCGAAAACTACCCCTAAGGATCTCCCCCTGAATCATTTCTCCTTATCGCCGATTCTCGGTAACAGAGGCCTACAGCCCCTTCTCAAATAAGCCGGCTCATTGCTCCATATTTACTCCAATAGTGGGAAATCTTCAGCACCGACGGGACCAACACAATTAACCTGATCTCGATGTAATAGAGATATTTCAAGCACTACTACCGCCGTAATTAGTCAAAGGCACTGTTTATCTGGTCACGGCTTCCTCATAGCCCTACGACTTTCATACGACACACTCAGGTGAAACCAGAACTCGTTGAACGATCCCGAGAAACGACATTCGAAATCTGTCACGAACTCGGCCAAAGATTTTGAAAGCGCACAATCTCCCGGTCGCAGTAAATTTTGCCAAGCGCAAAAAGCATTGTCTTGCAAAACTGATGGCGGGGCTTCTTCTAGCAGTCAAATAAAACGTTCAGGAATGCAATTAACCCCAAAACAGTTGAACGTGGTCCTGGCTTTGAAAAGCACAACACGGGCCGCTATTAATATTGTTAGTTACAGAATTGGCCGTGGAGTGACGGCAAAACCTAGAAAATGTGGAACTGCCAACAGCCATCCTCCCACTCGGCTGATGTAAGTAAGAAGTTACGAAACTATCCAGGCGCTTGGGAACCTGCTCAGCACAAATGTAGTTAATAGTATACCTGTATTCCATTCATTGCAAAATTTACATGTATTTAGCCTACTATTAAGTTTAGTTTCAGTGAGATGTAACAGTGAATATAATATAGAAGTTTATTTGGTGTACTCTTAGTCTGATTAATGAGTGCAATATCAATAAGCCCTCGGCTAACTAAGCTATCGAAAAGGGCGTGTCGCTTCGTTGAGTCGCAGTGAAATATCTATATGATAGTATGGATGGAGTAACTATTGAAAACGCCCACGCTATGAAGTAGGAAGCGATATGACAAGTTACCAAGTTACTGTTTCTTATGTTTTCCACCTCACACAGTTGGTAACGCTGTGCGTTCTCCTGTCATCATATCAATCTCTTTTTTGGCGACTCCTACATACATACATACATACATACATAATCTGTAACCCCTTATGCCATTTACACAGTGTCTGAGTGCCGGGCGCACCGAGCCGCTGAGGATATGTGCATTTTTAAATTCGGCAGAGGTACTAGTCTGTCTGAAGCTAGAACACTACGGCCGCTCTCTAGATGTTCACCAATCCAAGTACTGACCAAGCAGACTGGAGCCGTAAGATATGCAAGACCACTTAGCCGTACTGCCGGCTTGGCGACTATTATGTAATAAAAATTCTTTTTAATTTAAGGTGTTAGGCTAGGCGATAAAATTACTACGTTATACTGTTTGAAACAGAAAACATATACAGGGTGTTTTAAACGAAGTGTGCACTATTGCTAACTTCTTTATTATTAGACGTACGATATCGGTTAAATTAGCAAACTAGTGGCATTTTTTCTATTGATTAGAATGGCGAAAACAGAAAAACAATTGAACATCGCCTTCTCGCGTAATTTGGAAAAGTTTACTTTTGCTAAATAGAACACCCTGTATATTTTTCAAAAACTTGAAATAAAAATGAATTTGTCATATAAAAGTCTTAATACACTAGTGTCTTAAAATGAATACTAAAGAAGTTACCGCAAGTTTCAATTTTGTATAAATTGTATTTTATTTTCAGGTAAACTACTCTTTTTGTTCATGACACGGCAAAATTTTATTAAGAAAAGTTGTTCAGAATCAGAAATTATGGCCCTATACAAAATTTCAGAAAGATCTGTCAATTTAGATTAAATTTTTAATAAATTCAATAATAATAATAATAATGGTTTATTCCAAATCGACAGATCTTTCTGAAATTTTGTATAGGGCCATAATTTCTGATTCTGAACAACTTTTCTTAATAAAATTTTGCCGTGTCATGAACAAAAAGAGTAGTTTACCTGAAAATAAAATACAATTTATACAAAACTGAAACTTGCGATAACTTCTTTAGTATTCATTTTAAGACAATAGTGTATTAAGACTTTTATATCACAAATTCATTTTTATTTCAAGTTTTTGAAAAATATACAGGGTGTTCCATTTAACAAAAGTAAACTTTTCCAAATTTCGCGAGAAGGCGATGTTCAATTGTTTTTCTGTTTTCGCCATTCTAATCAACAGAAAAAATGCCACTAGTTTGCTAATTTAACCGATATCGTACGTCCAATAATAAAGAAGTTAGCAATAGTGCACACTTCGTTTAAAACAGGCTGTACATATAGCATATGCATAACATCCATAAACATGCAAGTCGGTGGCTATCTTAACAGAGGAAAGTAAACGTTAACTCTTAATAGCAGAAAAAAGAAGAATGACTATATCCGAAGCGAACAGAATTTAATTCAAAGATTTAAAACAACATATACAATCAAACTTGACGGTAAATAAAGCACAAAGGTGACGAGAAAGATGTTCTTGAAATTTGAAAGACTGCACAACGTTTTAGTTTAGCGTAGCAATCCGTGCTGAAGTCTCTGAGTAGGTGTAGCGAAAACATCACCACTTACGCAACCATAATCAATCTTGGAAAATCCTGCCAAAGCAGAGCAGGCAATCATAAAAGTGAAAACTTTCTAGCGACACACTGTGTAGCCTAAATAAACGAAGCAGGGAATTAATTTTGGATGTTACGTCGAACTAAGTGTATGGTAGACTAAGTGATTTGCTTCGCATATTACATCCGTGACTCTAATGTAAGAAGCGCGCAATTTAAAACTTGGATCTCCCCAAAATTACTTCATCTGCAAACTGTAGAGAATCCGGGACTAAACGGTAGGTGGATGCTCAGTCCTTTTGGGAAAGAAAAGAATGGCTGCACAAGAATCGGGGCATCCCCAACGACCACACGCAAATGAAGAATCTGGTAATAAATTTTCGGGTGGTGCAAGCCGTTCGAACAATAGCGGCATAACACTACGCCGAGGAGACATCTTGTTGCATCGGAAGGGTAGTAAACTAAAGTTCGATGCGCTAGCTTAGAATCGGGGTACAATTGCTAACTTGCATTTTCGAGAAAACAAAGGGTACATTCGGCTACCTGAAAGTCATAAGCAATCGTAGATTTACGCAACAGGGTAAGCTATATAAACGGAACGGCCACAGAACAACTAGCTTTTCATTTATATTTAGTTATTTTATTCTGTGAGCGACCCGAGACACTACTTGTCTACCAAAGTCGTCTGGCACGTGTCGAACCCGCATCATTTTCAATCCGTTAGTTAACATAGCCTGTCAAAATGTCAAGACGCTAATTTTTGTTTTAACTACGCACGATATGTGTGTTTGTATATCTTCCTACATGTATGTATGTATAGATATGTGATCGCTAGTTAACTTTGTTGAAATGAATAAATTATTGGTATTTTCTATAAAGTGTCATCATCCAGAAATACTAACGGTGTTATTATTAACACCCGTGAACCAGCAGCGCCCAAAAAGGTAACGAAAATTTGTATACAGAAGAATAATCAAATGGTTCAATTCTGCGTGAAAAGAGACACCAAGATGCTAGTATACATATTGCTTTCCAAGGTACTAATCGATATGCCAATATGACGTCAAAACGTATCACAGGCCACTTCATTTAAAACACAGTAAACATTTTAACGAGTAGAGCATTGCCAAGTATGCTGATATGTACAAGAAGATTCTGTAATTAGTCACGCTTACGTTTCTATAGCTAATAGCAACGTTGAAAATGAATTGTCATACTCTTCATACAACAAAAAATACAACCATGCCAAACGAAGTCTAAATGACAGAATTCATGGTATCATATGATTTAAGAGAATACAATAAATCCCCCCCTTACTTCTCTCTCCTCTCTCTCCCTCTCTCTCGATCCTTCACGCTATAAGGATATGAAGACACTACTCTGTTGTTGTATCTACAGTCTCCTCCTCCACGGTGATCGATCTTGGGCTATGTGGGCCTAACCCAGTAGCGTACGGGGTGTTGTACTTGACGATCTACCCCTGGTTCTACGTCAGGGCTGTCCAACTTCAAGGGGCCCAAGGGCCACTAAAAAAATTTGAAGTTTATGAGGGCCGCATCATAAAATGTGTCGTATGCGACTGTGTGAGTGATTTTTAATAAATATGAAACGTGTATATTTCAATACTAATTTTTATTTATTCAAGAAGCTTAGGTTACATTACAAACAGCATTGAAACATAAAAGAGATATACAGGGTGTTCCTTGAGGTAACCGACAAACTTACACCATATGTTCTAGAAGTAATTCTAAACAAAAAAATTATATTCACTTTAGGTTAATTCCTTTCCGTTCTTGAAATACCGACAAAAAAAATTACATCAATTAATGTAAATTTACGTATAGAGATGTTACGTTTGACCACCTTACTAAAGGCGTAAAAAATTTACCCCTCGGGTTAAGCTCAAATCGGAGAACTACGTTCACTCAAATATATATTCGATTATGTAAAACACCAGATAATTACCAAAACAAATATAATGTTTTTAGCTAGTTACAATGATTAATTAAAAATAACTCTGAGTTGTACATTATTTAAAATTAACATGTTTTTCTGTAACGGTGTCTGGTTTCGTGGGTCGAGCTGCAACCCAATGCACCGGCGAGTGTTGCGGGTCGCTATTGGTAGTCCACCGGTAAGCACGTCGATTCTTCGGGAAATGAACTGAGTAGGTCTTTTGTTCCTGCAAACTTGACTTTCCACTCAGCACTGTTTTTAGGCTGTAATTTTCCGGTGAATTTAGCGATTTTAAGGGTTACCTGGGGCGGGCGTTAGTGCCTCATTCCTGGTGCAGATATTGCTGGTATCTAGGACGGCTAGGCGTCTAATGACCAAAAAGGGGCCCTGCAGGTGAGTTTATGAAGGGCAACTACAAGACTCTAGCCGCTCACAAGCGGGGTAAAGGCTGCGATTCCTACAGGTTACAGGTTTAATTATATTAAAAAATGAGGTTATAAGGAGTATTTCACCTCACGGAGCGCCGGGAATTGCGTTTAAAAGTTAGGCGGTCGGAAATAGCTTTTAAGCAGTTAGCCCTGAAAGACAGTACAGCGTATTAAGGCAGGGTTAAATCCTCAGGGATTCGATTTCCCAAGAAAGTTTAACAATCAAGGTAAAATCGACTTCTAGCGGTCTTGCTCTTGCGGAACATTTGAACTTCTCGGGCTGACAGTACAACACGTTATCTCCCTTGAAGCCTGGTCTGGTAAGGGTTGTAGGCCTACTCCGTTAGACAGTTCAGCGTGTCAGACCGTAGGGCACAGGTAGAAAAGGAGAGAACAGGATCAGGACTGGTGGACTCAAGCAAGGGGGAATTCGATCCGAGGGCCGCAAAAGTATCCTAGCGGGCCGCATGCGGCCCGCGGGCCACATGTTGGACAGCCCTGTCTACGTCATTCAACCTTCTCCTCTACCATGAGTTTCTCCATAGTCTGACCTTGTGCGCATTATTATGTGTTCTATCTATTATCATCACCGCGCTATTTTTGACTTTCCGTTATAGGCTATATTTGCTAGTTATTAGTCTAGTCATGGCGGTTTCTAGTTTTTATCGGCTTACTGTAATGATTAACATAACATTAGCGCCATCTCATTCATCCATTAGTTCCTTCATGACTAGTTTGCCATAAATGTTGAACAGTAGTGTTGATACTATGCAGCATGCACCCTTTTCTTACACCCATTTTGACCTAAAATGTGTGAAGGGATTGTTTACTACGTTTATCTTGGCTGAGGCATGCTGTCTAAATGTTTCTGATCTCTCGAGTATTTGCCATAGTGTTACACTTAACAGTAATCTACAAAGCACATGTACATGTTCTTTTGTATCATCTTTTCTGTCTCACAACTACTCCATTAATCAGAAATTTGGGCAAGGAGAAACACTGCCAGTCTGTCATTTGCAACTGCTGATGGGGTTCTGCTAGCAAGCGATATTAGTGCCGCAATTTGATAGTTACTGCATTATTTTTATGAGCCTTCTCTAAGTAAGTAGTAATATAAAGATCTATTCGATTGAATATGTCAGTCAAATTTCAGTTTCCTAAATTTTCTCACAAGAAGCGTGGAATAAGTCAACGCCTAGGTCACTCATTGCTTTAATGACTTCAGCTGTAATTTCATCTGAACCGACGACTTTTTGGTTATTCAGCTTGTTGATTGTCTTCTCAACTTTTCACCGTAAGATGTTTGGTTGCTGTGTTTTACGCTTGTTGTACAATCTACTGATATTTAAATGTCTTCGTAAAAGAGTTTTTGACAGTCACGCTTCCATTCCTCTGCAATTCCATTGATGTAAGTTACACTTACCCTGTTCTTATTGTTTATTATTTATCTGAACATGAGGCTTAAATTCTCACTATAAATATCTGACTTTGTCGTACAGGTGTGATGAGGTTGATTGTGATTGCTATGACCTTCTAATTCTGAATATATGCTTCCTAACTGCTGATTTTAAGAACACGTAGGTGATTTTTTTATTTCTTTGTCCAGCTGGCTGATCTTATGCAGTATTTCGTTAGATTCTATATTAGACAGTCTTCATCTTTCTTCTATTCGCTTCTCTCTTTGTAGTTACTGAATGCGTGTGTCTTCTTTTATAGGCTTTATTATCCAGTTCTACCAAAATTATTCAACATATTCATTTCTGATCCATCGTGCTGAATTTTTAAGAACTGGTTTGGTAAGTTCAGGTTCTGGAGTTCTTTTTCTATTGCCGTGCTTAGGTCTGTGGGGAGCATTTAGTTTAGTAGCTAATTTAGCTCTTAGAGTCTGTGGTATGACCCAAAACTAGCTCCGGAGTTTAGTTTTACGTTCTTTATTGTTATTCTTAGTATTTTCCTCAGCAAAATGTAGTCAATTTGGTTTTTGCGCTTGCCATATGGCGAAGCCCATTTTGGTAGCCGTCTTGAGCGGTTCATGTAAACACTATTGTTACTGGCTTGGAACTGTAAGAGACGGTATTCTCTTTCATTCCGGTATTATAGACCATAATATTAATTCCGTATTCTTGTTAAAAGCTCCCATTATTATAACAACATTTTTTAAGGTATCTTATTTAATCCGTGCTCTATGACTGGGTAGATATTGTCTATTTCTTCATCAGAAGCGTTTGTGGTTGGCATGTACGCTCGATGTATATGTGTAACGCCCCATTTCATGTTGCGCTACGTTATTAAATAGCTCATCGAGGCAGTTTGTTTTCGAATATGGTTCTCTCGCGCGCCCCCCGTTTGGAGTTGCGTAAATTAACTTTTGCCCAAGGAACGCTCGACCTTCGAGATTGACACTTGCGAAGAATTTTTCGGTGTGGTCTATCTTTCGATAGCGAGCCGTGGTCAAAAGGGGCTAGGCTCGAAACAATTTATTTGGAAGCCAGCTCCAGGGATTTGACATAGTTTTAACTAGCAGGCTTTGGAAGCCTCAGTTTCGGTAACAATTGAAGTATATACAGCGGCGTCTTTTCAAGCATGTTTAAGCCGATTTCCAGCTGTTGTGAGATTTTCCTTCTTGTTTTTTTTTTGTGGGTTCTAATTTCATGGTAAGTAGGCCTGCTTCCATGCCCTTTCTACAAACCACCGGCTCCCACGCATCAAGCTCATAAGGATTGCGGGTTCTTAGGTATCTGCTCCTGTTTCTAGATTCATCGTAGCAGACGGCTTTTACGGCGTGTGCGCCAGATGCGAGCAGTTTGGGCGACGGTTTGACTTTGCTCTAGCTACAGCAGCCGCCTGCGTCCGACTCAGGGCCGCAATGCGACAATTCCGACTGAAAAGATTTTCCTTAAGAGCGCAATCATAGTGCTTTCAACTACGATTCGTGAGTACATGCATCGATTTTCAGCTTGCTTGTTTAATTTATCGGTAAAGGGCTATTCTACGAAGGCCTTCGACTACCAAACTCTACGCGATAAATACTAGCTTATTTGCAACGCTTGATGCGTTAGTATTTACTACAGTTAGGGTGGCTGAATTTTTGTATGTACCTAACTTATTGCCGCAAGCGTCCTTGAGGCGCCTGGCACTAGATATGTCAATTTTTCAACTATTTACATGCGATTCAAGGAAGCTGCAAGTCAAAAGCTAGTCGGATGCTTGCATTGCCTCCGAATGGCATTGTGTTACAGTACTCATATTTTGAACTCAATATTATTGAGGTTTGGTTGAATTTTTTATGTTTCTACTTATGCTTTTATGCAATAGGCTTTGCCTTATAATTGTGCATTGAACCTGCGCATTTTGTTATATAGGTGTGAAGCTCGTAATTCTAAAGGTAGGTGGTGATAAGAGTTATAGCTAGATTTGGTTACGTTGTGTTTAACGACAGGCGCCCAAAGTTTTGTTGCTTCATAAAGACTATTTTAAAACCCCAAGGATCGCTGCCTAGTCCTTACTCACACCATTTTTTCTAGAATCAGAACTAGAGCTGTGTCAACCCCTCATTTAAGGGTGGTACATTTGTGGGTTTAGCTTTTATAGGTGAGTAGTATAAAAGTGGACTGTATATGATTTATATCAACAACAATAAACGTAGAAAACGATTAAATATGTTTATCTTCATCAGTGTTGTTATAGACCCTTAACCAAATTAATTTTAGTATCGTTAAGAGCTTCATTACCGCACTCTTTTTGTATAAAGAAATATATTGAACCAGAATTTATTGATGAAGATAAAATATTGGACAATACACGTTTGCTTATGACACTTAACGGAACTCGATTGATTGCCGCAAAACTCGGCTCACCGTCTCGTTTTTGGCAATCAAACTCGTGTCGTTAAGATGCTCATAATCAAACTTGTATCGTTAATATCTATTACCGTACAGAACGAGAAGAATTATGAATGCCAACGACAATATAGTTACAAATCATATCTGTATGTTTATCGAGCGATCATTCGGAAATAGTCACATAAGGAGATAAAAAATCAAAACGAGAGAAGTAAAAAAAATAGCTAGAAGACTAATGAAGCCCTTGTTTATTTCAACGGTCGAGGTCGTCTCTCACTTTCTATTCGTCAAGCGCCTCTATCATGCAATTTCTCTTCTTGGAGATCTCTTGTTATCATTGTTTCCTTTATATCTGGTCTCCAGTTTCGTGGAGGTCTTACTCTTTTCAATCTTTCAGGAGGAATGCAGTTCAGAATTTTCTTGGATCCGCGGCATACGCCTGTATACATCAGAACCTTCTCCGAAAGTCTATCTCTACCGCACTCAATTTCTGTTTATTCCTCTTATTCAGTTTCCGCAGCCTAACGTGGAGGTACTCTCAACAATTGTTTTGGTAATTTATCTTCATGGTTTTTTGGTCACATTTTTTCCTCATAGGATCGAATTCAACTGTTTAGTTAGTACTCGTCTTCCATGGTTTACTTTGTGAATACTATACACTCAATCGCTTAATATTTGAACTATGTTGCAGTAAACTCAATCACAATAGGTTTTTGTTACCGCTCCACATACATTTCTATCATGAATCGTATTTGGTGATCAGTGACAACCATGACTTAAAATATACAAAGCTTTGGTTGATCGTGTGCTTCCCTCTGAGTATCAAAAATATTATAGAGTAGAGCGGTTAATCAACAAACAACAAAAAAACCATTTATTCAATACTCAGTAATAATATTGTGTTTTACTGGTTGGTTCCAAAGTCACAATGACATTCTGGCTATGACCAGACTGTGAATACAATAAAATGACTGTACCTACCTGAAATGAGAGTAACTAAACTTCAAGGTTTACTTCAGCAGCTGTTTTCTATTGTTTGTGTCAACATTATCTAACGTTAAATTTAAGCACAACCCAGTTTCATAAGGACTTCGAAACCACCTGAAGAAAAAAAAGCAACCTAAGATCGCGAGAGTGACAGCAATCGAACGGTGCTCTAACAAAACTAGTGCTAAACGATTACGACATGAAATATTGCTCAATCTATCAATTCCAGTATAATACCCGACTGTGAATAGAATACTTTTCACACAACTAGGAAGTCGTAATAATGCCTAGACGCAGGGGAAATATATGGACAATTCGATCAACTACAGACGAGTTATCCTGCACTAATGGCACTACTATATATTGTTTGAAATGGTTTAATATATTGAAATAATGTTATTACTCGTAGAATACATTTGCAGATACACATGATATTTGAATTTTGCCAATGCTGGCTATGATGGTATTATTAGACAACTGGTGGGAATTGTAAAATTCTACAAACGAAGGTATCGGATTGTACAATGTAAATGTCACATAATCAGCAAAAAAAATTTGCCTTTCTGTATTTAATTTTGTAGGCAACCATAAACGTCTCTGGTTCTCTGTTATTATGCAATTATATTCTGCAAATGATTACTGCAAAGATACCATTTTTTTAGATTGAGAATTTTAACATATGCGACCACGACTAAAAATCCTCATTCAAAGCTAATAGCAGAACAAATAGAGCTAAATAAATTAACTTCTTAAAAACTGCAAAACTACTAAATCATATAACCTTAAACCAATAGATAAAATTGCCAAGAATGCTCGTAAAGCTGTTCAGTTGTTCGAAGTTCTTTTGTAATTGCTTCTTAAACCATGCGAATAATAAGTTATTCCCATATTAAAATATATATTTTAGAGCCGTGTTTAAATTGTAGATCACAACATAATACTAAAAGCAAAATTATGCTCTGATTTATGATGCCAACAGCAACTTCATTCCAGTTTTAAATATTTATATAGCACAAACATAATAACAATTGGAAATGGAACAGTTACAGCCACTGCTGCCACTAACAATGCCAGTTAGAAGTTTTTGATACTGTTTTATTCACAGGGAGTTACATAACAAGTACTAATATTCACAGCAGTATGCTATAAAACAGCAGTTTTATTAAATTTGGGTTGGACAACGGCCTTCCTGTAGGGATTCAGTGATACACTAGTTCATTAAATGTTCTCAAAGCGCTTCAGGTCGGACTATGGAAAATGTTTTCATGGCTGGAACGTTGTGTTACAGAATAACCTCACTATATAATTCTACTAAACACAAAACTGAATAACAATTGAAAAGAATTAAGCTTGCATGTACATCAATCTTTACTGTAGCTAATTCTATGGAAAATTATTGACTAGCACGTTTTTTTTATTATTTAATACATCTATATATGTACAACAGGCTTTATAAGTCCAGGGCTTATTTAATACATACTAAAAGTTAAATCTGTGTAACCTGTTTTATTTTAGAAATTTTACATTCTTACAGAATTGTCTCTAAAGCTAATAATAATGGAGATAATTGAGATATTAAAATACAATTTGTGCATAAGCTATCTTTGCGGAAAAACTTCAGTCGAAGGGACCTGGCTTCCGGAATTTTCAACTTTAATTTCAAATTCCTTCGAAGGGTGCATATTTAACCTTGATCAAAATTCCCTAAATTTAGTTTAAAACTGATTGCCTCGGGTAAAGCTCAGATGCCTAGAGTCCGTTCTACTCAAACGTATAAATAACACAGTATTGGCAAAAATTGTATAATGATGAAATTATGTACATAAATATAAAGTAAAATTTCTTCGAATCCTCTGGAATACGATAGGCGCAGGTGGTCTACTGAAGTCAACGAATCTAAAACAGACTATATTTGCGCTGGCAAAGATGGCATTTGTTATTTATAGTTGGCGGGTGGACAAATTCAATAGAAAGAAAATCTTTTACGGCGGCTGTGATGTTTACGGCGAGTGTAGTATTCCTGGATGGATGTGATGCGTTCTTTGTAAATAAGTTTCGACTACTCGGAATAATATAACCTGAACATTTTACCTTTTACAAAGTCTCTTTGTAGCTGTAATCACCAGTAAGCGCTGGAGGTTTTCGGTCGGTTCGAACTCACGGCAGGCAGACCAGTTTGCCTGCATCGGGGCACTAAATTATTCCGGCCTGGAGATCTCTCCTAGTACGTAGGTAAGTCGCGTTTTATGTAAAATTTATGAAAAAGTTATGATAATAATAGCCTAGATGAATCAGCCGGTGCGGACATTAAACGGGCTTTCTAGCAATATGGGGCCGAATCCACCGGTGCTAGCCAGGTCAGGAAAGGAGTTCTAAGCCCCGGGGCTGGGACCTAGAGCTGATAGTCAGAATCAGGTTTAGGTTCAAGTCTCAAGTGTTTTTAACTAGCTGCGGATTCTCCTTTTATACCCTTCGAGAACCTCGTTTTTGGGTAATTTCTAGAGGGAGTCGGAGAATGAACTGCGTGGCGTACCGGTTTACGCTACATCCGCGCAAAGTGGCTAGGATGGCCTTAACGAAAATCCGAACGCTATGGAGATGTGAGTGAAGATTGTAACGGAAATTCCAATTTCTAACACACTATTGGTGCCTTAAGAATACACAACAAAGAGGGGTGCCTAAATTATAACGTTGGTATTATAGTTATGGATGATCCTAGGTTTAGAGTTAATACATTGTTTAAACTGTTCTGTTATGGTTAGTAATATAACACATTTCTAGGAAAACTCGTTTGGTGTAATTTTCTATAAAATCTAGAATGTTTTGAAAGTTAATGTTATGCTTGATTGAGTGAACATGAGATGCACGAGCAGTAGACTTTTTTTCTATTTTAGTTTTGCGTCAATTATGTACTTTTTTAATACCAACCTAATATAATTGTATTGTCCGGTGTTCTTGTGACCTTTGTTTCAAGGAACGAATATACTTTTTATTTCTGTTTTTATGGTAAATTGAATAAGGATGTTGTATCTGTTAAAAAACTTGTAAGACCTTTTCCACACCACCTGATGTTATGGATACAATAAGGTCATCGATATACTTCTTAATGAAAATAAAATTCAGGGATAGAATAATTTAACAAATAATCCATAACTAACTGAGCAAAAATTAGACTTAAGTTGCTGCCCATTAGGCATCCAAGTTTGAGCATAAAAAAGATTACTAAACAAGAAAAAACTTCAAACAAAAATGAAATTTATAATTTTAATAAACTTTGCTAAGGGTAAGCCACGTTCTCCTTCAATCTTGTCCCAAATTTTACGGGTATTTTCAATTAGTAGCTCTTTAGGAATGTTATTAGACAGGGACATTATGTAAGAATATATCCTTCAGGTAATTTATAACCATTCAGTAATGAAGCGAAATTGAGAACATCTTTTTAGGCTCTAGCCATCTTTTAATTATATCGGCAATTGTTGTAAACATGTCATTTAAAATATATTCAAGATCTGTTAACACTTTTTTAATTTTAATATCTTTAATTGAGTGTTCAATACAGAATTTAAGATGCATATATAACATTTGTTGCATTTTATTTGGTATTGGCGTGCCCTCAATATTAAAGATATTAAAATCAAATACTTTCTAGAACCAGTGTGCTGTTATAAAAAATGCGTAGAAAGATCTTACGAGGTTCTCTGTATTAAGTGAAGAAAATTTAAGTTATTGTGAGTGAATTCGACTTTGAAAAATTCACTCATCCACCTTGTAATTCAAGTTTTACCCACATCGACTAAAACATTGTTTTGTCTAGTTTTAAAAATTCAAACGCTTTGTTTGAAAACATAATTTTACTCGAATCTAAATGAAGTGTACCCAGTTAAAATGTGACTATTATATTATAGCTTCCTCTTCGAAACAAAATCTTAAAAGATACTTGTATTGTTATTTTTTAGTTACTCTACAGATTGTATTACTTACTCAGGTGATAAATGATAGTTTAGAAAAAAAATGTAAGGAATATCTATTTATTGATTTATTTCTATACCCTCTCCTCATGCTTGTTAAAAATTGAATTGCAGATCTCTTAACAAAAAGTTGCATTGCAACTTTGGTCTACAGTAGATTATTGCTGAGATGGGTATCCCTTTTTTGAACGAACAAGTTTAGGTTAATTTGTACACCGAAGGGAATCCATTCGACTGTTGGTCTTTCCTTTTCGGATTTGCATCCCCGCCGAGTCGCGGTACACCAGAAAGGGTTCGTGTTCAGTTCAGGAATTCGGTTGCAATCGCTCTTATTCAGAAATAGCTTTCCTAAACATGATATTATGAATACCGGTTTTTGGAACAAAATTTTATAGGTAGTGAATAACCAAATATTCAAATCCTTTAGTACCCATTTTACAAAAATTACAAACACACGCACATCTACGGAGTGATAGATAATAATTGAACATGCCGCTTGGTAATGATTTTTACTTTGCCGCCTTCCATTGTATAACGATCTGAACTATTTCAATGGCGTCACATGTAGTTTTTGAACTTTAGATCAAAAGTAAGCTTTGTTGTTTACATTCAACAAAAAATTAGGGTTATTTATCGTAAAGCACCAACCACTAAGATTAGTTATGACTGGAATAGACGATTTTATATTCAGAGTACAATATAAAGTACATAAACTGTCAAAAGAGAAAATAATAGTTATTTATGGTACAAGTATGTTATAGTACAAATTAATAATCCACGAGGGAAAGTGGAATCCACGAAGTCGCCAGGCCGAAGGAGGGTTTTTCTCGAGTGAATTATATTTGTAATAACACACGCGTGCAATGCAAATTTTTATCAAACAACTGAATAAATATCTAAAAACATGTATTTTGTATTGACAGCCGTGAAAAGTCACAGAGACAGATTGGAAAGTACCAAGATGTCAAATAAATGCGATTCGTGTTATACAGCCTGAACCAAAACTTAACCTGCAAATATCAAACTTGACATAGCTTGACAGTACTACCAACAATATGGTAGTGGTGGGATGACTTTTATTTCACTAGCGGGTTATGGTTTTTACCTCACTAGTAGGTTATGGTCCACCGTAGAGGTCTAAAATCGATCTAATAATAGCCTTATAACTAGGAGGTGTTACATAAAGAAAGCTGTAGTATAACGGAAGCTGATGAATAGTTGGTAGAAAATATTGTAAGGCACCGACTTGGCAGGTAAAATCGAAAATATTTTTGATAGGAATTGGGTTTATATTTGGTCATGTGGCTTTAAATTTTTGAAGCTACCTTCTTTCACCATTCCTTTTAATTTGTGTCTTTTTTATTTTATGCTAAACCCGTGACAGTACATTATGTAGCATAGTATTAAATCGTTTTTCTGTTGTCATATTACGAATGGCAACGAATTCAGGAACATTTGCTGCGTCGGGTAACAAATATGCTGTTTTATTCAAAGGAATAAAGAGCAACACAATTATGTTATCCTTAACTAGCTGATAATAATAATAATAAGCCACGAAACAACGTCGCAACAATAATTAGGATAGAGTAGAAATGAGAGTGAAGAAATAAAACAGAATAACAGCTTCCAGTTACCATAACTTCGTATTTGGCTTTACAATAGAAATCTGGATATATCAAATGTGCTCCAAATTTAAACCTAGACGTGGTAACCTAAATAGCTTCTGCTGGGAATATGAGGATAGTCTTGTGTAACAGTGGTACTCAATTGTTTTCAAATTTTGCCTGAGCGCCGATAACCTTACAACCACATTCTTTTTCCATTAAGTAGATTGCATTATTATAAAATCTTTTGGGTTTGAACACTTTCCCAGTTAAATTTTATAAGGGTTGCTCTATTGGTTCATCTACCAATCTCAGATCAAATTCTGTTATAGGATTATAGGATAATGTGCAGTTATTTTTAATTAGTTGAAAATATTTATTTAGAATTTGAGAAAAATATTGGAAATTTCATGTTGGTGCAACTGAAAATGTTGTTTGCTAATAAATTAATCGCTTTTCTAATAAAACCAACACCTGCAGCACGTAATAGTTCCGCGAGGTTAGAATGACACAATTTTGACCTTTTTCTGAATTATTTCTCGGTTTATCCAATGCAAACTTCAAATGTCAGTATTGAAGGGATATTGCTTTGAACCGCGGTTTAATTCTGAACTTGTATCCTTGTAGTCCATTATGCAAATTTCTGTATTTCATTTATTTCAGTATCAAACACTCACCTGATCTGGATATATGTGAATACTTTGTTTTTGTTTTACCTTTAGATCTCTGGGTATTTATTTACCACTCAACCCTTGACTTTTTTTACATATTTTACTGAAAAATCACGTTTTCCTACATATTTCACGTTCACACGTCGAGCATTTATAAAGTACATACCTGCACATATTTCATTCAAACTTTTAGCATTGATACATTTTTAAGCCTTTTATTGAAAATTCAAGTGCCTGTTGCATGTCATTCAGCAACTAATTCGGCCAAAGAGACGAGAGAGGAAGTTTACTGTTACGTTGCTTGTAACACAGACTTTATTTATAAACGAATTCTCCCTTTGAGAAAAGTACTAACAAAAATGGCCATGGATAAGCGCAGATGGATCAACAGAAAACGATATTGATTTCATAATTATAGAAGTACATGCTTACGATTAATATCAACAAAGAAAGAGCAAAATTAGTTGCAAAAAGGGGACCTCCATTAAACGAAGAAGCAATCAAAACTAACAAAATTGGAGAACGTAGAAAATACCGAAACAGGCATCCAAAAACATAACAAACTCGTGGTAGAAACAATCAAAAACTGGAAAAGGAAGTGTTGTATTCAAAGGCACAAAGAAAGGAGCTTAGCAAGAGTACAAACTAGGTAACACAAAGGTGAGATAACAACAGATAGAGACCAGATTCTATAGATCATTGAACACTTCAACACTTTAAAGAAAGAAGCAATTTTCGAAGACTCTACTTCTTCGAAGTTCTTAACCAGGATGAGAAGTTATACCATAAATAACCGCAGCAGAGGTAAGAAGGTGTCGAAAATCAATACACCACCGGGCGACGGGGAAGTGGCTGATAACACAATCAAGGGCGGTAGAAAGTGGTTAAGGCATGCTGTTAGTATACTTTGCAACAAATGTTTCTACAGCGATACCACCCCATCTCAGTGGAATAATGCATTTATTATTATAATGAACAGAATATGCGAAATTACCAATCTCGTCAACTACCGGCCTATTACTTCCACTTATACATCTACTAAACTTTAACAATGGTTTTTGCAAGCCAAACAAAAACTAAGTTGAATTTATATGAACTATAGCACGATTTAGGTCAGGCTATAACACAGGTCCCAGGTGGAGTAGCTTGAAGAAGGGTCCACGTTCGATCAGTAGAGTTAAGAAACACTCATTCTGGTTAAAACTTGGATGGGAGTTCCATGGCTGCTTCTCTCTACGCCGCGTGATACGGCTGTCACGGAAATAGTTGGTCCCGGATGTCATAATAACATCATGACAGTCGTTAATGGTGTTTGAAGTCCCCATAAAATGTACAGCGACCCCTATAATTGGCCTAACGGCTGTTGGCTGAGTACCAAAATTTAAAAAAAAACATCACTTTAAATTGGTCAAAAGTCTGACAGAAAGATGTGTTGGGTACCACAAATCATTAATTCTAATATTACTAGATCAAAAACAAAACGTTCGACTCCACACACTCCACACAGCACAACATGCTGCAAGCACTTTTCCAATATTAAGTAGATCAACGTTATACTGCATTGATCACATATAACTGTGAGAACGCTACAATTTCGGTAAGACTTGGTAAAGTTACCAGTAAATGCCGACTAGGGGTTACTACCTCGCCCAACCTTTTTAACCCATTGCTCGAGTTCATGATCAAACGAATATAAATATCAATGCAGAAGACTTGCATCATTTGTAGCAAACCCAATAGAGTACTCTGCTTCTCGATAAGTGGTCTTAAATATAGACATATCAAAAACTCACGAGATGAGAAACCTTGTGCTCAGTCGGAACATTTCTGTGGAAATCCGAAGAGATAGAGATAACCAGATGAACAAATTATTCAGAAGGATAGGATTAACTTGGGCGGTCTATGGCAAATTAAGTCAGATTTTCAAGTCAGATCTACCTATTTGTCTTAGTCGAAACATTTATCACCAATGCGTTCTACTTGTGTAGACATATGGCGCACAGACACTGACACTTACCAAACAGGCAGTGAGCTGTGGCTGAGAGAGGTACGAAACGGTTGATGCTGGGTAAATTTCTCACAGCTAGAGTAACCAATATAATTCTAAGTGTAAAAACAGAGATAACAGATGCAGTAGCAAGGATAGCGATACTAAAGTGGAACTGGGCTGGACATTTTGCAAGCACAACAGTCAAGAGACGAGTGAAAAATATAATGGAATTCAGACCAACACAACAAACATAGCGAAACAGTAGCGGTCCCCAACTACGTGATCCGATGATTTAAAGTGAATTCAGAGCAACTAGATTGGTTTAAGCAATTAAGGGAGGTTTATGTCCAGTGGATTCTATAAATTGACATGCTGATGATGACTTTAACAAATGACAAACGGTCTACAATAAATGACTCCACAGAACTTCAGCGAAATGACCAAATTGAGCAACCTTTGTGAACGACGAACCTAGTATTTTAAACGCTACGTGCATTGTATTAAATTTTTTTCCAAATTATCTAACCAAGATTTTTTTTCTTCTTCTATTGGTGTTAGGCCTGGGGCTTAATGATTTGAGATTATTTTTCTAGGGGTGCTGATTGCCAGCTCTTTTTCCATCTCTTGGCGATTCTTTCTGGTGAGTTTCTATGCTTAACGATACTGGTTATTCCTCCTCTTTCCATTCTACTAATATGTTAATTTCATGCGCGTTTTGTCTTTTGTACTGCACATCTATCTAATTTCAGTTTTCAAAATCTTGTCGTCCTCGCTACGGATCTTAGAGTCCTTATCTCCGTTATCTCCTCTTGGTATTGGATGTATCAGCTCGTGTTTCGACACTGCATGTCATTAAGGAGTCTTACGCATATTTTTTGGATACGTATTTTACTATCTGCGCTCATATTCGTGTTCTTTCATACAATATCTCGTACACATACACTTGCCGCTTTACAGGGATATTGTAATATTTCCTTTTTTACGTTGTTACAGCTAGAAATGTCTGTCCCAAAATACGCAAAGCTTATCACTTGTTCCATTGTATAGTTAGTGAGAACTAGTTTGCATGTTTTTGGTTCTCCATATACTACGACAAATTTGATTTTTGTTTCGAATATTTTCATATTATATGCTTCATTTAGCTTCACTTTATATATTATTTTGTCCAGTACTAGGTTAAAGGGCAGTGGGATTAGGATACCACCTTTTCTTATACTAGATTTAAATAGTATCTCTTCTGTTAGTTCTGTGTCAATTCCCATTTCGCATTCACACGATTTCTTACTACTCGTATGGTATGTTTTTGATGAATGTTTGGTGTTTTGTTGCTCCTGTACTGTAGAAAAGCACTGCGTTTTTCTAGAGCTTGGTTTCTTCTGTGATCAGGATTGTGTGCCTTTTGTAGAGTTGAGATTTATCCTTATAGTTGCCATACTTTCTTTGGCAGCTTTTGATATATATTTTTAAATTTCATCCATTTTCTTCAGGTTTTCTTGTTATTCTGCCTTGTTTTCTTCCATTTCTTTTCTCAGTCATGGTTTGTACAGCTAAAGTGTGGTTTTATCTTCAAGTGCTTCTATAGTTAGCTTTTTCATATATTTCGATGGTAGTTTTCTGATCAGTTTCAGTTTCAGATTATAGAATCTATTGTAGTTTTGTGTAAATAGAATGCGTTGTGTATCCTTAAAGTGTTGTGAGCACAAAATTTAATTTCTTCATTTTTCTTCACAGTTCTTCATAAAATGGTTTGATTCCATTTACACCAGCATCTCCTATTCTTGCATTCATATATTCCAATATAATAGTTTCCTGGTTGTTATGAGTGTGATCCAAAATACCTTGCATGGTGTTATAGAAGTCTTCGGTTTAGTTTTCAGGTTTGGTTACGTCTGGTTCATACGCAGAAATTATGTGTAGGTTCCTAGGCTTATATGGTTCTATAAACAAGCTTGCTTTTATATCCCCGGTAGGTTGCTAGCCTAGCCTTAGTTAATTTTTTATCGATTATCTCGATTACATATGGAATTATGTGGATCTTCACCACGCACGACGGTCTTGAGTAGTGGCGGTAGAGCCAACCACTGAACGTAAAATGCATTTTCACTCCCGCAAAAACAAAGACAGATTCCCATATATTGAGATTTAATATTTCGCAGATAATTTGGGAAAAGTCAGCATCTGTGAAACAAATTATTAAAGTTTACAGACCATTTTCCCTTTAAATGTATAATTTGGCAAAAAACGCATCTCTACTGTTTGAGATGCATAGATGCTTGCATGATTAATGAATATTATTTCAAGATGTGCGTTAATTTACTAGTACATTATGAGTATAATAAAATAAACTGCGCGGAAATTTGGCGTACCAGTAGTAAAACATAGGACAGTTATCCATTCTATTGGTATAACGGTATATAAGTTATTAGTTGGGTAACTTAAAGTTTTTTTAAACAATTGTTTGGTCATTTCAACTAAAACCAACATTAAAGAAAACAGTTAAAATGTTGAAAACTACGTGTATGGCCTCCGCTGGCTACGATGACTGCTCAACATCTTTTGGGGATACTTGGAAGGAACCGTCGGATTTAGTTTTGCATTTCTAGGGTAACAGGACGTCCTCTAATCCTACGATCTAACCCATCCCAGAGGTGCTCCATATATACTGCTCCACAAATGAACTGGACCACCCATAAAAATTGTATTTATTACATTACACTTGAATTTGCAGGCTTTATCGTACCTCGTTCGCAGACTTCTAAGCTGCCCGTTGTGAATGCTGCCCGGATATTCTGTTGGAGACGGTACCCTCACCGCAGATGCTGTCCGTGACGTTCTTGCAGTCCTCCCTGACGTAATGCAGTGCAGGCCTTTGGCTCTGGATTCTTACCGCAGCTGAACGGCAGCTGATGTCCTCGGAGAATCGATTGGAGAATTTTATATTTTAGTGCTGCGGAAACCTTCAAAAACACTGGTACTCTGAGATGGGCACAATAAAAGGCAATTCTTTTTTACTTGTCATATCTATGCTCGTTTAATGGTATAAAAATGTGTTTGAAAGTGGAGCACAAATCTAACACACTTCATATAAAAATTAATTCAATCGTTCTCCTTGTTTTCTCATCAAAACAGCATCAGGTTGCTAGGTTACTATGATTCTCTTATGTTAAAGGAAATTAATTTCGGTAAAGAAAGGTTACAAATGGAAGTAAATTTGAGTACTTAAATTATATTTAGAATTTTCTTAAAACTAAATTATTGTCTTTAATCTTATAACTAAATCGTTCGGTAGTGCTGCGCACACAAACGTTTTAATTTTTATTTTATCATTGCTATGCTTTGCACTATTACACTTTATTTTTAAATGCACTGATTTTTGAGTTCACCATGTTCGCGTCATTATCTTTTCTCTTCTGTTGCCTTCTCCAATTGCTCTTTTGCAATATTTCTATTATATTATCCTGCTTAATTTACCTTTCTGCTTTGCTTACTAATTTCACTCTCTTTTGCTTTTGACTTAACAAACTACGCTACTTTTATAATGCAGCCAACCTTTTGTGTGAAATACATTTTATAAATTGGTCTGGCTTTACATGTGCACAAACCTTATTCGAATTATATTAATTTAGTCACAAGCCAATCTAAACCCTTTGAAAGTTGCTTTGTTTTTGCGTACCTTTCTCCAACTAATTTAACCTTTCTGGCATCCCATTATCAATGCATTTACTGTTTTGCTTTAGTTTTAAAATTTGCAATTAGATAAAACATCCCAACTCTGTTCTTATTGAATCGGTCAATTATCTTGCACTTCAAACAGAGCCAAGTCGTGGCCTCATACCATCTGAATATATCATTTTGCGACGATTTCAAATCCGCATGTCCTTGATAATATGGAAATTTTTAATAACGGTTACATAATTTTTAGAACAGTGCATTGTCATAATTAATAAAACTCAATGTTTCTTCTGTAGGAATTGTACACACTGCACACGCTCTTCTGCATGTGCTTCACGGTTGCGGCCGTGCTTCACATGTACTGCGCGCTTTTTCTAAGGCGTCAGGTCAGGCTCTGCCCCCTCTGCAAGCAATAACCTGTCGAAAAGCTAAGAACCATTTCTATCTGGCAGCAATGCGTCCTAAGAAGCGTTTATCGTGCGGTTCATCTTCATAAAATACAAATCAATTGTGCTTTTTTAAGCAGTACAATGAGAAGAATCATGAGAAATAGGTATAAAATAGCTGTTTTTTGCATAGTGATAGCGAAAGTAATCTTTTTTTGACAGAAAATCGTATGAAAGTACCATTTTTTAACGCAAAAATCGTAGAAAGTAAACTTTTTTTAACTATTTTATTGAAATGTCAATTTGACAGTTGTCAATTTAGAAGTCTTTTTCGACTAAGAGATCACTGTGCAAAAAAACTACTTGTACAACACGTTTTGAAAGTCCTATTTTCATTCATTTGCTTGATTAACTCGGGTTTCGCTCTCGTTATCAAACTGCAAATTCATGAAAAAAAGTATGACTTTCAAAACTGGTTGTACAAATTACTATTAACTATCAAGTTGCAAAATGAAAGTGTGTTTTACACTAGACTTGGAGTTTCTTCTATGAGCGCTAGCCAGTTGGGCAACACGTTGTGTGTGAAAGACACTAATTTTGCAATGTGTTGCATATCGTACAAGATTTTCTGTAATTTTGAGTCATATTCATATTTATGCTAAATAAATTAACTTAAATCTACAAAGCTGCTTTGCATTTTCATCTTAGCACTAGTGTCAATATGAAATTTCATATTGTGACTAGTGACATGTTTTTTTAGAAAAAAAAAGCTTGAATTACTGATATGTTATGGTAAAGCCATGGTTTCTTGGCTCTCTATAGCGAGCCGCCACTGGTCTCGAGTAGCAAGAAACTCTAGACGCATTGGCTCTATAGTTGGGCTGTATCTACCCCTGAGTGACTACACCCTGGAGTTCGCTTGAAATTTTGATGGTTTAATAAGATGTACATGTACAAGATACAATGTTAAAATAATAAGTCCCAGTCTGCTCTGAATTCCATAAGAAGAAACTAAATTTACGTTCGTATAGCGTAGTAGCACTTGTATTGCTTATATCAAGAGAAAAATGTAAGGCAAGTCAGTGTGGCCGATCGGTTAGACAGCTCGGCTGCGGACTCAAGCTACGGGGTTCAATCCCCACATCTGGCAACTGGCGGCTGACCAACTCAATCGCTTTAAAAATTGAGTACCGAAAGCACGGTGGTGGAAGTAGTAAAGTAAAGCAGTCGTCGAAAGCGTGACGTTAACCACATCACCCAGTACGGCGTTAAGGGTGTGCCAGATAACTGGATTTCGGAAAACGATTTTGGTGGCCCTAACCCGCCGCGTCTCAGGCCATATTCTTAAAATTGTGTAAATATAGCTGTATGGTTAAACCTATCACTGCATTATTTGCACTCTATACATTTTATTTAATTTCATACATAAGTCCTAAGTATTGATTAAAGATTGTTGCAATAATTGTCAAGTTATATTTAAAGGCGGGCTACAAATAATTAAGACTATATGATAAGAAGTAAGAATACATTCTTGTTATTTTGGTAGAGCTAATGATGTGGTTGCTTCAAAATGTATGTATAATGAGCTGCGGTTAAGTGGGCTGCTTGTGCTTACAAGCATTTGAAGCTTCTTGGATGTAGTCTTATATGTCATAGAATCCCGTCACAGGACCCTTAGTTTGCTCGTTTGTCACAGTGTGCTTTCTCCTGAGGTTTGATGTATGAATAATGCCATTTTACTAGGGATCCCTGGATTTCTATACTCCGTTGCGCAAATGCGAGGGCGACAACAAAGCAATTTGGAAAAATTTAATTCGAAGGAACAAAAATTAATCAGGATCCATGCAGAAGAGCGGCGGCATGGAATTCTCGTTGTATTTCGTTTAGACATAATGGGGCCCGTAGCATGTGTACGCCCGAAGCTCCGGGGATTCGGCTAAGCCGCAACTCTCGAACCTCGATCAGACAATGGAATTGTTTTTCAATTGATGCTCGGCACATTTCCGAACCTCTCACAGTTTCACGCAGATTTGAAAGGATGACTGCGAAACAATGCTCGCTGGATTTACCTGAAATCCGCGTGCTTTTATTCAAAAGATTGCACTTTAAACTTGTTATGCCTGTAGTGAGGAAATAAGTTTGTTGGATTGGGAAATAAAACGATAAAATAGAATCTCGGCACGGAGACGCGGACTAACACAAAATTGCAATTTTACTCGAGAATGTTATTCGGGAAACAAAGAACGCGACTTTTATATCAACACAGACATGATCTTTCCCTTATTACATTCGGCCCGTCTGTCCGATGCGACAATATGTTCCAAATTGTTTTATTTTCCAACGAAATTGCAAAAGAAAGTTTTGCGGGAGACCAAGTGGAAAATTGGATTCAACTTTTTGTGTGCGGGGCGAGTAAATTCGGGTTTGTCGGGTTTGATCGAGCTCTGGCATATTGCTTCTGCAATTTAGAGATTGTTTATTTTCGTGGTCTTTTTTGATTCCCTCATATTAGATATCGTCCCCTTTATAGCGTATAGCCGATTCCATTCATGTCAAACTTTCATTCAATGCTAGAACTGCTACATCTTATTATGTTCGCCGAAATTGTTTTCTCCCCATCATCAAGCCATGGAGAAAATTTCCCCAAGAATTTATTACTTCCCCGGCTCTCATTAAACCGTTAAATCTGTTTACTTAAGCCTGGAAATTCAATCTACTTCTTATTAAACTAATTGAACAATATGTGAATCTAAATGAAGGCGACTATTTTGCGGCATTAATGAAAAATTTAATTATTTCCCAGATTATATTTTACGACCACAGCTTGCTCTAACTACCGACAAAGATATTATAAATCAAAACAGTACTAATTGCAATTTAAATTGGCTTAGTAACAAATTACCCTTCCCACGAAGAACAAAAGTCCTACAACTGTAATTTTCACTTTTGTCGCTAAGCCGTTGCTGTATTTTCTTTACATTAATTGATTACTATAGAACAATCTGAACGAGAAATAAATACCAGAAAAATGGTTTAATCGCCCCTGCGTTCAAATGATGGTTCCGATTAAATACGTTCAATGCGACCTGGTTTCTGCTGCTATTAACGAGATTGGAAGCTGCGCCAATTCGTTATTTTGCTACTCTCAACTGCCCCATTTTAGGAAAAACGAGCACGTTCTGTTGTTTATGCGAGTTTTTCATAAAAATGATATTTTCGGCCGATTTCATATTCTAAGTAGTTGTAGCGTTTAAAAATATGGCGTTATATGTTTTGAGTTAGCCACCATTTATAGGGAGAGGAATATATTTTTTTTTGTAGAAGTTAGGTCACTTCCAATTTGCTTTACGTTTTCGCATAATAATAATAACTGCATGAAGCATGAAAACACTGTATTTTAAAATACTCGAGTAAGATATGAGAATTCAGATGATTGAACAGAAAAATAATATCCAGTGTTCATTTAAATTTGACGTTGCAGTGGGCGCTGAAAAGTTCATTATGAACATATCACAAAACGCACCTAATCCTACTTTTATAAATAGATTTAACAACAAGAAAACATTCAAATGCAAACGTTTAAAACTAACTTTAAAATACTACATTTCCATCAAATGGTAACTGTAATTTATTGCAATAATAAAAAGATTCATAACAAATGATTAAAATATTCACCGCGTTCATCCATACACGCTCGAACTCTTCGCACAATTTTATTGCTGACATTTTCTAACATATTCGGATTGCTATTAATTTAATAATTTTTTCCAATATTCTGTGCCGCAGTTCATTCAGAAAGAAATCGCATGGCGTCAGGTCAGAAGATTTGGTAGAGTAAGGTATTGGTGTGTTTTGACTAATAACCCGTTTGTCGAAATATTCTCGTATGATATTGACTTGGCGCTAGTAGTGGATTTTTCGAGAAAATGATTGTATTAAAGTTGGTATCGTTGCATAACATTTGCTCTATTGTCACACATTATAAAGTCTATATACTAGGTGAGTTTTTTAAAGCGTTACAAGGCGATATCTCGAAAATGGCATGAAATAGTAAGTAAGAAACGACTTCCGGGATTGGACCGTGTCACTTTTCGTTCTAAGACGGTCATAAATCATTCTTATTATTCCCTCTCTCTTAGCGAAAATTCTATACTTTCCAAAGGTTTAAATTTTTCCGTACCCCCAAAAGCATTGCTACGGAAGAGATTATTAGTTCGGTAGAATCTTCTGTGAGAACCCTTCCTAAAGACGTTGCAGATCTGATCTCCTTCGAAACTGTCAGGTGTTTATGATCATTTATACTTCTAAAAGTAACATTACAAAAGCGAAAGGAATGCTCTCAAAACCTTACGTTCCAATTCCGACATCTGAATCCGCTTATAAAGATAATGCTACGGTAGTTATGGATCCAACAGAGTACCCCACTAAGGCTAAGTCTTTACTAGAAGATTCTTCTTATTCCCCGCTTTCTCGCTTGAAAGCCTTCTCGGCTCTATGGTCTTTCCAAAATCATAAACAAGACATTCCCCTCAGACCCATTGTACCATAGATTCCTCCACTTACTCATTAGCTAAATACCTAACCACTATCCTCAGAAAGTTCACTAGTAAGTTGCCTTCGTATGCTAGCAATTTAGCTCATTTCGTTGAACTTTTATCCGATATAAGCGTTGAACCTGAGGATCTACTTGTGAGTTTCGATGTCACTTCCCTTTTCACTACAGTTTCTATTCCCAATTCCATAGTCATAATCCAACAGTTGTTATCAGAACATGAGGAGACGTCTTCAAGTCTACCTGCTCTTATAGAAAAAGGCATTTCTTCCACTTATTTCCTATTTCAGGACCAGTTCTTTAAAATTGAAACCTAAGGTTTGGTTCCTATACGTTGACGATACCTTTATTTTTTGGCCACATGGTAAAGACACTCTATCCTTCTTCTTAAATCATCTGAATAGTCAACATCCAGACGTTAACTTTACCATGGAGATATAAAGTAACGGCTTCCTTCCTTTTTTAGATGTACAGGTGTCTCGCCAACCCAGTGGCCAACTCACACTGATCGTTATCTACATGCCGAGTCCCACAATCATCCTACACAAAAACTTTCCGTTATCAATTTGCTTGTACACCGGACTGTTTCTATATCCTAACCCGATAATCTCCACGCTGAATTAAACCACATTCGGAAAGCTTTTAGGAACATCGGTTACCGTGCTAAGGATATACAGTCTGTCATCAATCGCTTGATCTACGGCCAACCAAACCTCCAAAAACCGATCCTCCTGCAGCAGTAGTCTTTCTTCCCTATATTCACCAAGTCCCCGACCGCGTAGGAAAGCTTCTTCGAAAGCAAAACATTAAAACAGTATTCAAACCCCCGAGCAAAATCTCACAGGTTCTTCCTTCACCTAAAGGTGAATTAAACACTATATCATCTAAAGGTATTTATAGAGTCCGTTGCTCTTGTAATGCTGTATACATTGGTGAACCAGGACGTTCAGTGAAAACTCGCATCTCTGAGCACCAGCCTTGTCTCAAGTCGGGTCTCGTTTCATCATCACCCATCGTTGAACACCAACGCGTTACCGGCCATAAGATCCTTTTTGATGACATTTCCATTATCTGCAAATCCCCACTCTTCTTTAGCAGAAAGATTCGCGAGGGATTCAGATTTACAAACACCCTAACAATCTCACTCGGGACTAAGGCTTTTCCCTTTCTTCTATGTGGAAAGTGCTAATTCCCAAGCCCACCGCCACTGAATCGTGACGGCACTTGCTGAACCGCGACGGAATTTGCCTATAAATTCTCGCCTTTCCCCTTCCCATCGTTAAAGGAGTTTCGCGCCTCTGGCGTTGTTTACACGTTGAGTTACCGTGCTCTTATATCCCTTCCCTTGCAAAAAAGTTTCGCCTCTGGCGGGGTTTACACGTTGAGTTACCGTGCTCTTTTGTTTTTTCTTCCTGATAAAGCCCCTTACGAAAGTGGGCGAAACGTTGCGTTCTTCGACCTCAATGACACGGTCCAATCCCAGAAGTTGTTTTGTTACTTAATGACAATGGCCGTGAAAGCCTACAGTATAAAATGTAATAGGGAAATGGGGGGACATATAAAAACACATTTGTAACATTTACCTCATCTCTCTATTTTGAGGGGTGGGAGTTACATGCACCTGCTTATCAAGAACACGACGCCACGCTGATAAGGCACGTCCCAGCTCATCGTTATCTCTTTGCCACATTGCGAATTATGTAAAATGTTAGATTCATTCTTTGCTTGTCTGTAACAGAGTTAAGACGGTTTTTGCTTTTACCTGTAATTACGAAATAAAGTTTATTTTTAAAAAGCTGTTTTTCCGATTTAATCATTTAACTGGCGCAGTCGGTAGGATAGTGCGCGGTTGTGGAAAATCTCTTTCGCATCGTGTCGGAAAATTAGAGACTTTTCGCGACTTTGGAGTTTCAACCCCTTCAGCGTAGATCCTGAACCATTCCTTCGAGGACATCGGGAACAGCATCTCTGTGAGCAGCAAAGGATCGGAAAAGGAACACAAAGGTCTACAAACCAAGTAGGTGCCAAATTCCTTTTTGCCTTTCCCAGACCCTCTGTTTAAGGACTTTGGGGAAGATAGGGTAGTGTGTAGTCTATTGCAGACCATTTAGTATTTAAGAGGATATTTTTGAATAAAACGTTCGATTAATATTTAACAAATAAGAAGTAATTATAATTATTATCGATAAAATATTCTTTATGATTGAAATTGACGAGCTGTTGGATCAGTTAAATAACCTTACGTTTCAAGAAAATCCAACAAGTTCTGACGTTATTCAAATTGAGGCAGGTTATTCTAACAGTGAGAATAATACAGCATTAAATATGACGAATACTAATCAAACTAATCAACCAAACCAACCGGCTCAAGTGAACTGGAATCTTTTTAAGTCTAAAATAGAAATTATTAAACCTTTTGATGGCGACAGTGATACTTTGAATAAATTTATCACTCGCTGCGAAAGTTTAATTGCAAGTTATAGTAAATTGAAAGACCCAGAGCTTGATCAACATATTTTCGAATGCATCCAAGAAAAGTTAATTGGTAGGGCTGAAGCGATGGTAGGTAATAGAGTAGAATTGAATACCTGGTCGAGTTTAAAAGAGGCTTTAGTGCAGTGTTTTTCGGACCGTAGGGATTTGAATTGCTTAGTGCAGGAATTAACCAGAAATAGGCCGTATAAAGGTGAACATTTACTAAATTTCGGTAGCCGTCTCCAATTACTAAGAAGCAACGTTGCACAAAGAACAAGCAACGATGTTAAACTTAGTGAATCAGAAAAATTATGTCGAATCAATCATTATGATAAAATTGCACTTGATACGTTTATTGCAGGTTGCACTGGTATTTTAAAAAATAACATGCATTTAAAAAAGCCAGCTTCTTTAGAAGATGCCATGGCATACGTTAATGAATTTGAGAATTTTGAAAGACTTCACGGTAGTTTAAGCGATAACAGTAAACAAAACTTCAAAATTAATTTTGGCAGTAATAGAAATGTGTACCCAACGAACATTCAAAACAATGCTTCATACTCTCAACCCAATGGGTTTCAATCGCACTTTAATGTCCCTCAAAATTTGCAAAACCAAAATTTCTCAGTAAAGCCAGTATGGACCAATCAGCCTATAAATATTCAACCCAAACAACAACCTCCTAGAAGATATCCCACTAATCGGGAAGTTTTTGGTCCACCTCGTAATGTGTTTAGACCAAACCAAATTCCAACAAACCAATTGCCTAAACCGGAGCCCATGTCAACGACATCGAGACATCCAACAACGTTTTCGAAAAGATCCCCTACGCAACAATTTAATAAACCGCAGTTTTTCAATCAAAACTCTCAAAACCATTTCCAAAATTTTCAAAGATACCCTAACCAACAAAGACCAAACTTTATTTTTGAAGAATTACACGCAAATGAATGCGATAGCGAGAACTTAGATTCTTGCAATGTGTTTGATTCAGAAACTTTTAATTATGATGAGATACAAAATGATCCTTTAGAGGAGCAGTATCAAAATTACGAAAACGATTACAATAATGAACAATACTACGGAAATAACATTGAATCGGATACCACTGAAACTGAAAATTTTCCCTTGGACAGCCGATCACAAAAACAAACCTAGCAGAAATAAATATCTCCTCCCATAATGCGTTACCCTACGTAGAAATTAAAAACCCGAAATTAAAATTATTGATAGATACAGGTAGTTCTAGGTCAATTATTAAACCATCTGTAGTAGAAGATTTTTATCCGCAAACAATTTATCACGCTAATACCGTAATAAAAACAGCTATTGGGAGCAAAAATGTTAGATATCAAGCAATGATACCAGCATTTTCGGAATTCCATAGCGACCACGAAATTGATTTCATTTTATTCGATTTTCACGATTATTTTGACGGAGTAATAGGCTTAGAAGATCTTATTCAAATGAATCTTAATATTGATTTAGTTAACAAAAAATTAATAGGGCCGCATGTGCAAATTCCGTTTAAATTTCGACAACCCGTTGATGTTAATTTTTCGTTTTCGGTAAATCCCGAAGAGAAATTGATTAAAAATATCCCAGTTACTGTGTATAATGGAGAAATTTTAGTTAACGCACGTAATATTGATGAACTTTTCATTCCACAAGTTTTAACTTTTGCAAAAAACGGTTATGCACCCGTAGAAATACAAAATCCAACGCAAAGAACAATTTCAGTAACCTTAAACGAACCTCTATCAACAATTCGCTTTGAACCATCTTTGTACGAAACTTATAAGTTCGAATCATTCACTAACCCTTGCGAAACAGTAAACTCCCAAGTTGACAAAAGTAGCATAAAAGACCTAATACGTACCGATCACATGAATCAAGAAGAAAAAATTGCTATTATAAATCTTTGTAACCAATTCTCAGACATTTTTCTTAAACCAGGCGATAAATTAACTTTTACTTCTAAAATTAAGCACGCGATAAAAACTACAGACGAAATCCCAGTACACACCAAGTCATATAGATACCCATACGTACATAAACAAGAAGTGCAACGACAAATTCAGGAAATGTTAGAAAAAGGAATCATTAGGCCATCTTATAGCCCTTGGTCGTCCCCTATTTGGATAGTCCCGAAAAAAATGGACGCATCGGGAAAACAAAAATGGAGACTAGTCGTGGATTATCGCAAAATTAACGAAAAAACAATTGATGATAGGTACCCCCTTCCTAATATTAATGATATTTTGGATAAATTAGGTAGAGCTCAATATTTTAGCACCCTTGATTTAGCTAGCGGGTTTCACCAGATAGAAATGAGTAAATGTTCTATTGAAAAGACCGCGTTTAACTTCGAAAACGGACATTTTGAATATTTAAGAGTTCCATATGGATTAAAAAACGCGCCGTCAACGTTTCAGAGAGTGATGGACAAAGTTTTGAAAGATCTACAAAATAAAATATGTATGGTTTATATGGACGACATAATTATTTTTAGTACAAATTTGCAAGAACATGTCCAAAATTTAAAATTAGTATTTTCCAAATTACGCGAAGCACAACTAAAAGTTCAGTTAGATAAATGCGAATTCTTGCAGAAAGAAGTAGAATATTTAGGGCATGTTGTGACACCAGATGGCATCAAACCAAACAAAAAGAAAATAGAAGCTATCAGAAAATTTCCCATTCCACGTACACAAAAAGAAATCAAATCATTTCTCGGCTTGTTAGGTTATTATCGTAAATTTATACAGAATTTTGCTAAATTAACCAAGCCAATGACGCAATGTCTTAAGAAAAATCAAAAGGTGGAACACACCAAAGAATTTATTGAATGTTTCAATACATGTAAAAATATACTAACTTCAGAACCAGTATTAGCTTACCCAGACTTCGACAAATCCTTCGAATTGACGACAGACGCATCCAACTATGCTGTGGGTGCTGTACTCTCTCAAAATAATCACCCAATTTCTTATGCATCTAGAACGCTAAATCCAGCCGAAATAAATTACTCGACTATTGAAAAAGAACTCCTTGCTATCGTGTGGAGTTGTAAATATTTTAGACCATATCTTTTCGGTCAAAAATTCGTAATTCTAGCGGATCATAAGCCATTACAATGGTTATTTTCGCTCAAAGAACCAAATTCACGTTTAATTAGGTGGCGTTTAAAATTAGAGGAGTTCGATTATACTATTAAATATAAAAAAGGTAAAAACAACCAAGCAGCAGACGCTCTTTCGAGAAATCCACCAGATTTTGATTTTAACCCTTTAGAAACCTCTTCTATTGACAATAATCTAGGAGATATCGATCAAGTAATTCAAGAAGCACTAAACGAAAACCAACCAATTCCATATTTGGATAATGATACTATTTCCGAAATACTGGAATCATTAGGTGAAAATCATCCGAAAGTTAACGTAATTTCTGATATCCAAATTAAACCCCCTGTAACAACACAGCAAAACGACGAAACTGATCTAGAAACAGTACATACATCTCAGGAAAACCCTATTTGTACTATACCCATAACAGAACGGTCTTTAAACACATATAAAAATCAATTGTTTATAACAAACGGCGACATCGATTCAGTACAATGTCGAAAAAAGGCAATTTTTGAAAATTCAAGGTTCTACATAACGTTGCCGAAAATTAACGTCAAATATCACGTTATGCAACTTCTTAAAGAGTACATAGATCCTAAGCAAATATATGCCGCTTACTTTCAGCATCCCTCATTACCCAAAATTTTTGCTCTAACCGTTCAAGAAATATTTAAAAACTCATCTTTTAAGCTTATTCACTGTACTAAATTTCTTACAGACGTAGAAACGTTAGAAGACCAAAAACAAAAACTTGAATACTATCATATTAGCAAATCCTGTCATAGAGGAATAAACGAAATGAAAATGTCTTTAACTTCAAGATATTATTGGCCGAAAATGGCACAAGATATCGAATATTATGTTAACAACTGTGAAACATGTTTAAAAAATAAATACGACCGAAATCCTCCAGTAATTAAATTTAATCTTACTCCAACAACTTCAAAACCCTTCGAACACATTCATGTAGACACATTTAAAATAGCTAACGAAAGTTATTTGACTATTATTGACGCATTTTCACGCTACGGTCAAGCGTACCAATTGGATTCTGTCACAGGCATAGCAGTAGTGGAAAATCTTTTAAATTTCATCTCACACCACGGTTTACCTCAAAAAATAACGACTGACTGTGGTACCGAATTTAAGAACCAAGATCTAGAAAATTTCTGTAAATTGCATCGTATAGAACTCCACTACACAACTCCAAAAAACAGTAATTCAAACTCCCCAGTGGAGCGATTTCATTCCACTCTAATTGAACATTTTCGTTGTTTAAAAGAAGATCACAAAAATCTCAATTCAAACCAGCTTATGAAGCGAGCTATATTAGGTTACAATAATGCAATTCACAGTGTCACAAAATTCACCCCGTTCGAAGTTATAAAAGGTCACATCAATAATACCAATCCCTTTGATTTAAATGATCATGTTATTGTATCAGACTACATTCAGGACCATAAAGAAACATCCAACAAATTATATGAAAAAATCAAAGACGCTAATGAAAATGCCAAAGAAAATATTATTTCCAAACACAATGAAAATCGAAATGCTCCTCCAAATTTCACAAATCAAAAAGTTGCATATTTGAAAACAAAATTTCGAGATAAAAAGTTACCAAAATTTAAAAAGGCTAAAATACTAGAAGAAACTGACATTAAGTTGATCACGGACAAAGGAACATACCATAAAAATATTGCTAGAAAACCTAAAATTAATTCCTTGTTACAGGAACCTAAGCGAAATGAGGCTACTAACCTTATTCCTGGTCCTTCAAATATTACGAGTACGTAGTATAGACGAGGATATTAAAATCAAAACAATTGACAACCCTATACTTCCTATACAGTTAGGAAATGCTAGATTAGTTTATAGTAAGCACACATTTTTGCATTACTTAGATTTAAACGTAATTATTAATCAGTTAAATAACTTAAAGAAACAATTTTTCGTAGTTAGAGATAGTATAAGCAAAGTAAATATTACAAACCCTATATCCTATCACGGCTTAGCCGAAGGCATGTTACTCAGATCAGAATATTTAATTCAAACAACTCAACAGAAATTCGAAAATCTGCACCCTCATATTCGAAATAAAAGAGGCGCAATTAATGGCATAGGCAAAATTAATAAGTGGCTTTTTGGCAATCTTGATGCAGACGACGAAAAACGTTATGATCACGCTATTAATGTACTAGAACAAAATCAGAAAGACTTAACACATGAAATAAATTTACAAATTTCTTTATCCAAAAAACTAATTGCTAACTACAATAAAACAATAATAATATTAAATAAAAATCAAGAAAAACTTGAAAAAGACTTAAAAACTTTCCAGGCAGCAGTTCAGAATACTATTAATGACCTCAGTACTTACATTACTTTTCAAGGTACAATCTCTCAATTGAATTTGGACTGTCAAATTTTAATAACTTTCATAGACAATATAGAAAATGCTATAGTATTCTCGAAATTGAATACCCTGCATAATTCAATAATATCAAGTTATGAACTCCAAGAGATGCTCAATTACTTAGAAAAAATATACAGTAAAACAGAAATTCCGAAATTCAAAAACCTCCTCACGTACTACCAATTTTTGGGAACGCAAGTAACTTTTGTAAACTCTAAATTAGTTTTTGCTATACACGTCCCTATAATAAGAACCGAAGTCCTGGACTTCTACCGTCTTTATCCAATTATCCAAACCCACCAAATTATTATTCCAAAACACCGATATTTGGCACTGAAAAACTCCAAGGCCCAGTTCGAGAAAGAAGAATGCCCGGTACTGGAAGAAACATTTTATTGCACCGAAAACTTCATTGTGGAAGACAACTGCACCCTTAGGCTTCTCGAAGGCAATCCAGCGAAAAACTGTCACGCCCTCGAAATATTTATAGAAGAGTCCATCATCAAGCAAGTCACCCAAGAAGAAATGTTGATAATTCCTGCAAATCAAGAAAGGCTGTTTTCCAAATGCAAATCGGACCAATATTTAGAAATAAATCTTCCATCCCTAATAAAGATTCCCAAATTGTGCGAAATCCAAGTGGACGGCAAGAAATTTATAAATGACGTTAAATTGCAACAAGGCAAACCGCTCATTTTACCGAAGTTTGGCATAGGACACTTTGAAATTTTGAAGCAACACAAGACTTCAAATTTTACAAAACTGGACATAGAAGAAATTTACCAAATTAGTGAAATCGCAAGACAACTAACACCAATCAAGCAGATCGTTCATCCGGCAAACACCACCCCAATTATTAGCACCCTGATTGGTCTACTAATTCTCGCAATCATTGTGCTGTTTATGTTAACGTTTAGAAAACAATTCAAGAAATCATTGGAAAGTCCAAAGGCAGCCAAAAAGGAAAATCAAAATGAAGCTGAAGAAGTGGAAATGGGCCAGAATCCAAAAAATAACTCCGTTATTTTTGCATCTTAAGGAGGGAAGAGTTACATGCACCTGCTTATCAAGAACACGACGCCACGCTGATAAGGCACGTCCCAGCTCATCGTTATCTCTTTGCCACATTGCGAATTATGTAAAATGTTAGATTCATTCTTTGCTTGTCTGTAACAGAGTTAAGACGGTTTTTGCTTTTACCTGTAATTACGAAATAAAGTTTATTTTTAAAAAGCTGTTTTTCCGATTTAATCATTTAACTTGGGCGATAAATTTGGAATTTTAAATAAGCTGATATTTTTTTGTTTGTAAAATTAGAATCTACGTAAAAAGCTACATATGTGTACAAACAATTTTTTGGTTTGCTTTTTTGGTTACGAAGTTATGATTTATTAGGTTATGAAATAAAAAAGAATAATAACTGTCTAACGTCAAAATTCTTAACTGTTTAAGTACAAATAACTCATTTCTATGGAAACGAATAATAATTATGAAATAAGTGAGCTTGATTCTAATCATAATTCCGTAACCGAACAGCAAATCCAAAAATGTGTTGTACACATACGTAGTTTTTAACGTAGATTCGAATTTTATAAAAAAAACTAGATCATCCTATTTAAAATTCCAAAGTTACCCCCTATCCCTCAAAATAGAGAAGGAGTGTAATTATAAAACATACGTTTAAATATGTTCCCCCATCTCCCTATTACCTACCGTTTTCGAGATATTGCCTTGTAACATTTTAAAAAACTCACCTAGTATATTTGTTGAGCTTGTAAGATGAGAAAATCAGAAAATCATAATTAAACTCACGTAAGGATTAAAAACTACTTTGTTAATGGGTTTTACTACCACCTTAAAATTTGCAGTTTAAAAGCTTTTTTACTTTCCGTATTCAAGTTTATACTTCTTCAAACCAAACAATTGTTGCTACCTTATAAAGAATTATTTGAAAAAAATAGCCAATAACCTGCCAATTGTACTTTAGAAATACTTCATCTGTTTTAGGACAGTAAATAACAAAGTTTTCATGACGAAGTATATGAGCGGATTTAAGAAATACTGTGTGAAGAAGACTTGACTATAACTATAAATTAATTAGCTAATCTTATTAGCGGCATTTCCAAACGTTTTAATCCTATAGAAATTTCTGTAAGCAAATATTTTTTCCTACTTTAGCCGCTAAAGGTGTTACATATAATTATGTCATCAAATCTGTTAGTTCTGTCGAAGCAAGTATCTGCAATCATCCTATAACGCTACTAATTTTACATGTAAAGTATGCTTATCTTGGAAAGCTTTTAAATAAAAATAGAAAGCTCTCGTTGACAAACAGAAAGCAGAGTAAAAGATTAAAATGAGAAAGTGGACTTTTGTGAACTTACAAACAACATTGCTAAATTTCATTCATAAAAAGTCATAACCTGTTTATTGCAAGTCCTTTTCACTATTTGGCTTATTCGCGCGTCATTTCTCCGATGTTTTGCTTGCTTATCTGCACTTACTCGTATATGAGCGGGGTGGAAATGTAAATGTAACTGCAGCTTTGCTACGCGTTCATCTGATGTGGTAACAAAATACGGCGGCTTTTTACCGACAGTATGGCCAACATAACACAAATGGAATAATTCAGTATATTTTCCAACTTGATATCATTTTAAAGGAAATTTTTTCTTTGTGTATTTTATACATATCTCAAAAGAATATGTCTGCCTCTTATTATAAGCCAGTGGCCTGTTTTAATCACGAAGTGGTTCTATGAGCCCTCTTTTTCCTTAGGCCGAGTAGGTGGCTAGCCCTGCCCGTCGAAATTGAGGAAGAGTTCCCATGTTAGGGGTTACCGACTACCACAGAATATTTAAATATTGTAATCGTAATAGTAATAGTATTATTTATAAAAAGTACTACAAAAACTGTTTTGCACTAAAAAAACGTTCTTGTAGATATATTTTCCACACCACATGGAATACATTTGCAGGTGAATGACACATATTCATTAAAAGCAGCGATGCAAATACTGGTTAACATTAATTTAGCATTATTAAGGAAGATGCAATATAGCTTTTGATTTTATTATTGTTATCATAAGAAATACTTGTAACCCAGTTGTTTTAGAGTTGAACACATCATGAGTGCGGTATGAGATATACGAAAACGTTTCAATATCAGAAAAAAGGTTAAGTTTAATTTAAACTCGCAGTTAAAGCTGCCTTTAACAATGGTATAATGTTTACATTACACTGTTTTAAATATCTCTTTATTGTTGTAGGTAACTTAAGTGCGAATCACGATGTTGCTGGTTATTTGATAAGTTCAAATATTTTTGAAATTGTTCATATCTAATTTCAGATCTGTGTATTTAATTTCAGTATTTTACATATTTGCTTTTGATTCGGTGTCGAGCGGTTTAGAAATCCATTTGGAAGAATTGCGATTATTACATGTATTTGCGGTCGCAGGTTTCCAGTTAATTTTTAACTTTTTTGGTTATAAAAGGATCCTTCTTAATAAACAAAGTTGCCTTAATTTTAAGAGATGTTTCTAGAAATATTTTAAAAATACAACTAGAAAAAACATTGTAGTGCATTAACATAAAAATATATAAATAAATTTACAGTTCTGAGTTTTCCAATTTTCAATATTGTTAATTTGTGGCTGCACAAGTGCACAGTTATAACTTGTCAACCGATGAATCAGAGAAAAAAACCTGGTGTGATACACGCACACAACTTCCTTTTACAGTGATCTTATAATTAGCCAAGAATTTGATTTTTAATTTTTAAGCATTAGCCAAAAATTTCCAAAAATATACATATTCTACAGAAACCATACTAAAGAGAGCGTTAATTAGTTGAAGAGACAAAATTTCGTGAGGATCTGTTGAAAACTCAATTTCGAATTTTTGAAGTGAATCCAATACTTCCTTTATTGTAAAAGGAAGTAAAAATAATCGCTTCTATTGCCACAGCTTGGTAAAAGGATTTTTACTGTCGGACAGAAGGACACCTTCTGGAGCCAGTAAAACCCGTTACCTTGCGTGTATTGTTGAATATTTTATTTGCATCTCACTTGTAAATAACAATAAATTTACCATTTATTGACAATGTCAAACTGATAAGCAACTAAATTCATCAATCTGACACATACTAAGGAAGACAACTCTGGCTTTGCAATTAATGTACAGAAACAAAATCCCAGGCAATAGTTCGGGCTGGGTCAATAAATTTTTGATATATCACCCCCGCCTGTTCGATAGGTTTGCAGAAAATATCAAATAAAATCATGCCAATGCTGGCAGAGAAAATTAATTCCCACAGTATTTTATTATCCAACCCCATCAGGAACTAAAATGTACATTTTCAGCCTGTTCGAATCTAAATGAATATACATGGATATGCTTGTCCGCTCTATATCTGCGAATTCGTTATTAAACCGCATGAGACAGAACAGACAATACTTTCAGCGTAATTTCAAACATTCTTTAGTTAATTTATTAGTTTCTTAATATTATTATGAGCTATTGTGGTATGTAAATCGTCTGAAATGGCAAACGTCACATGTCTGACCAATCACGTACCTCGATGGGTCGGTGCAATGGTTCATCATCCAATATAAGCTTTCTGCTTCATTATTTAGGTTATTAAGTAAGGCATACAATGTTGTATGCACAACGGGCATTACTTGATATTTATACCCTCGGGCAACTTTCACGCCCTCGGGCTTATCACCCTCGAGCGGACATAAACATCTTCATAATGTCCTTGGTAAATAAATAACTATTACGATACAATTCGATACTGACTATCTTAGAAAGAAAAAAGACTAACATTTAAGAGGTTAGTGGTAGCCTGTAAACAAGTGGGTGTTCAAAGTCAATTGGGTGCGTCGCATTAAGAAAACTCTTTAACGTCAAGAGCCCTTACTTTTTCTGGAATTACCAAAAGCTGCCTGCAGCTAGAAAAGGCTTTCTCGTCGGGCCCGAAGCCCTCGCTTGTTCATGCCAAGCGAGTTTCCGCCAGAGCCGCCACCTGACGCTTTGTTCCCTCCAGTAAAACCGGCAAGCGTAATCGACCCGGATGTCGCCCTGCTCCGCAAGGCAAGTCGCAGCCGGTCTGAGATAATTTTGAGTCGACGGACTTACGAGAAGACGCCTTTGAGACCTCATACACCCACCGGAAGCCATCTTCTCGCTTTTGGCCCCGGTACTGGGGAACAAATCTGAAACCAATCATTAACGTATTCTTTAGACCGCTGCCTCCGGTACCAGGTGATCTCTCATCCTCTTCTGCACCCGACGGCTGACGGTCCCAACACTGCGGAACTTCTAGATTGCCGCATGATAAGAAAATTCTAAGCCGAACTACCGCCGAAACTAATTAAGGGGACAACTTGCGTGACTCGGGACGTCCTCATGTCCATCGGCGACTTCCTGCAACGCCTACAAATGAAATTGTAGTACTTTGCAGAACCCCAAAGAGTCAGTCTGCAGTTTCGTCGTACATCCCGCCAAGCGCTAATGTCGTCGCCCGGGTTTTAAGCAGCAAAGTTTGGTCAAATATGTTGCGTGGAACGCTCTGGAATATACCGTTGAGTGTTACTTGCCCTTAAATGGATGCACGCGGTCATTTTAATTACAGAAGTGTAGCACCGTCCTATAGATCCTCGGATTAGACCACCGGCTGTAATGAAGTGCTACATTGGTTGCCGATCCTCTAAGGTGATCGACCTGCAGCTATTAGCTCGAGTCCATTTTATTTTAGTTACTGTATGCGTTTTGTAATTAAATTTAATTGAAAAGCATGACATATAATAGAAAGACCAATAGACATAATATTTTTAAAGTGTCCTGAATCTATTCATTCGCAGCAAAAAACGAACTCTGGCTTACTTCGATCAAAATTACCAGCCCGTAGCAAGAATTACGTCTGAGAAAGTGACTAGTGGGTGATATCTCAGCCTATAAATTAAATAAAGTTGAAGAGTGCAACCAGAAGACAGAAGCTGATGCTGGTATTTGTGCTTTGGCATCAGTAAAAATTGCAAAAAGAGATCTCCTTCGTTACAGAGTTTAAAGAGGTAGGGGCCGTATATCGCTTTTACGTATAAAATAGCGCTTTCATGTTAAATTACCAGTATGTAGACAGAAAGACTCCGCCTGCGCCTAGGTGGATGAGTGAGTAAGTAACTTCCTTATTAACTAGGTGGAGATTGCTTCAAGCCTAACTGTGGTGTAGGATTTTCATGAAGCGTTTAATGCATTCGAACTCATTACCTTGTTAAGATTAGTTAGTTTAAGGTTTGTCGATTCATTTAGATGAAGGTAAACATAATGCAAGTCGTAGACCATCCATTGCTTTCGTTGCACTTTTTATGCCCTCTGCATGGAATTCTGCTGTTGGGCTAGTTGAGAACTACTACATTCTCTCTGAAAATGTTATATAACGAAATTTTAGAAAATATTATTAGCTACACCACAAGAGCACCGATCGTAAAGCTAAAATTTCCGCTTCAAAGCTAGGCCTTTAACTCACCGTGCAGCTTTCTTTCAGTCATTATTCTACAGCATTCAATTCCACGCAACTTACAATTCCTTTCAGAAGCATCGAAATTTTTTGCAATAAAAAATCGAATCACTCGCAAAATTTGTGTGTGGAATTTCTATTCTGGTAGTTCTTAAAAATCATAATTATGGCAAAGAAAACAACAACTAACAACAGATACAAAATAGTCTATATCGGCTCATTTGGATCACCTGAAGCCACTAAGTAGCTATATAGTTGCTGTTATTAATAATCTACTTTTAAATCGTGCCTCGTATTTTCAAGATGTTGCATCGATAAGGAGAAATAACGTTTTAAACAAACAAATATTGGAAAATGTCAGTATGGTTGGATATTAAGCAATTATTCTGAATTAATTATACAGTAATAATTAATATTAGAATTTTAATGATATCCACTTAGAATAGGACAATGTTCTGATTTACAATTCTGATACATCACATTATTCTATAAAGCCCGCTCTAGATAAAGATCGGCCAACTGGCCGATAATATGCGCAGTAAAAGCATTGAAAAATCTGGTGCCTCCTAAATTACCTCTTCATAAAGCGGCTCTGATATTGAGGGCGTATACAAATGTGGTGCAGTTGACAAGGGGTTCATATAAACATGTCAACTTTAAAATCCGGATTGTGTAAATTTCTCGGAAGACATATTGAAAAATCCTGCTTCCGCTGAACGGCTGCCAACTTCATCGTATTCGGAATGTTGGCTAAATTAGAAAACAATACTTTTCCCAACAAAAGTGTATTCGCAAATCTCTCCATCGTGAAATACTGCCGTCTGCTTAAGGTTCTGAAAGACTTGGTGGTCAGCCGAATAAAAGACATACGAAAGAATAACCTCTTTGTGTCAGTTATCAGTCGCTATTGATTTCTCGGAAGATTTAATGCCGAACCGAATGTGCAACACCCTGTGATGGTACTTGAGAGGGATTTCAGCAAAAAGGTCGGGAAGTGTTCTATCATTACTAAGAGGGTTTAATTATTGCATGTCTGGCGTTGCCCATTGTTGTCACAAGAGGACACAGATCGAACTTTAACAACACATATGTTGAACGAGTAAATGCTGTCCGAAAATGGATTTGAAGTCTGATAGATAACTAAATACAAAAACGGGAAAGCTATGTTCTTACAATAAATAAAATTCTACATTTAAAACGAATTGAATTTAAAACCTCGTATAAGGGTTCGTCAGGGGGAATTCTGTGCATCGAAAGTCGGACGCTTTTGATTGTTTCGGGAGCAAGGGCGTAAAAATAAGTATACATCAGGCTGTGATAGGTCCATATAGATATACTTTGGGGCCTCCTTAGTAAAAGAAAGACCATAAATAATGCCTCCAACTACGAATTTCACATTTTAAGGAGCTCTCGAGTAAGTAGCTCAAAGTTTTTATGCATACATCATTTTGAAATCGAACGGGCACGGTTGATGAGATAACATCGAGTTGAAAAAATGTAGATTTAAAAAAAAATTAACTATAGGCTTACCCCAAGATCAAATATGTTTAAACATAAACTGCTCATTAGTAGCTAAGAAATATAGGACGGAGGAAAGACTTATTTGAACGAACTGCTATCAAAAGAAAATGATAGGTAGATCGAAGAGAATCTCGTAGTGTAATAGGCACAGTAGAATTGGATATCCCACCTCCAGAACTAAAACGGTTGTAAGAATTTTACACAACTTGAAAAACAGTCTTAGGACGCGACAAAATAGTAACAGATCTCCCAAAGCATGGAGGACCAGAAGTGAAGAAAACTATGTAAGGTAGTAAAACAGTTCTTGAAGATTGGAGAGTGACAGTTATCCTCCTTATATGTATATTAAAATGGGACTAAGCTGCATACAGAAACTACAGAGGGGTCTCTCTTTTAGATATAACGTTTCTTCTTGCTAAGGCTGCAAGTTTGCACTGTTGTACGTAGACATTTTCTACTTATATACATCGTTGTCTATCCTGACCGAGTTTTTGCAATTATTTTCTGTTGTTTATTTTAAATCATTCAACAATATTTTTGTGGTTGCTCTACTATCCTTTTTCTAGTTTTATGCCTCTAAAATGTTACGATCCGAAGGTGTTACCTACTTCTCATGTACACCTAGTGTTGCTGTGGGTTCGAAACTTTGACGGTCGTTGTGAATTTCAGGTAGTTTATGTAGATTTTAATAACTTTTGAATTCGCAGTTGGCATCCATTCTTTCTGAAAACTGTATTTTACTTTTTTCATGCCGAATGGTCTCCGATAATATGGTTTAGTCTTCTTGTTTTGGTGAATCGCTACACCCATCTGATTATGACATGGTTTGACAGCATTTTGGAAATTAAATAAACTTTGGCCGCTTGCGATCTCTGGTATGATTTGGTTATTATTGCTTGCGCGTGGTCTAACGCTAGCCGAATTTATTTTCAGATCTTTTTTTCTTCTACTCTCTCTGTTTGTGCAATACTTCTATGATTGGGTTTGAGATTCATCATGCAATCTGTCGAAACTCCATATATGTTTTTAGGGACTTTACGTTGCTGTTCTACCGGCCCGTTGCCTGCAGATTTGGCTGTAGAAAAAGTCGAAATACCTGCAATTGCGAGTCCGTCCCGACTGACTTTCCTAGAGTTCCTAGCCGGTGTGGCAGTTATTCCGGTCAAATTTTTAACTTGTTTTAATCTTTTGCGCTTCCCGCTATAGTAGGGAGGCCAAGAGAATTAATAATTATTTTCGTGGGACTGAGTAGGTTTATACCGACAAGTGATACCATCGTAATTAGCAGTGTTTCCTCAGTAGAAAAACTCCTGTTGTCGCTTTCTCAGCCTGTGGAGTGAGGAGCGATGACGTCACAAAGATGCCGATTCTTGGTACCAGGTTTTAGTACAGTAAAACTAGGGTTTAACCCAAACATCAAAAAAAAAATTCTACCCAGCGTCAAACTGTGTAGTACCCTCTTCTTAGTAAATGGTAAACAGTTGCACGAAGTTCCGCGTCGGATTTAGGCGGGAGAGGGTTGGAACGGTGGTAAAATGGTAGGTTTCAACAGTTTTTCGCAAATATCTCGTTAACTGTGAAGTTTACTGTGAAATTTACACTATACAAAATTAATCTACATTTAATTTACAATAAAAATGGTCTTATGTATTTTTGACATCGAACCCTAAGCATATTGTGTCCTTTTTTTGTGTTCCGCAGACCAGCGCAATACCAAAAGTCTGGAAAATATGCATATTAATAAAGACACTCATGAACGGAAGCAGCAACATCATGTTGTTCTCAATATAAATTTGAATTTGTTTCACTCTTTACTTGCTGAACAGTCAAAAATGCAGTACGGATAAAATGAACTGAAGCTAATGTAAGGCGAATAGCTAGCTGTAAATACCCAAAACTATACTGTAACTAAAAGCGTTTATTGGGCCAGCTAAGCAACTCCGGAAGAGGGAGTGAGTTAAAATTAAACTGATTGATAACATCTCACAAAACTAACTTGGAAGATTTCCCGATGTTGTGGTGATCGCAACTTACAATGAAAGGGATATTTTAAAATTACACTTACCAGACGCAGGCTTTTTGATAAGCTAACACGTATTACAGTAAAAAAAGACATACATGTAGCGCAATTAAAGTGATGTGTATTTTCAATAAATTATTGAATCTAGGGTATTTAAAGAAAAAGTACGTACATAATCTAATCTAACCCAATACTAATCTCGCGAAGCGTACACACTGCGTTTATATCATCAGGTATGTAATTTATAATTTGAAATGTAAGTCTAAAGCACAAGTAAACAAAGTGGGAGGCACGTACGAAATATGCATATAAATAAACCATTACTGCTTTAATATACTTATACGCGCTGATACAGTTTTGAATTGCAGCAAAAAGATTTATTAAAAAGATAAGGTAATAGGTTCTCTGCTGAATCCAACGTCAATCAAATAAACCAAATTTAATTTCACCTAGGTACTAGTTGGGATATGACCAACGTAGCTGCATGATGCAAATTACACTAGCAAAATCAGAGCTGCACCATAATCGCAACCAAATCCATAAACTGGATAAATCCACATACCTAAAAGTCCCAACATTCATTCACAAAGAAAAACCTCCCGGAGTAATCCAGTAAGCCTTCCGTGCAAAATTCGGAAAATCTATCGACATGGATATATGAAAATACGACAATATGTAAGACTGCAGTGACCGCCAAAAAGTCGGCATCAAATGGGAAAAATTTTAATTTTTGATTTTTCAAAACACAGTTTTTGTGCAAAAATTTGTGTTTGTTTAAAAACCTGTCTAGCCCCTATCAGATATATTGAGTGAGTTTTACTTAGAAAATGGCGTTTTTAGAAATTGTCAAAACCCAAAAAGTGCAATTTTTCTGAAATTAAGAAATCATTCAAAAAGGTGCTTTATCGTGTGTTAGCTTTAGCTAACTGAACAATCTCATGGCTAGAAAACAACTTCTTTTCTTTAACTTCTGCAATAATTGAGTTTTGAAATTTTTGGAATACCTATTTTTCAAAATTTCCCATACGAAAAATTATTTTAGATGAAAAGCTATAGAAAACGTTAAATATTATTTAGAATTATTATTATTTACCGAAAAGTAATATTGTTGAATAATTGTTGCATTTTTTATGCTTGGTGCTATTCAGAAGAAACATTTTTAGTGAGAACTAAAGTCTACTGAAATGACTTCTAGAAACTTGAATCGACCTCTGTTGATTAATTACGTTGACGAAAATCTGTAAATGTTATTTTACGATTGAATAATTGAGAAGAGTTTTCTTGATTCAGTTTCCTTACAATCCTTACATGTTCTAAAAATGTTAAGTGTTTTTCAAAATGTTGAGCCAAAATTTTGTATGTAGATAAAAAGTCAGATGATAAAATATTTTTTCGTGTAAAATATTTCTCTGTTGTGGCTAGTGTGTATTTTGCGCAATTATTTAAAAAAAAATTAAAGTTTGACAAATTTAACGCCTTACATGACGTTTGTTTGGTCAATTTGTAGTCTTTTTTAACCACTTCTAATCGCTAGGGTTTGATTTCCAAAAACTGTAAATAATTTTTATTTTCGATTTTACGCCAACTTGTTTTGGTGATCACCATATAATACCAGAAAGAAACAGCCTTGAAACAATTGAACTCCATTAGCGTACAGACGAAGAGTGCTTAAAAACGTCTGTATCGGTTACTGCATCGTTCTCACTAGTATTACGGTACTACGTTGCATAATCAGGAGGTGCAGATTAATCAAAAGACATCTAAATATTTCGTTGGATTGTTTCTATTTAGTTAAAGCCGGTGAGGTATTCACTTGGAAACCAAAACAAAGAGTAATAAGCAACTTAATTCTCACAATGTAACGAAATGTCACTAGAATACGTAAACGGCAGCGGAAGTTACTAAATAACCGTGCTAAATCTCGCGGTATCCATACGTATAGCTTCACGAAATAGAGCAGACAATACTTGAAAACCCAAGAGACAATAAATATAGGATACCAAAGTTAAGAGCATCGTATCAGTTGCTTTAAATGACAATTGCTGCAAATGTCACTTCGATCTTTTGTCTACACCTTCTCGTTAAAAGTATCCAATCCAAAATCATTTTGTTTGCAACCTCTATAACCGTTCATACGAACAAGGCAGAAATAACGGACCAAGTATCAAGTACGTTAAATTTCAATTTCTAGAGAATGGGAAGGATGGAAAACAATATTTTCAATGAAAATCCCTCAGTCAATCGCAACTGCGAAATTGAGAGGGGGATCATACAGTTCTTCCAAAATTTACGCCAACCTCTATTTAGAAATTACCTATGTAGAAAAATCTTCAAGAATGCTTGGAAGGGAACTATGCTTGCAAAGGGGTGGTGGTCACATGGAGCATGTCATACATCAATACAATAGATATCAAAACTGAAAATATTAAAGTGATAGTTGTTAACCACAACAAATTAAGTTTGCAAACTTCGGTATCCTATATTTATTGTCATACTGTATTAACTGAAGCAATACGAAATATCACTCGCAAAATCGACTGGATGCGTCAAAGAATGCCTTAGTGACATACTAACAGGTTGTGTCTTATTTGAGGTACGAGATACACCGCCTAAATCACCAAAGTCGTATTATCATATATCTAACCTTCAAAGTGTCAAAAGTCGGCAATCAATCTGGCAGGTAAAATTCGAGTTCTTGGAGCTAATTAAATAGTCGAACCTACGAGACTACAAATGAAACGCACACCTGCAATTCCCAACGCGAATATCAATTAGGTAGCTTAAACTGAGGAATACTCAGGTGAAGCAATTCATTAGGTCTAACGTTAATAAATGGAACCAAATGAACGTAATCGGTGTTTAAGGGCTACTGCGTAAAAAGCAGACTGATTTCTCCAGCCGTAATTCATTGATAGACCAGATAATAACCTAGTATTGTTATTATTATTATTGAACCGTATGAAGAGCGGATGACCAAGCGAGGAATATGCTTGGTTCTCAGGCGGACTACCTGGGTTCAATTCCCGGTGATTACATAGAGATTTTAAAAATCGAAGGCTCTCCGGCTACCACGCTGACATCTGTTGTAGTCGTTAACCCTACCAAGAAAACTCTTCCTCGGTTTTGACCGGTAAGGCTAGTTACCTACCCAGCTTACGAACAAAGAAGGCTCATAGGACCACATCTTTGTGGATTTAACCAGGCCACTGACATAATATAAGAGCGGGAAAAAGCAGTACAGTACTAAGAGCTCATGTTCAACCTACACCTACTTTTTATCGGCTTTGAAAAAACCTTTGACCTAGTAGTTGCATGAGACACATTTTGAAGTACTATGCGGAAATATTAAATATCCCCTGGCATCATCAATTAATATAAAGGAACCTGCATGGGTTGTCCAGGGCAATGCTGTTTATGGCAGTCACAGATAAACATATATCCAAATCAATAAAAAAAAGAACTAATGTTGAAGCATAGCGGGAGCACTGGAAGCCCTAGTTTTTGCTGATAATTATGCACATCCAATCCCACACATACGATTGAACGCAGGACAAACTCAATAGTACAAGCGCAGCTCATAGCTTCAAAATAAACTGTCGCTAGTGATTAATTCGTACAACAACAGTGATCTATCTTTAACAACAGCGGGACTTCCCGTATTTACACAACATTGGAATATGTATTAGTGGATCACATATAAATGGAAAAGCACGTGTAGAAGAAGTAAATGCAGTAATTATTTGACCATTTTAGAAAAGGGCACAGATATTATTGCAAACGTACTTGTCTTTACAGACAATGTCATATCGTTTCTCTTTTTTGTAAGTGAAACTTGGAGAACAACAGAATCAATTACAAGGCTGCAAACATTCATACGCAGATGACTTCGTAAAATAGTAAAGATCACTTGGGTGGTTGTATGCGTACGCGCTACGATGCCGGTCAATCGGTATTGATAGCAATGTTCGTCGCGGTCGAAACTCGGATGGATGACCAACCAATAGTGGTAGTAATATCACAGCCGGTCATGCCCCGGAGAACACATTAACCCGTCAGTTCTGGTTGTCATTTCGGTGACAGTAGTTAGATTACGACAAAGACAGTAGCCAACCATGGGAACAGAGTCTGATGGCGCTACTTTGTACAAGCACTAAGTTCTAGTAACAGGAAATAAATAAAGTAATGTTGAACTTACGAGTAAATGCTGCACGAAAATGGATTTGGAGGCTGATAGATAACTAAATGGGAAGACGGCGAAGTTATGTTCTTACAATAAATAAAATGCCGGATTTAAAGCGAATTGAATTTAAAGCACCGTATGAGGGTATTTCAGGAGAAATCCTACGCATCGAAAGTCGAGAGCGTTTGATTGTTTCGGGGGCAAAGGCGTAAAAATAAGTATACGTCAGACCGTGATGGTTGCATAGAAAGACTTCGGCGCCTACTTAGCAGAAGAAAGGCCATAAATAACGCCTCCAGCTACGAATTTCGCATTTTGAGGAGCTGCTAGGTACGTAGCTCAAAGTTTTCTGTCGTAAACCGCTTTTATGTCCTCCGTAATTTATGCCAACTTCACATACGCCACTGGAAATCGGAAGGGCACGGGTGGAGATAGACATGCTCTAGTTTTTAAATATATCGCGAGCAATTCGTTTTATTGGGCTATGTAGCGAAGTTGCAGCGTGATATCGCATCAGAAAACATACTGTGGGACCGGGCTATTCCCCAAGTCTCCGACATTTGACGTCAACATACGCGGCCAGATAAATTAGAAGAGGGAATACAACACATACAAGATACGTATAACATTAAATAAGAGGCGTTGCTAGGATACGGGGAGCGTATTGTTCTGCGGGCGGCGTCACCACTAATTGCCCGAAGCGCGGCGGCGGCGGAGTCCGCTCACAGATGGCGCTCGCGACGCGCTCTGGCCTTTACGACACTTTCATGTTTGTTGCGAATAATGTTTGCGTCATCGAGTTGCTTTTTTCAGACCTTCATTAGTAACGAACTTTGTAGTCGTTAGACGTCAACTTGTGCAGCGCGACTGATGAGGTGCTCTCTTTTATTTGTTGGCGAAAGATTACAGGACTACACAAAACACCACTAGTAGTACATTCCTTTATAACTTGACGTTTTTTGAAACTCTTTGAAGTTTGTTTATTACAGGCCGGGCTAAAATGAACTCCGCAGATAACGCCACTATTGTGCTCCGCAGCGCCTTGCACAATGATGACTGAAAAGCTGAAGATAGGCTCGTAAATGTACACGGAAAACAGAAACCCTAAAAAATAAAAGAGGGCGACTTTCGGTTGCCGTGGATGGGAGAGAAATCTTTAGCGTATCTGGAACTTCAAACCGATTCTGTTCGTCGTGAATAGAAACAAGCAGATTTTATCAAAGTTCTTAGAGAATCGTCTTGATGAAACTGGTAAACGTTACTATAATCATATGCAAGTGATTTGTTTCAATAAGTATAACTGTCGACCTTTGACGGAAATAATTACATAATCTGTGGTCTTTAGCAATTAAAATTTGCTGCTGATAAACAATATAGTCACCCTAATACCGCGCGATTGAAAACAAAAAACCGAATCAAAGTAGGCCTTGATCAGACTTCGGACTATTAGTCTGTGTATCCCCCACATTCACTTGCTTGGCGGTAAATACCTCCAGTGGCAACAGTTGCAACATATATATTGCTATGATATGATATGTGTGTTTTTATTATTATAGAATAAAATAAATTAAATTAAAATTGTCTACCATACCAATTATTTTTCAAAGATCGGTAAATGTTACATTAAACTGACTAATCTTGGGTTCACCAAATTAACTAGTAATATCTATGGTATTTTGCCCTCTTCAACATTGCATATAACCGTTATTGATAATATTTGCTAGCTCCAAAATTAAGAACATGAAAACTCAGCTCTCAGGTATCGGGTTCCTTAAATCTATTTGAAAATGGCAGCACGCCACTGGGAAATAATATCAATGGGAAATAATATCAAAACTGCACTGCGCCGGTGCTCGAGTTGACAGTTAAGCTTGACCTACATAAATTTCAGTTTGTGCGACTTTCTGCGTTGTGAAATTACTAGTAAAATCAAATTATGAGCAAATTAAAAATCAGGTGAGTTATGGATTGATTTTCGCGCCTTTGTGGTAGCGTCTGTACATTCTTTTGTTCTAGGAAAACCGGATCTTCGTTGTTTGCCCCTACTCTTTTGTTTCTTGCATTCTAACGTCCAAATTTGGATTAAATTGAGATTTTTGGCTGATTATCGTTGCCTGGACAGAAACTAATGCTGGCCCTCGGTTGTGAAGCTCACGAGACACAGGTAGGCTCATATGTTTCACGCCCTTACGGTCGATTAATGAAAATTCCCACACTAACCTCGCTCTTGCATCGGTAGCTGTTTCGGAAAGCCTTCCCTGGTGCCTGCGGTACCTGCGGTCGCCCTTTGATGCCGGTATCGCTGCTGGGACCCCCGGACAGCCTGTCTCCACCTTCTGGACCCGTTCGTAGCCCTCCGGAACGCTGGGATCTCGATTGCAATCTCCTCGGGTGCCTGCCGTTGCTGGTTCGTCGAAGGAGGCGTGAACATTTTTTTCTCTTTTAAGATGGATCTCCCCTTTTAACACCACTGGTTACACACATAAAACTGCACACTTTGGTAAAGTTTCAACTCTGTATCTTTATGTTAACCATATAAAAACTTTAATTAATTGCAGAGTAAAAGGCAGATGCTGCTGGTGTCAACGTTTAATAATAATTGAATATCCAAGCTTCTAAAAACAAATGAACATCAAAAATCAAATACAAGGAAATCAGCTTAGTACTTATTAACAACATTTAACATTAAGTTCATATTTTACAAACATTTAACTAGAACTCTTAATACTAAAATTATTGTCTTTCAAAGTAAATTGTTTATAACCTATCTTCTTGTCCATTAAATTGTTTATAACAAATGTCTTTTTGCTCACATCACTTCATTGACTCACTAATAGCACTAAACTTGTCTATTTCCTGTTTCATTTTCTTCAAAAATAACTAACTATGTCCTTTTTGCCAAAATCTCTTTTATGGTAATCTTGCTTGCATTATCCAATTCGTAAATCCTTTCTTACCTTAATCAAATAAGCTCACAACGTCAGTTTTTCTTTAATTACTGTACTAACTAACGCTTCATCTCAAGTTCTGCACAATTTGAATTTTTGTGTCAATTTTAACTAATTCATGTCTGGCTTCTACATTGCCAAACTTTTGAAATTATAATTGAAATTCTTTTATTAACTCCAACACTTGAAATTGAGTTTCCCTATTTGTATACTCATTTGAATGCTTTTAAAGTTAATCGTCCATTCTACCAGTATTATTCTGATTTAACCTTTAAATGCCGGTGCTAATGGCATCAACGTACATGCCGGATCGGGGTCTCCAAAGGACCCCATAACAAAAAAATGTCTGAACGTGCATTTATAGGTTATTTTTAAAGATAAAACACAATCATGGATTTTGATGAAAGACATGTATTTAAATCTTCATAAACACTAAAAAAATCAGTATCTTACGTTAAAAACAAAATGAAAGTAAGACGAACCTAAATATGTATTTTAACAAAAAGTATTACCTAGTCTGAAATGCACATTGAGCAAACCAATTATTGTTCTTTTTTCTATGGATTGCACACACAAACTTTTTATAAATGTCACATCTAGTGACGATTTTTTTGTCACATTTACGTGGACACTGGTAACATCTAGCATGTTTTCTGGCCCCTAGTTCTTGTTGAAGTTTATCTCTGCTTGGTAGGTTTTCGGATAAAATTCCACAATCTTGTAAGGCTTTTCGAACATTTACCTTGTAATTTTTGTATTCGGCTCTTTTTTTCCTATTGTTTTTAGCAAGGTCGTCGCCTAATTGTAACAGAAAAATACGACGTCGTGAGGAATTTTTCTTTTGGCGTTTCGATATCTTGAACAGTTTCTTGTGGTTCTGGTTCTTGATCTGAATCTTCTTCACTTTCTATCTCTACGTTGTATTCAATTTTCGAAGCACTTTCTTTCACATCTTCATATTCTTCATCTGATTCTGTCAAACTTTCGAATTCCAGTTCCGATACCGAACTCCCTAAATTTAAATTATTTATTAGCGCTTCATGCTCGCGTTGTGCTACTAGTTTACGCCTTTTTCAAAAGTCCATATTAACCAAAATCTGTAAAAAATATTTAATTTTTAATATGAAATTTGGTACCACTTAATGCCGATTCGGGGTCGTCGCGAGACCCCACTTACCTAATTGTCTTATAACTGAACACTTTCACAACGGCGGATTAAACCAAACTAACACGTGTTTTTACAGGTTATACGAAGCACATAGTTTGAGGCACTGTTCCCAGATTTTTTTTATTCCGCAGATATTGCAGAAAATATAGCGCTGGGGTCCCGCGAAGACCCCTTACAGGCGTTTAAAGGTTAATAAAATTACATGACTTTTCCCAGTTATTTGCATTGCCTCGACTTTGTGCCTTTGTGACTGTATTTTGCATTCTCTGTATTGCAACCAGAGCCGAGTACAGGGCTAAAGACCATCGCAATATATATATATATATATATATATATATATATATATATATATATATAAAGATAGTCCCTCTCACAGCTTGTGTGGTTACATACACAGTACAATGTTATTTCTTGACTGGGATAGGGTTTGGAAAAACTCCAATCTCAGTGCTACGCACAGGTACCAAGCTTTAATGGTTAGATTGAATTAAAACCACTTGTATGTTACGCCTGACGTTTCGTTTTTTTATTCAAAACATTATCAAAAGCTAACACCTTGTGGACCAAAACACATGTTTTATTAAACGCATGTGAAGATATTCAAATTTGAACAAATTCATAAACAGGGGCAGTAGGCCACCAAGATTACAGACATGGGCTGCACATGATATAATACACTTAGTCTTACATCGAGTCGGTTACACATTAAAAATTACTAGCACATTTAAAATTTGATTTACAATAATTTTATTAGCTATTTAGCCAACATGGCCGTCAATTAGATTAAATCGTGATATCCATATATATATATATATATATATATATATAACAGCACTTCAGGTCTGAAGGCCCATGGCTTGAATACTCTTCCTCCATTCCTTTTTGTTATATGCAAGTGTTTGCCAGTTTTGAATTCCATAGTTACGTAGATCTTCCACCAGTTCCCACCAAGTTTTCTTAGGTCTGCCTCTTCTATTTCGTCCACCCCACTGCAAGTTATACATTTTCTTCGTTAATTGGTCGTTCGGTAACCTTATTATATGACCGAGCCACCGTAGTCTGTTCTGACCGATTACGTTTTTTATTCCTGCGTCATTATATAGTTCTGCCAACTGTGCGTTCGTCCTTCTTCTCCATCTGCCTTCTTCTTTAACACCTTTGAATATCGTGCGGAGTATTTTCCGTTCCCATATTTCCAGTTTATTTACACATTGTTGCGTTGGCACCCAGACTTCACTAGCATATGTAACTGTTGGGCTTATGATAGATTTATAGATTTTCACCCTTGCTGGTCGTGTTAATTGTTTTTCCCGAAATAAGTTTCTGTATTTACCGAGACACCTTGATCTTGCTGCGATTCTCCTATCTATTGCACTATAGTTATTCCCATCACTATTGATTTCCACACCTAGGTAAACCACACTATTAACCCACTCAAAATTATATGTTTTTCCACCACTTTCACTCTTCCACAATAGTGCAGCTTCCTCTTTCTGTTTTCCTAAAACTAGATATTAAGACTTGCCTTGATTAATTTCCAAACCTACACCCACTAATTGCTTCTCTAATTTTTCCATCATTATTTTTAGCTCTTCTCTTGTCCTTGATAAGAGGACTAAATCGTCCGCATATGCTAGACATTGACATGAGTGCTGAAATATGTTATTTCCTAATCTTATTTTACTTTTTCTTAGAACCATCGCATGTGAAATATTGAATACGGAAATTGATGTCGGATGGCCCTGCTTTAGACCCATATTACTATAAAGTTCTTTAGATAGAGCTCCACCGAAACGTATTTTATTAACAGTATTTTCCAACGTCATTCTCACTAACTTTATTAGTTCTTGCAACAGGTCAACAATAAATACACCTGATCAGAATCAATACCACAGCCTGCTCTAATCCATTGTTTTTGATAACGTGGTATTATAGGACCTTGTAGCTACTAGTGTACCAAATTTACTAACAGCTCGCAAAATAAATGTGATAAGTGTTCATATTAGCTTTATTAATGGAGTTATGAAATTTTACAATACATATTTCGAGTATCACTTACTTAAAAAATGCTCAATACATATCGTTATTGCTTCTAATCTATCAAGGACGAATATTAACAGCAAGTACCGGCCATACGTAAAGCAGAAGTGACATGGGCTCTTAACGAACAAGACAAAGCAGAGACTTTTGCCAAATGCCTGCAAGCAGTCTATCGGCCACTACCAGTAGAGGAACAGTATTTCCAAGTGAAGTTCGGGGAAAAACAAGAAACTTGCACCCTGTCCGAAGTGAGGTGCCACAAAGGAGGATCCTAAGCCCAGTCCACTACTTGTCATATACAATCGCTATTCTAATTAACCTCAATACGACTACAGTATCGTTCTCAGAATCTAAACGAGATACACAAGTGGTTCAAGAAATTGCGATTCAAAATCAACGAAACCAAATCAGCACACATAAATTCTACCAAGCGAATGAGTATCCCTCTTAAAGTATAGATGAATGGAAAACTATTACTACAGACGAATAACGTTAACATATGGGACCAAAAGGAAAAAACTTCAAACTGCGGAAATACTACTGGCTACTACGCTGTAGCTTCAAAATTTCCCTACAGAACAAACTGCTGGCATACAAGGCAGCGCTAAAACCGATCAGGTCGTATAGTATACAATTGTGATGTACTGCATCCAGCTTCAACACTATACGCCTGATAGTTCTATGTTCCCAACGTTGAAATTCGTGTGACCTAAAAGTGCTCTCAACAACAGTGAAATGTGTGTAGAATTAAAACAATCCACCAGTTCGACCTACCCTTCCACTTCTGACTGATACAACCAAGTAATTAAGTATTAGTCAAGAATAATACAT
>OW679197.1:90933967-91035636 GCA_940337035.1 Agriotes lineatus | reverse complement strand
TGGACATATCTATCATACAGATAAAACAAAAGAAATTTATAGAATAATTAGAAACATAAAATCCAAACAATCTCTCAGTTTTAACTGGCCAAGTGCCCAAAGAGCTTCCTACTGCCATCTTGAAAGGCATTTTGAGGATAGGAACGTTTACAACTATCTGTATAGAAAATATCGGAGATGATTGTAATACTTGAGCCCGATATGAAACACAAGTGGCTTCATATGTTTGAAATCCTACTCCTACAATGCATATGACCTCTAGCCCTTGAGAATCAAATATTTAATACTCAAAAACCAATTCGACTTTAGAATGAAACATTCTATTACCAAAAGGGTCCATGACAAGCCACGAGGATAGGAAACGTATTTGAAACTACCTTTTTAGATATATGAGGGGCATATGACAAAGTGTAAGTATAAATAATGGTATTTATTGTTATAGTTTTTTATTATTAATACCGTGCCCGACGGGATAATTAATTTTTAAATAAATCGGCCGTAATTATTTCCTCTATCGACTTTTGTAATTTGCTCGGCTAGTCTGTTTATTCTAAACTTATCATTAAAATTAGTCTCTTTCAGGGTTAGGTGGCTACATCTAAATTAAAACTACTATTGGTTGCTTTTGCTATCATTAATTATTGAAGGTCCTATTTTAAATTAAACATTTCATTGTAATTGCTTTGTATACCGTTATTTGGCTAATGGGATTTGACAAGTGGGTTATTTTTAACTGATGGGAATTACACAAAATCAAAATGGTTTCCTAGCCTCAAAAGTATATAAACAAGCTCAGAATTTAAATGAAATCCTTGATGTCCACGCAATTAAAGCTGTTGCTATACGATAATTATCAAACGTAAGTATTCTGCGTCATAAACAAAACACTTCTACCCACGCCAGGAACCGGAAGCGACTCGCTAAAAGGACGAGCTGGAAATCCCACGACGTTCTGGACCACTCGCCGTTGTACGCCTGCAGTTGGCAAGGCTCAAATCTGTACTCGGACCCACCTAGTGATCGGTTGCAACTCTCGGACACTTCTTGAATCGATTGCTTTGAAGCTGGGGCCACAAATCTAGGGCCAATTCGACACCTCGTATTTATCTGCGCGGAAGCCAATGCATGGCAAAACTTCCACAAGTAACCTAGGACACAATGATTCAATCAAACACTACTTTTAGTTAACTTGGGTATTTATTAACACACAGAAATAACTTATTTTGTGGCAGCTTGTCAAAAACACAACCAAACCTTTTAAAGAAGCCACCCCAATTCTTTTGTTTACAGTTTAGTTTTTCTTGCATGAAATGCCAATACTGCTCCGATTTTAATTTATTTTTAAACAAAGATAAAGCTATTCTAAAAAAGTCATTATATCAATTATTTTGATGGCCTATGCTATTTTTTAACAATTCTGAAATTAAAATTATTACATTTACTGGACATTCTTATAATAAATATCTGTTTCGTTGGTTAAGTTATTAATTACTAATAATTATAATTCGAAATATAAAGCTACTAAAACGTGTTCGTAGCAATATAAAACTTCTCCTACCTAACAATTTCTACATAGTTTTAAGGTCGTACAGTACAAAAATATATTTAGAAAATATCTATGTAGAAGCACATACTTTGTTACATCCAATCAAATCTAAAGTGTCACAGGGAAGTTTTTTCGGACTCTTTAGATAGATAGAACCCTGCTCGCTTCTCACTAAAGCCATGAAGTTACAAAATCACCTACTTAAAATAGGGAAGTGGCTTAAAATGTAACGCATTAATATAAACAAGTTAAAATCCCTTCACATAACTTGCCCTCTCAACAGACAACTTTGGAGCAAGTTAACTATCTTGGAATCCACATTAGTAGAAAATTGACATGGTTACTCTACGTTCACAGACGATATCAATTAGAGCTCAAATGTCGGCAAATGCACTTACTGCTGAGACCTAAATCTCATCTATAGCCAAATAATAAGTTACTGATCTGTTTGGACATACAGGTTACCACTATGAGGGGCGGCCAGTACCACCAGTAGTGATAAAATCAAAACTTTTCAATTAAAAGCTCTCAAGGCGACCCTTGAAGTTCTAAGGTACCACCCCAATAAAGTAATCCACCATCAGTCAGAAATGCCCACTATACAGGAAGAAATAGCAATACAATGGACTTGTGGTCACTCCAACGACTATGTCGTAGAACTACCCCAGTTCTGTTGGACCTAGTGACTCAAGCGAATTGATACGCTGGAATTAACAAGTAGATTTTATTTTTTATTACGTTATATTCTGATAAGTTCAATATTGTAACGTTTTCGTCCGTATAAATTATGTATTTGAACATAAACATTAATGTATAAAATTTTCTAGTCGCAATGTTGCCACAATAGACGTTTGGCGTGTACACAAGATGACTCAAAGTGAAAACCAGCGAAGCGGGCGTCCACGTAGCAAGTACGCACAGCACAGCGCCACATTTCTTTCCTCAGTAGAGGATTGTTGTACAAGGAGGCCTGAACGGGCATCTAAGGAGAATACCCGGCCCGTCGAACTTAACTTGAGTCGAAGGCTTACCCCAAGAATACGCCCAGAGTCCAGGAGCCATCCGAAACATACCGAAACATGAACCCAGGAACTGGCTTGAGAAGACACCCAAGGCCCAGGTGTCATCACGAGATCCTGAAACCCGTACCCTATATATTGTTGATCCGATTTTTGATAGCAAAATAATCCCTGGTCCGTTGTTGAGCCAATTATCGGTGACAAACAATTGAATGGACGAGCCTTAACTTAGTGGATTTTGTAATAGCTGAGTTTTTCCAGATTTTGGTCAGCTTTGCTATGGCCGTTCTTGCTATCGCCAAACGTCTTTTGATTTCTTGTCCGCATTCACCGGTATTTGTGATCAGCGAACCAAGATAGTTGAACTTTTCTACCGTTTCATCACCTGCGATGTTTTAAACTTGTGGTTGGTTGTTATTTACACGATCTATTATCATAACTTTTGTTTCATTGACTTTTAGTTTTAGTCCGTATCTTTCGCTATTGGTTTTCAACCCATCCATTATTTCTTCCAGTTCTTCGTCACAGGATGCTATAATAAGTGTATCGACTGCATACCTAAGATTACCGATCTTCCTCCCTCTATCGACACTCCACCCGTCCAGCACCTTCCGCATGATATGTTCGCTATATATATATATTAAATAGAATTGGTGATAAGATGCAACCCTGTCTGACTCCAGCTTTAGTAGAGAATTTATTTGACCTGACTGTATTGATTCTTATGTCGGCTTAATTATTTTCATATAATTCTTGGATCAGTCGTACGAGGTGGTTCGGCGTGAACATTTCTTTTAGTATTTTCCAAAGAAGGTTCCAATTTACACAGTCGAATGCCTTTGAGTAGTCTACAAAGCAGCATACATCGTTACACGAAACTCTCGTGCCTTCTCTATTAATTGGCGGACGTTTAAGATCTGTTCTCTAGTGCCTTTGCCTGGTATAAAGCCAGTTTGTTCATCTGATATTTGTGGTAGGAGAAAAATCTTCAGTCGTTTATGAAGGATGTTCAGTAGGACTTTACTTGCATGTGGAATTAGCGCAATAGTTCTGTAATTACTGCAGTCTGTAGGAGAACCATTCTTATACAACGGCACGAATGTTGATGTACACCATTCTTCAGGCCACTTTCCGGTATTCCATATCTCTTTGCCATATTTCGTGAAGTTCATCAACTCCAATGTTACCCATCGCTTTAAATACTTCTGCGGTTATACCATCATGTAAGCAGCAACTACATTCTGTGTTTTTTATTTTTAGTTACAGAGAACCGCCACCGCACTCAGGGACTCTCGCTGTACCAGAGGTGTTACCAACTGAAGTCACACATGTGATTTAATAGTTTTGTGTGTTGCATACCATACTCAACTCAAGCGCTGCCGGCATCCACCAACAAGCTCAGAAAGGCTTAAGAATGATTATTTTTTATTTATACAAATTGGTTTGTACATACTTTGCTTTTCTCATTTTAAGTAACGTAACATGTATAATTTCTACGTAAACCAACCAACTTATTTTCATTTCTGTCCATTAATTAGGTAATGTCGCAACCCTAGCTTATGAGCTTCCCAAAGAGTGCAACCGGGATAAATAGATGTAAAACCCCGATAAGTTGCAGTATACGAATGAGCCAATAGGCAAACCCCACCCTGTCAACATTTCTGTAATATTAGTGATACTTAATATCTTAAGATAGATTGTGATAGTTCCCATGGCTTAAATGAACACTTTGTCTAATGTTGATTTCAATGCTTCATACTTCAGTTTTTTTTTGCAATTTCAGTAATTTATCTAACAAAATTTCCATTTTTTTTTCAATTCAAATCTCTTCTAAACCAGTAATCGTTGAAAATTTTTAGGTTCTATGCTTTTTTGAGTTCAAAATATTCGACATTACATTAAATAATTACGAAAAGTCTGTAATAACTAATATTACCAGCAGTGACTTTACCACACAGGGCAAGATGCAAACTGTGAACAATCTATGCACTTTTAATTTTCAGCTATATTAACCAATATGTTGGTATGTTTAATACTTCCAAGATATATTAAGCTAACAAGAAACTTTTAATCAAAATCGTTTACTTAGCTTTTCACCTAGGACATATAAAAGCTGTAAAAGTTATGTTGTTATTTTAGACATGTCTGACGTAGTGCAACTCCGTCGTGAATGACCTCTTAGATAATTTCATCTTGAAAGTTCTCGAACGAGCGTTTTCGTAATTTCCTGGGCTTTTATCACGTATTTACTTTCCGAATGCAGTTTTGTTCAAAACCGTGTCTTATAGGTCACGTCCGGATAATGTAGTTACCGAACTCTTACTTTTGATTAGGAACAGTTCTATATTAGATTTACAATACTTTAACTTTGATATAAATTCAGTTCAAAAGTTGCCGCATGGAGCGCTTTTGCTATTCTTGTTGCAAAGTGTTGGGAAAAGTAAAGAATGTTCCCGACAACTTTTTAGCATCGCCTGTTTCATAAAACTCCGGATTCGGCAGTTGCTGTTTAACGTCGTTTTGAAAGGGTTTTCGAGTCGCACGATCACAGTCTATCCGGGCGCAATCATGTATAGTGCTGAGAGAAACCATCAATCAGGGCCTACAGGTGACTCCTGCGACGCGCAATCAGGATAATGGCAAGGCACCGTGCAGGTGCGCATTGTTGGGCCATTGTTATCGGAGCGGCGTCACGAGCTGTTGCCCGCCGCGCTGAATGACGACGCCAAACTTCGGAGTTAAACTTAGTTTCACGGAGAGACGTCAGCCTGAAATTATGGTCGGGTCGCATTAAATAGACCACGAATATAAAATCACTCGCGTTCGCACTAACTTCACCTATAACAATTACTGTTATTGTACACTTACCGCCGCTCAAACTTCGAGGCATTTCATTTCCAAGTATCAACTAAGTTTTGCATCAGGTTTATTCAAAATTGCCAACTTCCACACAGCCTGTAAACTTCGGCAAAGATATTTTACAAACTGTGATTGTATTTAGATGCACACTTTGATAAAATATTGTTGTAGGAGACTGAGAAAGTTCGCAGTTAGGTCGAGCAGTTCGCACAGTTCAGCTTCTGACACTGAAAATGGATTATGGAATTTATAATGTAAGTGTTTCAGGCACCAGGAGTCTTAGGTAAGGGGTTAAATTGAATTCTCGAGTTTGTTTTATTTCGATGCCAGGCAATAAAGAGACAGCGTAGTAACCCGAATCTTCGACATTATCAAGATATAGTGGATGCTCATGGAAAAAGGGCACCTACCTTAAAACATGTGTAGAAAAATGGTCACTTGACGGGTAGTGGCGCTACTACACCTCACCTGGACAAGTTATATGATATGGACACGTTCAAACAAGGAGCATATAGTTCATATGTCAGCCCAAAATAAATCCTCACCATTGTAAACAAAAAACTAGAAAACCACTTAGAGGAGTACCTATTGGTGACTGTCTAATGACATTCACAACAAGGTCAAAGCCTCTTCTTCTTGTTTTACCATCTCTTATCTTTGGAATTTGGCTATCATTATGGCTAAGTCACATATAGTTTCAGGGGTATAAATATGCCTGTGGCAGTTACTACCCAGTGTACAGAGATACTGGGAAATCAGTTATTAAAATTCCCATGAAAGACACTATTATTATGTGCGGCGATTATAGCCACAAATGGAAAACACATAAGCGAAGTATATCGACGAAGCATTGTTCAAAAATATGGGCTAGAGCAACATAACGAGAGAGAGGACCGCTTCCTACAATTTGCAATCAATGATAAGATCATTATTGCCAAAAGCTTTCAAGACCCAAAATAGCTATGAAAATGATTGTCTTTGTGGCGATTATAAACATCATATTGATACTCTTATAAGAAAAAGATGGAGGTTTACAATTACATACAATGCCACTGGTTCATACACATAATAATTGTGGAAATGCTTAACTTAAGGTAATGCGTGAACTGAAATAGAGCAATGGCCAGAAAAATGGTGTCGGCCAATGCTCATACCACTATACAGAAAATGATCCCCGGAAATCAACCACCTAAAGTCTAAGAGTTTAACATCAAGGTGTGAATCTTCCTTATCTGTTTTTGTAAAGTGTTTGATAAAGTTCGCTGCAAAAACATCTGAAATATACTGGAGAACACGTTTGAGCATGTACAAGTTAAATTTACACATAAATAATATGCTTAAACGCCCCTATCTTAAGTCACAATCAACGTTTAGCATCCAGTGTGCGTGGGCTTATTGATTAGGAAAAAAATGAAGGGATTCGCGGGCAGGTAATCACAACGCATCCCTGCCTGAATAACCCCAGTAGAAGATCATAGTGAAAATGAGTCGATACCTGAAGCCCTGCTTCCAGAAGGTGCCCTCCCTCCAGAACTCTAAAGCCGTCTTGGACTCCTAAGCTTAAATCATCCGCCCGGATCGCCGATTCTCGGTACTGAAAACTATCCCTGGAGATCAGTCCTCTAAATATTTCTTCTGGGTTGCAGATTCTCGGTACCGCAAACTACTCTTAGAAAACGGCCCACGAAATAATCTCTCCGGGTCGCCAATTCTCGCTACCTAAAACTACCCCTAAGGATCTACCTCCTGAATCATTCCTCCGTATCGCCGATTCTCGCTAACAGAGGCCTAGAGCCGGCTCATGGCTTCATATTTACTCCAACAGTGGGAAATCTTCAGAACCGACGGGACCAACCCAATTAACCTGATCTCGATGTAATAGAGACATTTCAAGCACTACTACCTCCGTAATTAGTGAAAGGCACTGTTCCTCATAGCCCTAAGACTTTCATACGACACACTCTGGTGAAACCAGAACTCGTTGAACGATCCCGAGAAACGACATTCGAAATCTGTCACGAACTCGGCCAAAAATTTTGAAAGCGTACAAACTCCCGCTCGCAGTAAATTTTGCCAAGCGCAAAAAGCATTGTCTTGGAAAAATAATGGGGGGGCCTCTTCTAGCAGTCAAATAAAACGTTCAGGAGTACAGTTAACCGCAAAACAGTTGAACGTGGTCCGGGCTTTGAAAAGCACAACACGGGCCGCTATTAACATTGTTAGTTACAGAATTGGCCGTGGAGCGACAGCAAAACCTAGAAAATGTGGAACTGCCAACAGCCATCCTCCCACTCCGCTGATGTAAAGAAGAAGTTACGAAACTATCCAGGCGCTTGGGAACCTGCTCAGCACAAATGTAGTTAATAGTATACCTGTATTCCATTCATTGCAAAATTTACATGTATTTAGCCTACTATTAAGTTTAGTTTCAGTGAGATGTAACAGTGAATATAATATAGAAGTTTATTTGGTGTACTCTTAGTCTGATTAATGAGTGCAATATCAATAAGCCCTCGGCTAACTAAGCTATCGAAAAGGGCGTGTCGCTTCGTTGAGTCGCAGTGAAATATCTATATGATAGTATGGATGGAGTAACTATTGAAAACGCCCACGCTATGAAGTAGGAAGCGATATGACAAGTTACCAAGTTACTGTTTCTTATGTTTTCCACCTCACACAGTTGGTAACGCTGTGCGTTCTCCTGTCATCATATCAATCTCTTTTTTGGCGACTCCTACATACATACATACATACATACATAATCTGTAACCCCTTATGCCATTTACACAGTGTCTGAGTGCCGGGCGCACCGAGCCGCTGAGGATATGTGCATTTTTAAATTCGGCAGAGGTACTAGTCTGTCTGAAGCTAGAACACTACGGCCGCTCTCTAGATGTTCACCAATTCAAGTACTGACCAAGCAGATTGGAGCCGTAAGATATGCAAGACCACTTAGCCGTACTGCCGGCTTGGCGACTATTATGTAATAAAAATTCTTTTTAATTTAAGGTGTTAGGCTAGGCGATAAAATTACTACGTTATACTGTTTGAAACAGAAAACATATACAGGGTGTTTTAAACGAAGTGTGCACTATTGCTAACTTCTTTATTATTAGACGTACGATATCGGTTAAATTAGCAAACTAGTGGCATTTTTTCTGTTGATTAGAATGGCGAAAACAGAAAAACAATTGAACATCGCCTTCTCGCGTAATTTGGAAAAGTTTACTTTTGCTAAATAGAACACCCTGTATATTTTTCAAAAACTTGAAATAAAAATGAATTTGTCATATAAAAGTCTTAATACACTAGTGTCTTAAAATGAATACTAAAGAAGTTACCGCAAGTTTCAGTTTTGTATAAATTGTATTTTATTTTCAGGTAAACTACTCTTTTTGTTCATGACACGGCAAAATTTTATTAAGAAAAGTTGTTCAGAATCAGAAATTATGGCCCTATACAAAATTTCAGAAAGATCTGTCAATTTAGATAAAATTTTTAATAAATTCAATAATAATAATAATAATGGTTTATTCCAAATCGACAGATCTTTCTGAAATTTTGTATAGGGCCATAATTTCTGATTCTGAACAACTTTTCTTAATAAAATTTTGCCGTGTCATGAACAAAAAGAGTAGTTTACCTGAAAATAAAATACAATTTATACAAAACTGAAACTTGCGATAACTTCTTTAGTATTCATTTTAAGACAATAGTGTATTAAGACTTTTATATCACAAATTCATTTTTATTTCAAGTTTTTGAAAAATATACAGGGTGTTCCATTTAACAAAAGTAAACTTTTCCAAATTTCGCGAGAAGGCGATGTTCAATTGTTTTTCTGTTTTCGCCATTCTAATCAACAGAAAAAATGCCACTAGTTTGCTAATTTAACCGATATCGTACGTCCAATAATAAAGAAGTTAGCAATAGTGCACACTTCGTTTAAAACAGGCTGTACATATAGCATATGCATAACATCCATAAACATGCAAGTCGGTGGCTATCTTAACAGAGGAAAGTAAACGTTAACTCTTAATAGCAGAAAAAAGAAGAATGACTATATCCGAAGCGAACAGAATTTAATTCAAAGATTTAAAACAACATATACAATCAAACTTGACGGTAAATAAAGCACAAAGGTGACGAGAAAGATGTTCTTGAAATTTGAAAGACTGCACAACGTTTTAGTTTAGCGTAGCAATCCGTGCTGAAGTCTCTGAGTAGGTGTAGCGAAAACATCACCACTTACGCAACCATAATCAATCTTGGAAAATCCTGCCAAAGCAGAGCAGGCAATCATAAAAGTGAAAACTTTCTAGCGACACACTGTGTAGCCTAAATAAACGAAGCAGGGAATTAATTTTGGATGTTACGTCGAACTAAGTGTATGGTAGACTAAGTGATTTGCTTCGCATATTACATCCGTGACTCTAATGTAAGAAGCGCGCAATTTAAAACTTGGATCTCCCCAAAATTACTTCATCTGCAAACTGTAGAGAATCCGGGACTAAACGGTAGGTGGATGCTCAGTCCTTTTGGGAAAGAAAAGAATGGCTGCACAAGAATCGGGGCATCCCCAACGACCACACGCAAATGAAGAATCTGGTAATAAATTTTCGGGTGGTGTAAGCCGTTCGAACAATAGCGGCATAACACTACGCCGAGGAGACATCTTGTTGCATCGGAAGGGTAGTAAACTAAAGTTCGATGCGCTAGCTTAGAATCGGGGTACAATTGCTAACTTGCATTTTCGAGAAAACAAAGGGTACATTCGGCTACCTGAAAGTCATAAGCAATCGTAGATTTACGCAACAGGGTAAGCTATATAAACGGAACGGCCACAGAACAACTAGCTTTTCATTCATATTTAGTTATTTTATTCTGTGAGCGACCCGAGACACTACTTGTCTACCAAAGTCGTCTGGCACGTGTCGAACCCGCATCATTTTCAATCCGTTAGTTAACATAGCCTGTCAAAATGTCAAGACGCTAATTTTTGTTTTAACTACGCACGATATGTGTGTTTGTATATCTTCCTACATGTATGTATGTATAGATATGTGATCGCTAGTTAACTTTGTTGAAATGAATAAATTATTGGTATTTTCTATAAAGTGTCATCATCCAGAAATACTAACGGTGTTATTATTAACACCCGTGAACCAGCAGCGCCCAAAAAGGTAACGAAAATTTGTATACAGAAGAATAATCAAATGGTTCAATTCTGCGTGAAAAGAGACACCAAGATGCTAGTATACATATTGCTTTCCAAGGTACTAATCGATATGCCAATATGACGTCAAAACGTATCACAGGCCACTTCATTTAAAACACAGTAAACATTTTAACGAGTAGAGCATTGCCAAGTATGCTGATATGTACAAGAAGATTCTGTAATTAGTCACGCTTACGTTTCTATAGCTAATAGCAACGTTGAAAATGAATTGTCATACTCTTCATACAACAAAAAATACAACCATGCCAAACGAAGTCTAAATGACAGAATTCATGGTATCATATGATTTAAGAGAATACAATAAATCCCCCCCTTACTTCTCTCTCCTCTCTCTCCCTCTCTCTCGATCCTTCACGCTATAAGGATATGAAGACACTACTCTGTTGTTGTATCTACAGTCTCCTCCTCCACGGTGATCGATCTTGGGCTATGTGGGCCTAACCCAGTAGCGTACGGGATGTTGTACTTGACGATCTACCCCTGGTTCTACGTCAGGGCTGTCCAACTTCAAGGGGCCCAAGGGCCACTAAAAAAATTTGAAGTTTATGAGGGCCGCATCATAAAATGTGTCGTATGCGACTGTGTGAGTGATTTTTAATAAATATGAAACGTGTATATCTCAATACTAATTTTTATTTATTCAAGAAGCTTAGGTTACATTACAAACAGCATTGAAACATAAAAGAGATATACAGGGTGTTCCTTGAGGTAACCGACAAACTTACACCATATGTTCTAGAAGTAATTCTAAACAAAAAAATTATATTCACTTTAGGTTAATTCCTTTCCGTTCTTGAAATACCGACAAAAAAAATTACATCAATTAATGTAAATTTACGTATAGAGATGTTACGTTTGACCACCTTACTAAAGGCGTAAAAAATTTACCCCTCGGGTTAAGCTCAAATCGGAGAACTACGTTCACTCAAATATATATTCGATTATGTAAAACACCAGATAATTACCAAAACAAATATAATGTTTTTAGCTAGTTACAATGATTAATTAAAAATAACTCTGAGTTGTACATTATTTAAAATTAACATGTTTTTCTGTAACGGTGTCTGGTTTCGTGGGTCGAGCTGCAACCCAATGCACCGGCGAGTGTTGCGGGTCGCTATTGGTAGTCCACCGGTAAGCACGTCGATTCTTCGGGAAATGAACTGAGTAGGTCTTTTGTTCCTGCAAACTTGACTTTCCACTCAGCACTGTTTTTAGGCTGTAATTTTCCGGTGAATTTAGCGATTTTAAGGGTTACCTGGGGCGGGCGTTAGTGCCTCATTCCTGGTGCAGATATTGCTGGTATCTTAGGACGGCTAGGCGTCTAATGACCAAAAAGGGGCCCTGCAGGTGAGTTTATGAAGGGCAACTACAGGACTCTAGCCGCTCACAAGCGGGGTAAAGGCTGCGATTCCTACAGGTTACAGGTTTAATTATATTAAAAAATGAGGTTATAAGGAGTATTTCACCTCACGGAGCGCCGGGAATTGCGTTTAAAAGTTAGGCGGTCGGAAATAGCTTTTAAGCAGTTAGCCCTGAAAGACAGTACAGCGTATTAAGGCAGGGTTAAATCCTCAGGGATTCGATTTCCCAAGAAAGTTTAACAAGCAAGGTAAAATCGACTTCTAGCGGTCTTGCTCTTGCGGAACATTTGAACTTCTCGGGCTGACAGTACAACACGTTATCTCCCTTGAAGCCTGGTCTAGTAAGGGTTGTAGGCCTACTCCGTTAGACAGTTCAGCGTGTCAGACCGTAGGGCACAGGTAGAAAAGGAGAGAACAGGATCAGGACTGGTGGACTCAAGCAAGGGGGAATTCGATCCGAGGGCCGCAAAAGTATCCTAGCGGGCCGCATGCGGCCCGCGGGCCACATGTTGGACAGCCCTGTCTACGTCATTCAACCTTCTCCTCTACCATGAGTTTCTCCATAGTCTGACCTTGTGCGCATTATTATGTGTTCTATCTATTATCATCACCGCGCTATTTTTGACTTTCCGTTATAGGCTATATTTGCTAGTTATTAGTCTAGTCATGGCGGTTTCTAGTTTTTATCGGCTTACTGTAATGATTAACATAACATTAGCGCCATCTCATTCATCCATTACTTCCTTCATGACTAGTTTGCCATAAATGTTGAACAGTAGTGTTGATACTATGCAGCATGCACCCTTTTCTTACACCCATTTTGACCTAAAATGTGTGAAGGGATTGTTTACTATGTTTATCTTGGCTGAGGCATGCTGTCTAAATGTTTCTGATCTCTCGAGTATTTGCCATAGTGTTACACTTAACAGTAATCTACAAAGCACATGTACATGTCCTTTTGTATCATCTTTTCTGTCTCACAACTACTCCATTAATCAGAAATTTGGGCAAGGAGAAACACTGCCAGTCTGTCATTTGCAACTGCTGATGGGGTTCTGCTAGCAAGCGATATTAGTGCCGCAATTTGATAGTTACTGCATTATTTTTATGAGCCTTCTCTAAGTAAGTAGTAATATAAAGATCTATTCGATTGAATATGTCAGTCAAATTTCAGTTTCCTAAATTTTCTCACAAGAAGCGTGGAATAAGTCAACGCCTAGGTCACTCATTGCTTTAATGACTTCAGCTGTAATTTTATCTGAACCGACGACTTTTTGGTTATTCAGCTTGTTGATTGTCTTCTCAACTTTACACCGTAAGATGTTTGGTTGCTGTGTTTTACGCTTGTTGTACAATCTACTGATATTTAAATGTCTTCGTAAAAGAGTTTTTGACAGTCACGCTTCCATTCCTCTGCAATTCCATTGATGTAAGTTACACTTACCCTGTTCTTATTGTTTATTATTTATCTGAACATGAGGCTTAAATTCTCACTATAAATATCTGACTTTGTCGTACAGGTGTGATGAGGTTGATTGTGATTGCTATGACCTTCTAATTCTGAATATATGCTTCCTAACTGCTGATTTTAAGAACACGTAGGTGATTTTTTTATTTCTTTGTCCAGCTGGCTGATCTTATGCAGTATTTCGTTAGATTCTATATTAGACAGTCTTCATCTTTCTTCTATTCGCTTCTCTCTTTGTAGTTACTGAATGCGTGTGTCTTCTTTTATAGGCTTTATTATCCAGTTCTACCAAAATTATTCAACATATTCATTTCTGATCCATCGTGCTGAATTTTTAAGAACTGGTTTGGTAAGTTCAGGTTCTGGAGTTCTTTTTCTATTGCCGTGCTTAGGTCTGTGGGGAGCATTTAGTTTAGTAGCTAATTTAGCTCTTAGAGTCTGTGGTATGACCCAAAACTAGCTCCGGAGTTTAGTTTTACGTTCTTTATTGTTATTCTTAGTATTTTCCTCAGCAAAATGTAGTCAATTTGGTTTTTGCGCTTGCCATATGGCGAAGCCCATTTTGGTAGCCGTCTTGAGCGGTTCATGTAAACACTATTGTTACTGGCTTGGAACTGTAAGAGACGGTATTCTCTTTCATTCCGGTATTATAGACCATAATATTAATTCCGTATTCTTGTTAAAAGCTCCCATTATTATAACAATATTTTTTAAGGTATCTTATTTAATCCGTGCTCTATGACTGGGTAGATATTGTCTATTTCTTCATCAGAAGCGTTTGTGGTTGGCATGTACGCTCGATGTATATGTGTAACGCCCCATTTCATGTTGCGCTACGTTATTAAATAGCTCATCGAGGCAGTTTGTTTTCGAATATGGTTCTCTCGCGCGCCCCCCGTTTGGAGTTGCGTAAATTAACTTTTGCCCAAGGAACGCTCGACCTTCGAGATTGACACTTGCGAAGAATTTTTCGGTGTGGTCTATCTTTCGATAGCGAGCCGTGGTCAAAAGGGGCTAGGCTCGAAACAATTTATTTGGAAGCCAGCTCCAGGGATTTGACATAGTTTTAACTAGCAGGCTTTGGAAGCCTCAGTTTCGGTAACAATTGAAGTATATACAGTGGCGTCTTTTCAAGCATGTTTAAGCCGATTTCCAGCTGTTGTGAGATTTTCCTTCTTGTTTTTTTTTTGTGGGTTCTAATTTCATGGTAAGTAGGCCTGCTTCCATGCCCTTTCTACAAACCACCGGCTCCCACGCATCAAGCTCATAAGGATTGCGGGTTCTTAGGTATCTGCTCCTGTTTCTAGATTCATCGTAGCAGACGGCTTTTACGGCGTGTGCGCCAGATGCGAGCAGTTTGGGCGACGGTTTGACTTTGCTCTAGCTACAGCAGCCGCCTGCGTCCGACTCAGGGCCGCAATGCGACAATTCCGACTGAAAAGATTTTCCTTAAGAGCGCAATCATAGTGCTTTCAACTACGATTCGTGAGTACATGCATCGATTTTCAGCTTGCTTGTTTAATTTATCGGTAAAGGGCTATTCTACGAAGGCCTTCGACTACCAAACTCTACGCGATAAATACTAGCTTATTTGCAACGCTTGATGCGTTAGTATTTACTACAGTTAGGGTGGCTGAATTTTTGTATGTACCTAACTTATTGCCGCAAGCGTCCTTGAGGCGCCTGGCACTAGATATGTCAATTTTTCAACTATTTACATGCGATTCAAGGAAGCTGCAAGTCAAAAGCTAGTCGGATGCTTGCATTGCCTCCGAATGGCATTGTGTTACAGTACTCATATTTTGAACTCAATATTATTGAGGTTTGGTTGAATTTTTTATGTTTCTACTTATGCTTTTATGCAATAGGCTTTGCCTTATAATTGTGCATTGAACCTGCGCATTTTGTTATATAGGTGTGAAGCTCGTAATTCTAAAGGTAGGTGGTGATAAGAGTTATAGCTAGATTTGGTTACGTTGTGTTTAACGACAGGCGCCCAAAGTTTTGTTGCTTCATAAAGACTATTTTAAAACCCCAAGGATCGCTGCCTAGTCCTTACTCACACCATTTTTTCTAGAATCAGAACTAGAGCTGTGTCAACCCCTCATTTAAGGGTGGTACATTTGTGGGTTTAGCTTTTATAGGTGAGTAGTATAAAAGTGGACTGTATATGATTTATATCAACAACAATAAACGTAGAAAACGATTAAATATGTTTATCTTCATCAGTGTTGTTATAGACCCTTAACCAAATTAATTTTAGTATCGTTAAGAGCTTCATTACCGCACTCTTTTTGTATAAAGAAATATATTGAACCAGAATTTATTGATGAAGATAAAATATTGGACAATACACGTTTGCTTATGACACTTAACGGAACTCGATTGATTGCCGCAAAACTCGGCTCACCGTCTCGTTTTTGCCAATCAAACTCGTGTCGTTAAGATGCTCATAATCAAACTTGTATCGTTAATATCTATTACCGTACAGAACGAGAAGAATTATGAATGCCAACGACAATATAGTTACAAATCATATCTGTATGTTTATCGAGCGATCATTCGGAAATAGTCACATAAGGAGATAAAAAATCAAAACGAGAGAAGTAAAAAAAATAGCTAGAAGACTAATGAAGCCCTTGTTTATTTCAACGGTCGAGGTCGTCTCTCACTTTCTATTCGTCAAGCGCCTCTATCATGCAATTTCTCTTCTTGGAGATCTCTTGTTATCATTGTTTCCTTTATATCTGGTCTCCAGTTTCGTGGAGGTCTTACTCTTTTCAATCTTTCAGGAGGAATGCAGTTCAGAATTTTCTTGGATCCGCGGCATACGCCTGTATACATCAGAACCTTCTCCGAAAGTCTATCTCTACCGCACTCAATTTCTGTTTATTCCTCTTATTCAGTTTCCGCAGCCTAACGTGGAGGTACTCTCAACAATTGTTTTGGTAATTTATCTTCATGGTTTTTTGGTCACATTTTTTCCTCATAGGATCGAATTCAACTGTTTAGTTAGTACTCGTCTTCCATGGTTTACTTTGTGAATACTATACACTCAATCGCTTAATATTTGAACTATGTTGCAGTAAACTCAATCACAATAGGTTTTTGTTACCGCTCCACATACATTTCTATCATGAATCGTATTTGGTGATCAGTGACAACCATGACTTAAAATATACAAAGCTTTGGTTGATCGTGTGCTTCCCTCTGAGTATCAAAAATATTATAGAGTAGAGCGGTTAATCAACAAACAACAAAAAAACCATTTATTCAATACTCAGTAATAATATTGTGTTTTACTGGTTGGTTCCAAAGTCACAATGACATTCTGGCTATGACCAGACTGTGAATACAATAAAATGACTGTACCTACCTGAAATGAGAGTAACTAAACTTCAAGGTTTACTTCAGCAGCTGTTTTCTATTGTTTGTGTCAACATTATCTAACGTTAAATTTAAGCACAACCCAGTTTCATAAGGACTTCGAAACCACCTGAAGAAAAAAAAGCAACCTAAGATCGCGAGAGTGACAGCAATCGAACGGTGCTCTAACAAAACTAGTGCTAAACGATTACGACATGAAATATTGCTCAATCTATCAATTCCAGTATAATACCCGACTGTGAATAGAATACTTTTCACACAACTAGGAAGTCGTAATAATGCCTAGACGCAGGGGAAATATATGGACAATTCGATCAACTACAGACGAGTTATCCTGCACTAATGGCACTACTATATATTGTTTGAAATGGTTTAATATATTGAAATAATGTTATTACTCGTAGAATACATTTGCAGATACACATGATCTTTGAATTTTGCCAATGCTGGCTATGATGGTATTATTAGACAACTGGTGGGAATTGTAAAATTCTACAAACGAAGGTATCGGATTGTACAATGTAAATGTCACATAATCAGCAAAAAAAATTTGCCTTTCTGTATTTAATTTTGTAGGCAACCATAAACGTCTCTGGTTCTCTGTTATTATGCAATTATATTCTGCAAATGATTACTGCAAAGATACCATTTTTTTAGATTGAGAATTTTAACATATGCGACCACGACTAAAAATCCTCATTCAAAGCTAATAGCAGAACAAATAGAGCTAAATAAATTAACTTCTTAAAAACTGCAAAACTACTAAATCATATAACCTTAAACCAATAGATAAAATTGCCAAGAATGCTCGTAAAGCTGTTCAGTTGTTCGAAGTTCTTTTGTAATTGCTTCTTAAACCATGCGAATAATAAGTTATTCCCATATTAAAATATATATTTTAGAGCCGTGTTTAAATTGTAGATCACAACATAATACTAAAAGCAAAATTATGCTCTGATTTATGATGCCAACAGCAACTTCATTCCAGTTTTAAATATTTATATAGCACAAACATAATAACAATTGGAAATGGAACAGTTACAGCCACTGCTGCCACTAACAATGCCAGTTAGAAGTTTTTGATACTGTTTTATTCACAGGGAGTTACATAACAAGTACTAATATTCACAGCAGTATGCTATAAAACAGCAGTTTTATTAAATTTGGGTTGGACAACGGCCTTCCTGTAGGGATTCAGTGATACACTAGTTCATTAAATGTTCTCAAAGCGCTTCAGGTCGGACTATGGAAAATGTTTTCATGGCTGGAACGTTGTGTTACAGAATAACCTCACTATATAATTCTACTAAACACAAAACTGAATAGCAATTGAAAAGAATTAAGCTTGCATGTACATCAATCTTTACTGTAGCTAATTCTATGGAAAATTATTGACTAGCACGTTTTTTTTATTATTTAATACATCTATATATGTACAACACGCTTTATAAGCCCAGGGCTTATTTAATACATACTAAAAGTTAAATCTGTGGTAAAAGGATCTACGATGTTTTGAAAACCTAATAGTGGGGCGACTAGGTATCCAAATCGTGCACTTTTGGATAAAAGCATCAAATTTCGTATGCAAATCTTATATAAGTAAGCGTACATTTTTTGAGGTAGGTCCTAAAAATGTTTCAAAATGGTGGCCTGAAACTATTTTATTTAACTTACCTTCTGAAATGGGTGCTTCAGTTAAAAATATCAGATAAAGTTGTAACCTGTTTTATTTTAGAAATTTTACATTCTTACAGAATTGTCTCTAAAGCTAATAATAATGGAGATAATTGAGATATTAAAATACAATTTGTGCATAAGCTATCTTTGCGGAAAAACTTCAGTCGAAGGGACCTGGCTTCCGGAATTTTCAACTTTAATTTCAAATTCCTTCGAAGGGTGCATATTTAACCTTGATCAAAATTCCCTAAATTTAGTTTAAAACTGATTGCCTCGGGTAAAGCTCAGATGCCTAGAGTCCGTTCTACTCAAACGTATAAATAACACAGTATTGGCAAAAATTGTATAATGATGAAATTATGTACATAAATATAAAGTAAAATTTCTTCGAATCCTCTGGAATACGATAGGCGCAGGTGGTCTACTGAAGTCAACGAATCTAAAACAGACTATATTTGCGCTGGCAAAGATGGCATTTGTTATTTATAGTTGGCGGGTGGACAAATTCAATAGAAAGAAAATCTTTTACGGCGGCTGTGATGTTTACGGCGAGTGTAGTATTCCTGGATGGATGTGATGCGTTCTTTGTAAATAAGTTTCGACTACTCGGAATAATATAACCTGAACATTTTACCTTTTACAAAGTCTCTTTGTAGCTGTAATCACCAGTAAGCGCTGGAGGTTTTCGGTCGGTTCGAACTCACGGCAGGCAGACCAGTTTGCCTGCATCGGGGCACTAAATTATTCCGGCCTGGAGATCTCTCCTAGTACGTAGGTAAGTCGCGTTTTATGTAAAATTTTTGAAAAAGTTATGATAATAATAGCCTAGATGAATCAGCCGGTGCGGACATTAAACGGGCTTTCTAGCAATATGGGGCCGAATCCACCGGTGCTAGCCAGGTCAGGAAAGGAGTTCTAAGCCCCGGGGCTGGGACCTAGAGCTGATAGTCAGAATCAGGTTTAGGTTCAAGTCTCAAGTGTTTTTAACTAGCTGCGGATTCTCCTTTTATACCCTTCGAGAACCTCGTTTTTGGGTAATTTCTAGAGGGAGTCGGAGAATGAACTGCGTGGCGTACCGGTTTACGCTACATCCGCGCAAAGTGGCTAGGGTGGCCTTAACGAAAATCCGAACGCTATGGAGATGTGAGTGAAGATTGTAACGGGAATTCCAATTTCTGGCACACTATTTGTGCCTTGGGAATACACAACAAAGAATGGTGCCTAAATTGTAACGTTGGTATTATCGTTATGGATGATCTTAGGTTTAAAGTTAATACATTGTTTAAACTGTTCTGTTATGGTTAGTAATATAACACATTTCTAGGAAAACTCGTTTGGTGTAATTTTCTATAAAGTCTAGAATGTTTTCAAGGTTAATGTTGTGCTTAATTGAGTGAACATGAGATGCACGAGCAATAGAGTTTTTTTTCTATTTTAGTTTTGCGTCAATTATGTGCTTTTTTAATACCAAACTAATATAATTGTATTGTCCGGTGTTCTTGTGACCTTTGTTTCAAGGAACGAATATACTTTTTTTTCGGTTTTTATGGTAAATTGAATACGGATTTTGTATCTGTTAAAAAACTTGTAAGATTTTTTCCACACCACCTGATGTTATGGATATAATAAGGTCATCGACATACTTCTTAATAAAAATAAAATTCAGGGATTAAATAATTTAACAAATAATCCATAACTAACTGAGCAAAAATTAGATTTAAGTTTCTGCCCATTAGGCATCCAAGTTTGAGCATAAAAAGGATTATTAAACAAGAAAAAACTTCAATCAAAAGTGAAATTTATAATTTTAATAAACTTTGCTAAGGGTAAGCCACGTTCTCCTTCAATCTTGTCCCAAATTTTAAGGGTATTTTCAATTAGTAGCTCTTTAGGAATGTTATTAGACAGGGACATTATGTAAAAATATATCCTTGAGGTAATTTATAACCATTCAGTGATGAAGCGAAATTGGAAAAATCTTTTTAGGCTCCAGCTATCTTTTAATTATATCGGCAATTGTTGTAAACATGTCAGTTAAAATATATTCAAGAGCTGTCAACACTTTTTTAATTTTAATATCTTTAATTGAGTGTTCAATACAGAATTTAAGACGCATAGATGGCATTTGTTAAATTTTATTTGGTATTGGTGTGCCCTCAATATTAAATATATTAAAATCAAATACTTTCAAGAACCAGTGTGCTGTTATAAAAAAATGCGTAGAAAGATCTTACGAGGTTCTTTGTAATAAATGAAGAAAATTTAAGTTATTGTGAGTGAATTCGACTTTGAAAAATTCACTCATCCACCTTGTAATTCAAGTTTTACCAAAATCGACTAAAACATTGTTTTGTCTAGTTTTAAAAATTCAAACGCTTTGTTTGAAGACATAATTTTACTCGAATCTAAATAAAGTGTACACAGTTAAAGTGTGACAATTATATTATTGCTTCCTCTTCAAAACAAAATCTTAAGAGATACTTGTATTTTTATTTTTTAGTTACTCTACAGATTGTATTACTTACTCAGGCGATAAATGATAGTTAAAAAAAAATCTAAGGAATATCTATTTATTGATTTATTTCTATATCCTCTCCTCATGCTTGTTAAAAATTGAATTGCAGATCTCTTAACAGAAAGTTGCATTGCAACTTTGGTCTACAGTAGATTATTGCTGAGATGCGTATCCCTTTTTTGAACGAACAAGTTTAGGTTAATTTGTACATCGAAGGGAATCCATTCGACTGTTGGCCTTTCCTTTTCGGATTTGCATCCCCGCCGAGTCGCGGTACACCAGAAAGGGTTCGTGTTCAGTTCAGGAATTCGGTTGCAATCGCTCTTATTCAGAAATAGCTTTCCTAAACATGATATTATGAATACCGGTTTTTGGAACAAAATTTTATAGTGAATAACCAAATATTCAAATTCTTTAGTACCCATTTTACAAAAATTACAAACACGCGCTCATCTACGGAGCTTTGTTGTTTACATTCAACAAAAAAATAGGGTTATTTATCGTAAAGCACCAACCACCAAGATTAGTTATGACTGGAATAGACGATTTTATATTCAGAGTACAATATAAAGTACATAAACTGTCGAAACAGAAAATAATAGTTATTTATGGTACAAGTATGTTATAGTACAAATTAATAATCCACGAGGGAAAGTTGAATCCACGAAGTCGCCAGGCCGAAAGAGGGTTTTTCTCGAGTGAATTATATTTGTAATAACACACGCGTGTAATGCAAATTTTTATCAAACAACTGAATAAATATCTAAAAACATGTATTTTGTATTGGCAGCCGTGAAAATTCACAGTGACAGATTGGAAAGTACCAAGATGTCAAATAAATGCGATTCGTGTTATACGTTTGGCAGTACTGATGTGTGTTATCAGTCTATGCCAAACTCTAGGTTAGCAGGTTAGGTTTTGTTGCAGCCTGAACCAAAACTTAACCTGCAAATCTTAAACTTGACATAGCTTGACAGTACTACCAACAATATGGTAGTGAGTGAGATGACTTTTATTTCACTAGCGGGTTATGGTTTTTACCTCACTAGTAGGTTATGGTCCACCGTAGAGGTCTAAAATCGATCTAATAATAGCCTTATAACTAGGAGGTGTTACATAAAGAAAGCTGTAGTATAACGGAAGCTGCTGAATAGTTGGTAGAAAATATTGATAGGCACCGACTTGGCAGGTAAAATGGAAAATATTTTCGATAGGAATTGGGTTTATAGTTGGTCACGTGGCTTTCAATTTTTGAAGCTACCTTCTTTCACCATTCCTTTTAATTTGTGTCTTTTTTATTTTATGCTAAACTCGTGACAGTACATTATGTAGCATAGTATTAAATCGTTTTCTTGTTGTCATATTACGAATGGCAACGAATTCAGGAACATTTGCTGCGTCGGGTAACTAATATGCTGTTTTATTCAAATGAATAAAGAGCAACACAATTATGTTATCCTTAACTAGCTGATAATAATAGTAATAAGCCACGAAGCAACGTCGCAACAATAATTAGGATAGAGTAGAAATGAGAGATAAAACAGAATAACAGCTTCCAGTTACCATAACTTCGTATTTGGCTTTACAATAGAAATCTGGATATATCCAATGTGCTCCAAATTTAAACCTAGACGTGGTAACCTAAATAGCTTCTGCTGGGAATATGAGGATAGTCTTGTGTAACAGTGGTACTCAATTGTTTTAAAATTTTGCCTGAGCGCCGATAACCTTACAACCACATTCTTTTTCCATCCTTTTCTTATACTAGATTTAAATAGTATCTCTTCTGTTAGTTCTGTGTCAATTCCCATTTCGCATTCACACGATTTCTTACTACTCGTATGGTATGTTTTTGATGAATGTTTGGTGTTTTGTTGCTCCTGTACTGTAGAAAAGCACTGCGTTTTTCTAGAGCTTGGTTTCTTCTGTGATCAGGATTGTGTGCCTTTTGTAGAGTTGAGATTTATCCTTATAGTTGCCATACTTTCTTTCGCAGCTTTTGATATATATTTTTAAATTTCATCCATTTTCTTTAGGTTTTCTTGTTATTCTGCCTTGTTTTCTTCCATTTCTTTTCTCAGTCATGGTTTGTACAGCTAAAGTGTGGTTTTATCTTCAAGTGCTTCTATAGTTAGCTTTTTCATATATTTCGATGGTAGTTTTCTGATCAGTTTCAGTTTCAGATTATAGAATCTATTGTAGTTTTGTGTAGATAGAATGCGTTGTGTATCCTTAAAGCATTGTGAGCACAAAAGTTAATTTCTTCATTTTTCTTCACAGTTTTTTCATTAAATGGTTTGATTCCATTTACACCAGCATCTCTTATTCTTGCATTCATATATTCCAATATAATAGTTTCCTGGTTGTTATGAGTGTGATCCAAAATACCTTGCATGCTGTTATAGAATTCTTCGGTTTAGTTTTCAGGTTTGGTTATGTCTAGTTCATACGCAGAAATTATGTGTAGGTTCCTAGGCTTATCTGGTTCTATAAACAAGCTTGTTTTTATATCCCCCGATAGGTTGCTAGCCTAGCCTGAGTTAATTTTTTATGGATTATCTCGATTACATCTGGAATTATGTGGATCTTCACCACGCACGATGGTCTTGAGTAGTGGCGACTCGTAGAGAATGTTGATGCTAGAGCCAACCACTGAACGTAAAATGCATTTTTTACTACCGCAAAAACAAAGACAGATTCCCATATATTGAGATTTAATATTTCGCAGATAATTTGGGAAAAGTCAGCATCTGTGAAACAAATTATTAAATTTTACAGACCATTTTCCTTTTAAATGTATAATTTGGCAAAAAATGCATCTCTACTGTTTGAAATGCATAGATGCTTGCATGATTGATGAATATTATTTCAAGATGTGCGACAATTTACTAGTACATTATGAGTATAAGTAAAACATAGGACAGTTATCCATTTTATTGGTATAACGGCATATAAGTTATTAGTTGGGTAAATTAAAGTTTTTTTAAACAATTGTTTGGTCATTTCAACTAAAACCAACATTAACAGTTAAAATGTTGAAAACTTGCTACAAAATCATTGCAGATGCACTTTTAAAGGCAACTAGTAACGTGTATGGCCTCCGCTGGCTACGATGGCTGCTCAACATCTTTTGTGGATACTTGGAAGGAACCGTCGGATGTCGTTTTACATTTCCTCTAATCCTACGATCTAACTCATAACACAGGTGCTCCATATATACTGCTCCACAAATGAACTGGACCACCCACAAAAATTGTATTTATTACATTACGTCATAAAAAAAATATATAAAAGTTTTTGTTTTATAGTATACTCAAAGTTAATTGCACTATTCTCAACTATCAACTGAAGAATTAACAATATCATATAATAAAATTATAAAAAACTATACTTTGTATGTAAGGAGCTATCAACAATTTTCGCTCTTGCAACAATTAGCACTGTTTTGTTTCAGTGATGACGTAGGAACACCTCGCCTTGCTTGTTTCGTGACGTAAAAGGGACGCCGAAATGTGCATTTGTTTTTGTTCGCTTGGGTTCTCAGCCGAATTCCCACACTCCACCGACGCTACTCGATTTTTGGATAAACCGAAGAAAATGCTGCCTCGGGAAAACGCTAAGCCACTCCGGAAAGGTTTGATCTCGGATTTTAATGCGTTTCCGATACTCCACACTTGAATTTCCAGGCTTTATCGTACCTCTTTCGCAGACTTCTAAGCTGCCCTTTGTGAATGCTGCCCGGATCTTCTGTTGGAGACGGTACCCTCGCTGCAGATGCTGTCCGTGACGTTCTTGCAGTGCAGGCTTTTGGCTCTGGATTCTTACCGCAGCTAAACGGCAGCTGATGTCCTCGGAGAAGCGATTGGAGAATTTTATATTTTAGTGCTGCGGAAACCTTAAAAAACACTGGTACTCTGAGATGGGCACAATAAAAGGCAATTCTTTTTTACTTGTCATATCTATGCTCGTTTAATGGTATAAAAATGTGTTTAAAAGTGGAGCACAAATCTAACAAACTTCATATAAAAATTCATTCAATTGTTCTCTTTGTTTTTTCATCAAAACAGCATCAGGTTGTTAGCTTACTATTATTCTCTTATGTTAAAGGAAATTAATTGCGGTAAAGAAAGGTTACAAATGGAAGTAAATTTGAGTACTTAAATTATATTTACAATTTTCTTAAAACTAAATTATTGTCTTTAATCTTATAACTAAATCGTTCGGTAGCGCTGCGCACACAAACGTTTTAATTTTTATTTTATCATTCCTATGCTTTGCACTATTACAATTTATAGTAAATGTACTGATTTTTGAGTTCACCATGTTCGCGTCATTATCTTTTCTCTTCTGTTGCCTTCTCCAATTGCTCTTTTGCAATATTTCTATTATATTACCCTGCTTAATTTACCTTTCTACTTTGCTTACTAATTTCACTATCCTTTGCTTTTGACTTAACAAACTACGCTACTTTTATAATGCAGCCAACCTTTTGTGTGAAATACATTTTATAAATTGGTCGGGCTTTACATGTGCACAAACCTTATTCGAATTATATTAATTTAGTCACAAGCCAATCTAAACTCTTTGAAAGTTGCTTTGCCTTTGCGTACCTTTCTCCAACTAATTTAACCTTTCTGGCATCCCATTGTCAATGCATTTACTGTTTTACTTTAGTTTTAAAATTTGCAATTAGATAAAACATCCCAACTCTGTGCTTATTGAATCGCTCAATTATCTTGCACTGCAAACAGAGCCAAGTCGTGGGCCTCATACCATCCCAATATATCATTTTGCGACGATTTCAAATCCGCATGTTCTTGACTAATATGGACATTTTTAATAACGGTTACATAATTTTTAGAGCAGTGCATTGTCATAATTAATAAAACTTAATGTTTCTTCTGTAGGAATTGTACACACTGCACACGCTCTTCTGCATGTGCTTCACGGTTGCGGCCGTGCTTCACATGTACTGCGCGCTTTTTCTAAGGCGTCAGGTCAGGCTCTGCCCCCTCTGCAAGCAATAACCTGTCGAAAAGCTAAGAACCATTTTGATCTGGCACCAATGCGTCCTAAGAAGCGTTTATCGTGCGGTTCATCTTCATAAAATAAAACTCAATTGTGCTTTTTTAAGCAGTACACTCAGAAGAATCATGACAAATAGGTACAAAATAGCTGTTTTTAGCATAGTGATAGCGAAAGTCGTCTTTTTTTGACAAAAAATCGTATGAAAGTACCATTTTTTAACGCAAAAATCGTAGAAAGTAAACTTTTTTTAACTATTTTATTGAAATGTCAATTTGACAGTTGTCAATTTCGAAGTCTTTTTCGACTAAGAGATCACTATGCAAAAAAACTACTTGTACAACACGTTTTGAAAGTCCTTTTTTTCATTCATTTGCTTGATTAACTCAGGTTTCGCTCTCGTTATCAAACTGCAAATTCATGAAAAAAGTATGACTTTCAAAACTGGTTGTACAAGTTACTATTAACTATCAAGTTGCAAAATCAAAGTGTGTTTTACACTAGACTTGGAGTTTCCTCTATGAGCGCTAGCCAGTTCGGCAACACGTTGTGTGTGAAAGACACTAATTTTGCAATGTGTTGCATATCGTACAAGATTTTCTGTAATTTTGAGTCATATTCATATTTATGCTAAATAAATTTACTTAAATCTACGAAGTTGCTTTACATTTTCATCTTAGCACTAGTGTCAATATGAAATTTCATATTGTGACTAGTGACATGTTTTTTTAGAATAAAAAAGCTTGAATTACTAATATGTTATGGTAAAGCCATGGTTTCTTGGCTCTCTATAGCGAGCCGCCACTGGTCTCGAGTAGCAAGAAACTCTAGACGCATTGGCTCTATAGTTGGGCTGTATCTACCCCTGAGTGACTACACCCTGGAATTCGCTTGAAATTTTGATGGTTTAATAAGATGTACATGTACAAAATACAATGTTAAAATAATAAGTCCCAGTCTGCTCTGAATTCCATAAGAAAAAACTAAATTTACGTTCGTATAGCGTAGTATCACTTGTATTGCTTATATCAAGAGATAAATGTAAGGCAAGTCAGTGTGGCCGATCGGTTCGACAGCTCGGCTGCGGAGTCACGCTACGGGGTTCAATCCCCACATCTGGCAACTGGCGGGTGACCACCTCAATCGCTTTAAAGATTGAGTACCGAAAGCACGGTGGTGGAAGTAGTAAAGTAAAGCAGTCGTCGAAGGCGTGACGTTAACCACATCACCCAGTACGGCGTTAAGGATGTGCCAGATAACTGGATTTCGGAAAACGATTTTGGTGGCCCTAACCCGCCGCGTCTCAGGCCATATTCTTAAAATTGTGTAAATATAGCTGTATGGTTAAACCTATCACTGCATTATTTGCACTCTATACATTTTATCTAATTTCATACATAAGTCCCAAGTATTGATTAAAGATTGTTGCAATAATTGTCAAGTTATATTTAAAGGCAGGCTACAAATAATTAAGACTATATGATAAGAAGTAAGAATACATTCTTGTTATTTTGGTAGAGCTAATGATGTGGTTGCTTCAAAATGTATGTATAATGAGTTGCGGTTAAGTGGGCTGCTTGTGCTTACAAGCATTTGAAGCTTCTTGGATGTAGTCTTATATGTCATAGAATCCCGTCACAGGACCCTTAGTTTGCTCGTTTGCCACAGTGTGCTTTCTCCTGAGGTTTGATGCATGAATAATGCCATTTTACTAGGGACCCCTGGATTTCTATATACCGTTGCGCAAATGCGAGGGCGACAACAAAGCAATTTGGAAAAATTTAATTCGAAGGAACAAAAATTAATCAGGACCCATGCAGAAGAGCGGCGGCATGGAATTCTCGTTGTATTTCGTTTAGACATAATGGGGCCCGTAGCATGTGTACGCCCGAAGCTCCGGGGATTCGGCTAAGCCGCAACTCTCGAACCTCGATCAGACAATGGAATTGTTTTTCAATTGATGCTCGGCACATTTCCGAACCTCTCACAGTTTCACGCAGATTTGAAAGGATGACTGCGAAACAATGCTCGCTGGATTTACCTGAAATCCGCGTGCTTTTATTCAAAAGATTGCACTTTAAACTTGTTATGCCTGTAGTGAGGAAATAAGTTTGTTGGATTGGGAAATAAAACGATAAAATAGAATCTCGGCACGGAGACGCGGACTAACACAAAATTGCAATTTTACTCGAGAATGTTATTCGGGAAACAAAGAACGCGACTTTTATATCAACACAGACATGATCTTTCCCTTATTACATTCGGCCCGTCTGTCCGATGCGACAATATGTTCCAAATTGTTTTATTTTCCAACGAAATTGCAAAAGAAAGTTTTGCGGGAGACCAAGTGGAAAATTGGATTCAACTTTTTGTGTGCGGGGCGAGTAAATTCGGGTTTGTCGGGTTTGATCGAGCTCTGGCATATTGCTTCTGCAATTTAGAGATTGTTTATTTTCGTGGTCTTTTTTGATTCCCTCATATTATCGTCCCCTTTATAGCGTATAGCCGATTCCATTCATGTCAAACTTTCATTCAATGCTAGAACTGCTACATCTTATTATGTTCGCCGAAATTGTTTTCTCCCCATCATCAAGCCATGGAGAAAATTTCCCCAAGAATTTATTACTTCCCCGGCTCTCATTAAACCGTTAAATCTGTTTACTTAAGCCTGGAAATTCAATCTACTTCTTATTAAACTAATTGAACAATATGTGAATCTGAATGAAGGCGACTATTTTGCGGCATTAATGAAAAATTTAATTATTTCCCAGATTATACAACTCATTATAAATTTGGCCAATAGTAATTGAGAATTTTACTTAGTTACAAGGTATAGATAAACGGATATACCCTTGACGACGTGGTATAATCACTTCGGTGTTTCGGTGGGTGCAACAAAGCAAAAATAATGGATAATAATAATCTAGAGCCATGATGTAATAACTGTCTATTGCAAATTCGAGGTTAGCAGGTTAGGTTTTGCGTCAGTTTTGACACAAACTGACGCAAAACCTAACCTGATAACGTCGAATTTGACATAGACTTACAGTGCCACCAACATAAACAGTGCCACTAACACAAACAGTGCCAACCTAAGAAATAAAATAATTTATTATTATCGGTCTATTCATTATATAATCGTAACGAATACCACTCGAGCAATCGAAAATAATAATTATTTTTCACTCGTAACTCGACGTAATCCTTAAAATACCACTCGAGCTGCGCTCTCGTGGTTTTTCGCAGATTACGTCTCGTTACTCGGAAAATAATCGATTATTTTCGATGCTCTTGTGATATTATAACTGATTATATTTTACGACCACAGCTTGCTCGAACTACCGACAAAAATATTATAAATCAAAACAGTACTAATTGCAATTTAAATTGGCTTAGTAACAAATTACCCTTCCCACGAAGAACAAAAGTACTACAACTGTAATTTTCACTTTTGTCGCTAAGCCGTTGCTGTATTTTCTTTACATTAATTGATTACTATAGAACAATCTGAACGAGAAATAAATACCAGAAAAATGGTTTAATCGCCCCTGCGTTCAAATGATGGTTCCGATTAAATACGTTCAATGCGACCTGGTTTCTGCTGCTATTAACGAGATTGGAGGCTGCGCCAATTCGTTATTTTGCTACTTTCAACTGCCCCATTTTAGGAAAAACGAGCACGTTCTGTTGTTTATGCGAGTTCCTCATAAAAATGATATTTTCGGCCGATTTCATATTCTAAGTAGTTGTAGCGTTTAAAAATATGGCGTTATATGTTTTGAGTTAGCCACCATTTATAGGGAGAGGAATATATTTTTTTTTAGAAGTTAGGTCACTTCCAATTTGCTTTACGTTTTCGCATAATAATAATAACTGCATGAAGCATGAAAACACTGTATTTTAAAATACTCGAGTAAGATATGAGAATTCAGATGATTGAACAGAAAAATAATATCCAATGTTCATTTAAATTTGACGTTGCAGTGGGCGCTGAAAAGTTCATTATGAACATATCACAAAACGCACCTAATCCTACTTTTATAAATAGATTTAACAACAAGAAAACATTCAAATGCAAACGTTTAAAACTAACTTTAAAATACTACATTTCCATCAAATAGTAACTGTAATTTATTGCAATAATAAAAAGATTCATAACAAATGATTAAAATATTCACCGCGTTCATCCATACACGCTCGAACTCTTCGCACAATTTTATTGCTGAGATTTTCTAACATATTCGGATTGCTATTAATTTAATTAATTATTTGTGTCCAATATTCTGTGCCGCAGTTCATTCAGAAAGAAATCGCATGGCGTCAGGTCAGAAGGTTCGACTAATAATCCGTTTGTCGAAATATTCTCGTATCATATTGACTTGGCGCTAGTAGTGGATTTTCCGAGAAAATTTTTGTATTAAAGTTTGTATCGTTGCATAACATTCGCTCTATTGCGACACATTACAAAGTCTATATACTAGGTGAGTTTTTTAAAGCGTTACTAGGCGATATCTCGAAAATGGTATGAAATATTAAGTAACAAACGACTTCCGGGATTGGACTGTGTCATTTTTCGTTCTAAGACGGTCATAGCTCTTTCTTATTATGCCTTCTCTCTTAGCGAAAATTATATACTTTCCAAAGGTGTAAATTTTTCGGAACCCCCAAAAAAATTCCTACGGAAAAGATTATTAGTTCAGTAGAATCTTCTGTGAGAACCCTTCCTAAAGACGTTGCCGATCTTATCCCCTTGGAAGCTGTCAGGTGTTTATGATCATTTAAACCTTCTAAAAGTAACATTACAAAAGGCGAAAGGAATGCTCTCAAAACATTACACTCCAATTCCGACATGTGAATCCGCTGATACAGATAATGCTACGGTAGTTATGGATCCAACAGAGTACCCCACTAAGGTTAAGTCTTTACTCCAAGATTCTTCTTATTCCCCGCTTTCTCGCTTCAAAGCCTCCTCGGCTTTATGGTCTTCCCAAAATTCATAAACAAGACATTCCCCTCAGCCCCACTGTCAGTAGCATAGATTCCCCTACTTACTCATTAGCTAAATACCTAACCACTATCCTCAGAAAGTTCACTGGTAAGTCTCCTTCGTATGTTCGCAATTCAGCTCATTTCGTTGAACTTTTATCCAATATAAGCGTTGAACCTGAGGATTTTCTTGTGAGTTTCGATGTCACTTTCCTTTTCACTAAAGTTCCTATTCCCAATTCCATAATCATAATCCAGCAGTTGTTATCAGAACATGGGGAGACGTCTTCGAGTCTACTTGCTTTTATAGAAAAATGCCTTTCTTCCACTTACTTCCTATTTCAGGACCAGTTCTTTAAACAAATCTCTGGTGCAGCCATGGGTTCTTCTCTTTCACCTGTCGTTGCCAACATATGCATGGAAGCTTTAGAAACCGTAGTTCTGGAATCTTCAAAATTGAAACCTAGGGTTTGGTTCCTATACCTTGACGATACCTTTATTATTTGGCCCCATGGTAAAGACTTGTTATCTGTCTTTTCAATAGTCAACATCCAGATATCAACTTTACCATGGATATAGAACGTAAAGGCTTCCTTCCTTTCTTAGATGTACAGGTGTCTCGCCAACCCAGTGGCAAACTCACACTGATCGTTATCTACATGCCGAGTCCCACAATCATTATACACAAAAACTTTCCGTTATCAATTTGCTTGTACATCGGGCTGTTTCCATATCCTAACCCGATAATCTCCACGCTGAATTAAATCACATTCGGAAAGCTCTTAGGAACATCGGTTACCGTTCTAAGGATATACAGTCTGCCATCAATCGCTTGATCCAAGGCCAACCAAACCTCCAAAAACCGATCCTCCTGCAGCAATAGTCTTTCTTACCTATATTCACCCAGTGCCCGACCGCGTAGGAAAGTTTCTTCGAAAGCAAAACATTAAAACAGTATTCAAACCCCCGAGCAAAATCTCACAGGTTCTTCCTTGACCTAAAGGTGAATTAAGCACTATGTCATCTAAAGGTGTTTATAGAGTCCGTTGCTCTTGTAATATTGTATACATTGGTGAACCAGGACGTTCAGTGAAAACTCGCATCTCTGAGCACCAGCGTTGTCTCAAGTCGGGTCTCGTTTCATCATCACCCATCGCCGAACACCAACGCGTTACCAGCCATAAGATCCTTTTTGATGAGACTTCCATTATCTGCAAATCCCCTTCCTTCTATGTGGAAAGTGCTAATTCCCAAGCCCACCGCCACTAAATCGTGACGGCACTTGCTGAAACGCGACGGCATTTGCCTATAAATTCTCGCCTTTCCCCTTCCGATCGTTAAAGAAGTTTCGCGACTCTGGCGTGGTTTACACGTTGAGTTACCGTGCTCTTTTGTTTTTCCTCCTGATAAAGCCTCTTACGAAAGTGGGCGAAACGTTGAGTTCTTCGACCTCAATGACACGGTCCAATCCAGGAAGTCGTTTGTTACTTAATGACAATGGCCGTGAAAGCCTCCAGTATAAAAGGGAATAGGGAGATGGGGAGACATATAAAAACATATTTTTGACATTTACCTCATCTCGTTTTTGAGAATCTACGTAAAAAGCTACATATGTGAACAAATAATTTTTTGATTTGCTTTTTTGGTTACGAAATTATGATTTATTAGGTTATAAAATAAAAAAGAATAATAACTGTTAAAACGTAAAAATTCTCAACTGACTTAAGTAAAAATAACTCATTTCCATGGAAACGAATAATAATCCTTTATCTAATAGACTTGTCTGTCCGGGACGCTGTTTTGTCTGTCCGGGACGCTGTTTCAGCAGCCAAACCGTAAGAGATAGAGAGAAAAGTTATGAAAGTTATATATTTGGAATGGTCATGCCAGGTCAGGAACCGAATTTCAGTCACGTGACACTTCCGGTTTTCGAGAAATCACGTGATTTCAGTCCGTCCGGGACGCTGGTCCGTCCGGGACGCTGTTTCAGCAGCCAAACCGTAAGAGATAGAGAAAAAAATTATGAAAGTTATATGTTTGGAATGGTCATGTCAGGTCAGGAACCGAATTTCAGTCACGTGACACTTCCGGTTTTCGAGAAATCACGTGATTTCCGTCCGTCCGGGCCGCTGGTCCGTCCGGGACGCTGTTCTATTTGAAAAACGGTCTTTTTTGTTTTATTAAATGAGACATTTGTCTCACTGGTTGCTAGTTATGAAATAATTGGGCTTAATTTATTCGTAAAATTTATTTATTTTTTAAATTCAATAAAAATGTAGTTAGTCATAATTCCGTAACCGAACAGCAAATACAAAAATGTGTTGTACACATACGTACACAAAGAATCATTGAAAATGAACAGGGCTACGCAACAACCATTAGAGTAGTTAATTTACGTTTTCTGAATGGTCTATACATGATCAGAAATATTATTGACATCGACAGTTCTATAAATTTTTGAAAATTATATTAGCCTTCTAAAAACATTGTTTCAAATGTGTAACATGTTTTGCATAACCCTGTTCATTTTCAATGATCGTGTGTGTAGTTTTTAACGTAGATTCGAGTTTTATATACTAAACTAGATCATCCTATTTAAAATTCCAAAGTTACCCCCTATCCCTCAAAATAGAGAATGAGTGTAATTATAAAACATACGTTTAAATATGTCCCCCCATCTCCCTATTACCTACCGTTTTCGAGATATTGCCTTGTAACATTTTAAAAAACTCACCTAGTATATTTGTTGAGCTTGTAAGATGAGAAAATCAGAAAATCATAATTAAACTCACGTAAGGATTAAAAACTACTTTGTTAATGGGTTTTATTACCACCTTAAAATTTGCAGTTTAAAAGCTTTTTTACTTTCCGCATTCAAGTTTATACTTCTTCAAACCAAACAATTGTTGCTACCTTATAAAGAATTATTTGAAAAAGGTATGATCAAAAACTAGCCAGTAACCTGCCAATTGTACTTTAGAAATACTTCATCTGTTTTAGGACAGTAAATAACAAAGTTTTCATGACTAAGTATATGAGCGGATTTAAGAACTACTGTGTGAAGAAGACTTGACTATAACTATAAATTAATTAGCTAATCTTATTAGCGGCATTTCCAAATGTTTTAATCCTATATAAATTTCTGTAAGCAAATATTTTCTCCTACTTAAGCCGCTAAAGGTGTTATATATAATTGTCATCAAATCTGTTAGTTCTGTCGAAGTAAGGATCTGCAATCATCCTATAACGCTACTAATTTTACACGTAAAGTATGCTTATCTTGGAAAGCTTTTAAATAAAAATAGAAAGCTCTCGTTGACAAACAGAAAGCAGAGTAAAAGATTAAAATGAGAAAGTAGACTTTTGTGAACTTACAAACAACACTGCCAAATTTCATTCATAAAAAGTTAACAAGCCTACGTCTATGCTCAGCGGTAGGGTTACTTCAATGGCGTCGGTTTCGGAAGAGGAGGGTGGGCGTTACCCTCAGCTAGACACTGGATTTGATTGGAACAAAGTTTATTATATTTACACATACAAATAAGCTTATAACTAGGTAACATTTATATACAGAAAAAGAAAAGAAAATGGCGGATTGGCATCCGCGATTGGAAGCGGGTGTGGTCCTTTGGAGGCGGGGCCGGCGGCTTCCTCCTGCGGTTGCAGCGGCGGCGGTGGCGACTGGCGACGGGGCGGCGAGCTGAGAGCAGCGGCGGCGGCAACGTCGGCGGCAGTGCTGATCTCCTTGGCGGAGGCGGCGGTTGGCGGCTTCCTTCGGTGGTTGCAGCGGCGGCTGTGGCGACTGGCGACGGGGCGGCGGGCTGTGAGCAGCGGCGGCGGCAACGTCGGCGGCAGTGCTGATCTCCTTTGGCGGAGGCGGCGGCTGGCGGCTTCCTTCCGCGGTTGCAGCGGCGGCAGTGCTGATCTCCTTTGGCGGAGGCGGCGGCTGGCGGCTTCCTTCTGCGGTTGCAGCGGCGGCGGTGGCGACTGGCGACGGGGCGGCGGGCTGTGAGCAGCGGCGGCGGCAACGTCGGCGGCAGTGCTGATCTCCTCGGTGGAGGCGGCGGTTGGCGGCTTCCTTCTGTGGTTGCAGCGGCGGCGGTGGCGACTGGCGACGGGGCGGCGGGCTGTGAGCAGCGGCGGCGGCAACGTCGGTGGCAGTGCTGATCTCCTTTGGCGGAGGCGGCGGCTGACGGCTTCCTTCTGCGGTTGCAGCGGCGGCGGTGGCGACTGGCGACGGGGCGGCGGGCTGTGAGCAGCGGCGGCGGCAACGTCGGCGGCAGTGCGGATCTCCGGGGCGGAGGCGGCGGCTGGCGGCTTCCTTCGGCGGTTGCAGCGGCGGCGGTGGCGACTGGCGACGGGGCGGCGGGCTGTGAGCAGCGGCGGCGGCAACGTCGGCGGCAGTGCTGATCTCCTGGGCGGAGGCGGCGGCTGGCGAAAGTGGCTTTCCAAAGACGGCAGGCAGCAGAGTCCAATGCGTAGGATTGGCTCTCAGTCCACGAGGGTGATAGGCTCTGGAGAGGCTGGAGCTGCTAGCTGGTCCTGGAAGCTGAAGTGGCTCGAATCCCAAGTCCCACGAAGACGGCAGACAGCTAAGTCCAGTGAAATGGATCGGCTCTAAGTCCACGAAGATGCGGCAGACAGCTAAGTCCAGTGAAATGGATCGGCTCTAAGTCCACGAAGATGCGGCAGACAGCTAAGTCCAGTAGATGAAACGGCTGGTGGTCCTGGAGCTGAAGTGGCTGCTGGTGGTCCTGGAAGCTGAAGTGGCGGCTGGTGGACTCTCCTTGGCTGAGTTGCTGCTGGTTCGACTCTCCTGGATTGAGTGAATTTTTCCAAGTCCCAGGAAGGCGGCAGACAGCTAAGTCCAGTGAAACGGCTGTTGGTCCTGGAGCTGAAGTGGCTGCTGGTAGTCCTGGAAGCTGGAGTGGCGGCTGGTGGACTCTCCTTGGCTGAGTGCGCTGGTTCGACTCTCCTGGATTGAGTGAATTTTTCCAAGTCCCAGGAAGGCGGCAGACAGCTAAGTCCAGTGAAACGGCTGTTGGTCCTGGAGCTGAAGTGGCTGCTGGTAGTCCTGGAAGCTGGAGTGGCGGCTGGTGGACTCTCCTTGGCTGAGTGCGCTGGTTCGACTCTCCTGGATTGAGTGAATTCTTACTGCCAGCGTCTGACTATTTAAAGGAGCCAGTCCTTTGTCCAACGCGATCTCGACGCTCATTGGTCGAAGTAGAAGGGATGTTTTGCCCGATTTCGATATATTTTGTAATTATAGCATTTAATTGAGCGGCGTGATCAATTAGCGACTTGGTTTTAGTCGCAATCAATAGTTGATGAAATGCCGAGTCTAATGACACCCAATTTGCTATGATTTGAGTAAAAAATTAGCTCAACTTGGAATTTTTAATGCAATGTTCCGCGTAAAGCTTAATTAAGTATTTTTCTTATGGCGTGTGTTAAAAAGTTTATTATGCTTTGATCGGTTGCGCGCTATTTTTATAAGATTATTGAGACCAATTACGCTTTTCTGGGATGCTTCCTTCGTTAATTAAAATTTAATTTGTAATCTGCATCTTTGCTCGCTGTACTCGGTCGTGGCCCCTGATTTCTTCGTTACAATATGCCTTTCCTCGGGCCGCTGAACTCTCGGCCGCTCTCCCGGGCGCGAGTTTGGCTGCCTGATGGAAAAATTGCTTTTTCTCCACCTGTATATGTGCTATCGCTCTGTGGTTTGTTTTAATAGGTAGCGGTTAATTTTTCCTATCTTCTGGTATCCTTTATGTGTGATTAAAACAGAGCGCACTCTGTTTAAAGGGCGTTTTAGTGAAAAATTCTTAATTTAATCTGCAAACATTCGTGAGGCGTATTTCGCTGGCTGTCACCTTTCTTGGCCGGCCGGCTCCAATAAAGTTTTATGGTTGCAATCTTGCTGCACTTTAGAAATTCGTTGTAAGGACACTTATTTTTATGATTTTAGGGTTTTGAAAGATACTTCTGCGTAGGATCGCGGCGGTTTGTTGAACAGATGTAATAATCTTTGTTCTTCGGGCGCCTTTCGGGCGGCGTACGTTTCCTTTGTCTTTATTCGATCTGTTTAACGGTTCATATCAATTCCCCCCTCCTTTGGCGTCCGCGATCCGGGCAAAAAAAAAAAAAATTAGGGAGAGAAAGGGCGGAGTTGGTCTGCGTGAATTTTGAGGGCCTGTTGTCCTCTTTGGACCCTATAGATGCTTGGGCCAAGTTGGTCCAAGATTTGGTGGGGTCCACTCCATTTTGGTTGGAACCCTGCATGGATCCCGGCGATGGCGTCTGAGAGAGGGTGATTTTTCACCATGACCCACTGCTGGGGTTGAAACGTGGGGTTGTCGGCGTCCGGTGCTTCTTGGCGCTGGGCGATGGCTCGGTTTCGGATGCCTGTGTCCCGTGCTCCGCGGTTGTGGGTCCGTGGTTCGTGGGGCGTTTCGGGCAGCAGCGTGGGGTGTCGGAACCTCCATTCCCCGGGGCGGTCTAATTCCTTTCCGAACATGGCGTATGCTGGGGAACACCCTAGGGCGGTGTTATGGCGATTCCGTAAGTTAAATAGGGTCGCGGGAAGATGCTTGTCCCACTCGCGATGGTTTCCTCCTTGTAGATGCAGGCGGAGCCCTTTTTTTATTTCTTGATTCCTTCGCTCCGTTGGGTTGGCTCGGGGGTGATAGATGGCGGTCGTCCATGGCTGGATATCCCACTCCTGGCAGGCTCTCATCCATTGTTCACTGATGAACTGACGCCCGTTATCGGTCAGCATGGCGCTCGGGTACCCAAAGCGGGGAAAGACTTCATTTCGCAAGGTGCGGATGATGATAGGGGCGGTGGCTTTGGCTTAAGCGACGGCTTCAGTCCACCGGGTGAAGAGGTCGGTTATTACCAGGATGAACTTCTTCCCGGTGGCTGACGAGGGGTAGGGCCCCATGAGGTCGAGCGCAATCGTGTCCCACGCTCGGTTGGGTTGGTGAGGCCTCAGGGTGGCTTTGGCTTGGTGGCGGCCCTTCTTGCATCTCAAGCAGAGCAGGCATTGGCGGACGTAGTTCCGGACATCTTCTCGTAAACGCGTCCAATGAAAATGTGAGCGGATGGCTCGTGTTGTTTCGGCGATGCCGGGATGTCCAGCTAAGTCTTGATCATGGTATTGGTAAATGACCCTGGGTCGGCTTCTCTCCGGGACAAACAGCCTTGGGCCTTGATCCGTCTGGTGGTAAAGCAACCCATCCTCTATTCGATAATTCTCCTGGACGGCTACGAGATCCGGGGTTGGGTCCTCGACGAAGTAGCTTTGGTGCCATGAGTTGACTAAATCTTGACAGTAATTATCCTGCCTTTGGTCCTGTGCAATGGTCTCCCATAACGTTTCTTCGACTGCGTCCAGCAGGCTTAGGGATGGCTTGCCTGGTGGCTCCGTGACGGTAGCACGGCTGCTTGCCCGTTGATACCTCGGTGAGTCCTCACCGTGTGGTGTTTGGCTGCTGGCCGCCTGATTTCTTGTAGCGGGTTCCTGGAACCTGGGAAATCCTTTCTTAGCGGGTTGGCTGGCCGTTACACGTTTTTGGGCGAAGCGCTTGTTGTGAATGGGAGGTAGCAGTACTGTCGGGTCATCCCACACTGCTTCGGCCGGCTGTCCAGTCGGCTGTCGAGATAGCGCGTCCGGCAACTCGTTGTGCTTTCCGGGGCAATGCTCGATTGTGAAGTGGAACTCCTGTAGCAGGAGAGCCCAACGCGTGAGTTTAGCTCGCTGGTCCTTCAAGGTGTTGAGCCAGGTGAGGGCGCGGTTATCGGTCCGGAGGGTGAACTGCCTGCCTTCTAAGTAGGGCCGATATTTTTTTATCGCCCATACGGCGGCTAGGCACTCTTGTTCGTTGGAGTGATAACGTTGTTCGGCTGGCAGGAACCGGGTGCTGGCGTAGGAGATGACGTCTCGACCTCCATCGGGACGTTCCTGGTAGAGCACGGCGGCGATGCCAAATTTGCTGGCGTCTGTTTGTAAAATGAAGGGGCGAGAAGCATCGGGTCGGGCTAATTTCAGCGGTGTCTGAAACAATTGTTTCACTTGGTGAAATGCTTGCTGAACGTCTGGGGTCCAAGTCCAGCGCTTTTTAGTGCTTAGTAGGTCGGTGAGAGGGGCCGCAACGTCGGCGAATCGGGGAATGTACTCGCGTAGCCAATTGCATATGCCTAGGAACTGTCGTAACCCCTTTCGGTTAGTAGGGGGCGGGGCGTTGATGACCTGCTGCACGTGACCTGGTTGAGGTTCGTTTCCCTCTGGGCCAACGATATGCCCTAGGTAGTGCAGTGTGGATTTCCCGAAGTGGCATTTTTCTGGCGAGCATATGAGCCCATGTTCCTGTAGTCGTTCGAATACCTTTCGGAGGTGTTGAAGGTGCTGCTCCCATGATTCCGAGTAAATGATGATGTCATCTAAATACACGAGGCAGAATTTGTGGAGGTACCCTACCAGTACTTCCCGGGGCCATCAGCCTCTGAAAGGTCATTGGTGCCGTCTTGAGCCCGAATGGCATGACTCGAAACTGATAGGCTGCGCCATCCGGAGTCGTGAACGCGGTGTAGGGTTTGGCTTGGGGGTGTAAACTTATCTGCCAGTACCCCGACTTTAAGTCAAGTGAGGAGAAGATGCTCGCTGAACCTAGATCTTTGATGGTTTCGTGGATCAAGGGTAGTACCGCCGGCTCATTGATGGTGGCTTCGTTAGCCTACGAAAGTCCAAGCAGAACCGGGGTGTAGAATCCTTTTTCTCCACGATGACGATTGGCGAGTTATGTGGTGACTGGCTAGGCTCGATGAAACCGCGTGCCAGCATCTCTTCTACTTGCTCGGCGATGATCTTCTTTTTTGTTTCGGAATATCGGTAATTTGGGCTGTGTATAGGGGCATCGGTTTTCACATGAATCTCGTGCTGCAGGGTGCGCGTAGGTGGCGCCGAGGGCCTCCAAATTTCGGGAAGTCTTCTAGTAGCTGATAGAGGTTGTGTTCCTGCTCGCGAGGGAAGTCATGCTTCAACTGGGGAAGTTCCATCGGGTCATTCGCTGGACGCGGGTCGTGTTGCTCGACCAGGCAATGAGTGGTTTCTCGGGTCCTCATGCCGTGGTGTATGCAACGCCGTGCGAAATCAAAGGTAGCCTCGTGTTCCGTAAGCCACGGTAGTCCGAGAATGATGTCCTCCCTTAATTCCTCTGCTATGATGCACTGTATGACGTAGTTATTTCTACCGATCTGCATTTCCAAGCTTGTTTCTCCTCGTAGGGTCAGGGTTGCCTGTTCTTTGGCCATTTTGGCCGTTCTTTGTGCGTAGCTACCCGTCTCAGGATGCTGCACTAGCTTGGCGCTAATAAAATTATGCGTGGCTGCTGAATCTATCAGGGCACGCATCTCCCGCTGTGGTGATCCGAGGTTCACCATGATATACGGGAGGTTGTGGTAGTTGGCCGTACTTATCGTGGAGCATTGGGTTGGGCCCTGGGCGGTGCTTCGGCCTCGATGTGCCCGGGCCTCCGCCAGTTTTCCGGCGGTGGTAGTTGTCTTGCTTCGGGGGCGTTCACGGGAGCTTCTGTTGCCTGTGGTGTTGGCCGGTGGCGTCGTGGGCAATCCTTATTGAAGTGGCGTCCTGGGCAAAAATAGCAGCGGGGTAGATTTGGCTCGGCTGGCTCTCGTGGGCGTGTCTCGCGGTTTGGCGTTGGTGCGCGGTCGTCCATGTCTTTCTCAATTGCAGCCACCTTGTCCAATAGTTCCTCAATTGTTTCCGGCACTGCGACACGTAGGTAAGGCCGAAGGGCCGGTTTTAACAGTTCTATCATTACGGGAATGCTGGCTCCCACTGACTGTTCGGTGTCCAATCGGCGTATCAGTTGTATCTTCCGAAGAAGAAAGAGTTCGCCATTTTCTTTCAGTCCCTGTTTTTGCCCGTAGAGCTGTGTTTTCAAGGAGGCTCGTACATCTGCGCTATCGAATTTCTTTAACAGCCTTTCTTCAAATTCATTCCAGGAGAGCGGGAGTGAAGCGTATGGTTTCCACCATTGGTTAGCTTTCCCCTGGAGACAGTTTGTGGCTACTTTCATTAGTTCTGTTGTAGTACATCCGCTTTGCGCATGGTAGCGGGCGCACTCTGCGATGAACTCTTGGGGGTGGTCTAACTCCTCGCCCTTAAATGTTGGTGGGAGATCGACTTTTTTGGGCACAGCCATTCGTCCCAAAAGTGCCTGGAATTGTTCGTCCGTTAATGTGATCGTTGGTGCTGCTGGAGCTTGTTCTGGGCGACACTGGGTGTTTTCTACCACTCCCAGAAGTGGTGCTGGTTGATTGGTTCCTGCTGCTGTAGCTGCTAGGTTCGCAAGGTGGTGTGCCATTTGCTGTTGGTTGTCTTCGTTGACTTCCTGTCGCACTGGGCTGGGACTTGGAGGCGGTGTCCTTTGTCCACACGGAAATGAGGGTGCGCTGTCTTCTATTATTTCCGAACTGTTCAGACTTCCTCCTTGTCGCGGTGTCCGCTGAGGTTCTTCGTTGATCCTTGGCGGAGTTGTCTCCATGTTTCCCTTCCTTCTTGACTTCACCATTGTAGTGGGCGTGGCTTCCCTCTGGTGTCCACCACAGGTTTGCCCCACGTTCCGGGCGACAATTAACAAGCCTACGTCTATGCTCAGCGGTAGGGTTACTTCAATGGCGTCGGTTTCGGAAGAGGAGGGTGGGCGTTACCCTCAGCTAGACACTGGATTTGATTGGAACAAAGTTTATTATATTTACACATACAAATAAGCTTATAACTAGGTAACATTTATATACAGAAAAAGAAAAGAAAATGGCGGATTGGCATCCGCGATTGGAAGCGGGTGTGGTCCTTTGGAGGCGGGGCCGGCGGCTTCCTCCTGCGGTTGCAGCGGCGGCGGTGGCGACTGGCGACGGGGCGGCGAGCTGAGAGCAGCGGCGGCGGCAACGTCGGCGGCAGTGCTGATCTCCTTGGCGGAGGCGGCGGTTGGCGGCTTCCTTCGGTGGTTGCAGCGGCGGCTGTGGCGACTGGCGACGGGGCGGCGGGCTGTGAGCAGCGGCGGCGGCAACGTCGGCGGCAGTGCTGATCTCCTTTGGCGGAGGCGGCGGCTGGCGGCTTCCTTCCGCGGTTGCAGCGGCGGCAGTGCTGATCTCCTTTGGCGGAGGCGGCGGCTGGCGGCTTCCTTCTGCGGTTGCAGCGGCGGCGGTGGCGACTGGCGACGGGGCGGCGGGCTGTGAGCAGCGGCGGCGGCAACGTCGGCGGCAGTGCTGATCTCCTCGGTGGAGGCGGCGGTTGGCGGCTTCCTTCTGTGGTTGCAGCGGCGGCGGTGGCGACTGGCGACGGGGCGGCGGGCTGTGAGCAGCGGCGGCGGCAACGTCGGTGGCAGTGCTGATCTCCTTTGGCGGAGGCGGCGGCTGACGGCTTCCTTCTGCGGTTGCAGCGGCGGCGGTGGCGACTGGCGACGGGGGCGGCGGGCTGTGAGCAGCGGCGGCGGCAACGTCGGCGGCAGTGCGGATCTCCGGGGCGGAGGCGGCGGCTGGCGGCTTCCTTCGGCGGTTGCAGCGGCGGCGGTGGCGACTGGCGACGGGGCGGCGGGCTGTGAGCAGCGGCGGCGGCAACGTCGGCGGCAGTGCTGATCTCCTGGGCGGAGGCGGCGGCTGGCGAAAGTGGCTTTCCAAAGACGGCAGGCAGCAGAGTCCAATGCGTAGGATTGGCTCTCAGTCCACGAGGGTGATAGGCTCTGGAGAGGCTGGAGCTGCTAGCTGGTCCTGGAAGCTGAAGTGGCTCGAATCCCAAGTCCCACGAAGACGGCAGACAGCTAAGTCCAGTGAAATGGATCGGCTCTAAGTCCACGAAGATGCGGCAGACAGCTAAGTCCAGTGAAATGGATCGGCTCTAAGTCCACGAAGATGCGGCAGACAGCTAAGTCCAGTAGATGAAACGGCTGGTGGTCCTGGAGCTGAAGTGGCTGCTGGTGGTCCTGGAAGCTGAAGTGGCGGCTGGTGGACTCTCCTTGGCTGAGTTGCTGCTGGTTCGACTCTCCTGGATTGAGTGAATTTTTCCAAGTCCCAGGAAGGCGGCAGACAGCTAAGTCCAGTGAAACGGCTGTTGGTCCTGGAGCTGAAGTGGCTGCTGGTAGTCCTGGAAGCTGGAGTGGCGGCTGGTGGACTCTCCTTGGCTGAGTGCGCTGGTTCGACTCTCCTGGATTGAGTGAATTTTTCCAAGTCCCAGGAAGGCGGCAGACAGCTAAGTCCAGTGAAACGGCTGTTGGTCCTGGAGCTGAAGTGGCTGCTGGTAGTCCTGGAAGCTGGAGTGGCGGCTGGTGGACTCTCCTTGGCTGAGTGCGCTGGTTCGACTCTCCTGGATTGAGTGAATTCTTACTGCCAGCGTCTGACTATTTAAAGGAGCCAGTCCTTTGTCCAACGCGATCTCGACGCTCATTGGTCGAAGTAGAAGGGATGTTTTGCCCGATTTCGATATATTTTGTAATTATAGCATTTAATTGAGCGGCGTGATCAATTAGCGACTTGGTTTTAGTCGCAATCAATAGTTGATGAAATGCCGAGTCTAACGACACCCAATTTGCTATGATTTGAGTAAAAAATTAGCTCAACTTGGAATTTTTAATGCAATGTTCCGCGTAAAGCTTAATTAAGTATTTTTCTTATGGCGTGTGTTAAAAAGTTTATTATGCTTTGATCGGTTGCGCGCTATTTTTATAAGATTATTGAGACCAATTACGCTTTTCTGGGATGCTTCCTTCGTTAATTAAAATTTAATTTGTAATCTGCATCTTTGCTCGCTGTACTCGGTCGTGGCCCCTGATTTCTTCGTTACAATATGCCTTTCCTCGGGCCGCTGAACTCTCGGCCGCTCTCCCGGGCGCGAGTTTGGCTGCCTGATGGAAAAATTGCTTTTTCTCCACCTGTATATGTGCTATCGCTCTGTGGTTTGTTTTAATAGGTAGCGGTTAATTTTTCCTATCTTCTGGTATCCTTTATGTGTGATTAAAACAGAGCGCACTCTGTTTAAAGGGCGTTTTAGTGAAAAATTCTTAATTTAATCTGCAAACATTCGTGAGGCGTATTTCGCTGGCTGTCACCTTTCTTGGCCGGCCGGCTCCAATAAAGTTTTATGGTTGCAATCTTGCTGCACTTTAGAAATTCGTTGTAAGGACACTTATTTTTATGATTTTAGGGTTTTGAAAGATACTTCTGCGTAGGATCGCGGCGGTTTGTTGAACAGATGTAATAATCTTTGTTCTTCGGGCGCCTTTCGGGCGGCGTACGTTTCCTTTGTCTTTATTCGATCTGTTTAACGGTTCATATCAAAGTCATAACCTGTTTATTGCAAGTCCTTTTCACTATTTGGCTTATTCGCGCGTCATTTCTCCGATGTTTTGCTTGCTTATCTGCACTTACTCGTATATGAGCGGGGTAGAAATGTAAATGTAACTGTGGCTTTGCTACGCGTTCATCTGAAGTGGTAACAAAATACGGCTGCTTTTTACCGACAGTATGGCCAACATAACACAAATGGAATAATTCAGTATATTTTCCAACTTGATATCATTTTAAAGGAAATGTTATCTTTGTGTATGTTATACATATCTCAAAAGAATATTTCTGCCTCTTATTATAGACCAGTGGCCTGTTTTAACCACAAAGTGGTTCTATGAGCGCTCTTTGCCCTTAGGCCGAGTAGGTGGCTAGCCTTGCCGGTCGAAATTGAGGAAGAGTTCCCTTGTTAGGGGTTAACGACTACCACAGAGTATTTAAATATTGTAATCTTAATAGTAATAGTATTATTTATAAAAAGTACTACAAAAACTGTTTTGCACTACAAGAACGTTTTTGTAGATATATTGTCCACACCACATGGAATAATTTTTGACGGTAATATCACAAACATTTGCAGGTGAATATGTGTCTAAAAGCAGCGATGCAAATATTGGTTAACATTAATTTAGCATTATTAAGGGAGATGCAATATAGCTTTTGATTTTATTATTGTTATCATAAGAAATACTTGTAACCCAGTTGTTTTAGAGCTGAATACATCATGAGTGCGGTATATGAGAAAAAAGGTTATGTATAATTTAAACTCGCAGTTGAAGCTGCCTTTAACAATGGTATAATGTTTACATTTCACTGTTTTAAATATCTCTTTATTCTTGTAGGTAATTTAAGTGCGAATCACGGTGTTGCTGGGTATTTTTGAAATTGTTCATATATAATTTAAGGTCTGTGTATTTAATTTCAGTATTTTACATATTTGCTTTTGATTCGGTGTCGAGCGGTTTAGAAATCCATTTGGAAGAATTGCGATTATTACATGTATTTGCGGTCGCAGGTTTCCAATGAATTTTTAACTTTTTTGGGTATAAAAAGATCCTTCTTAATAAACAAAGTTGCCTTAATTTTAAGAGATGTTTCTAGAAATATTTTAAAAATACAACTAGAAAAAACATTGTAGTGCAGTAACATAAAAATATATATATAAATTTACAGCTCTGAGTTTTCCAATTTTCAATATTGTTAATTTGTGGCTGCACAAGTGCACAATTATAACTTGTCAACCGATGAATCAGAGAAAAAAACCTGGTGTGATACACGCACACAACTTCCTTTTACAGTGATCTTATAATTAGCCAAGAATTTGATTTTTAATTTTTAAGCAATAGCCAAAAATTTCCAAAAATATACATATTCTACAGAAACCATACTAAAGAGAGCGTTATTTAGTTGAAGAGACAAAATTTCTATAAAATTTTAAGCTGAATTCAAAAATGTAGGTAATAATATGCGGGTTGTTCTATTTAAAATTCACACACACACACACACACACACACACACACACACCCACAAACAGACAGACAAAAACTTGTTTTTTGGGTCCAGGAAACTCTAAAACGTGAAGATCTGTTGAAAACTCAATTTCGAATTTTTGAAGTGAATCCAATACTTCCTTTATTGTAAAAGGAAGTAAAAATAATCGCTCCTATTGCCACAGCTTGGTAAAAGGATTTTTACTGCCGGGCAGAAGGACACCTTCTGGAGCCAGTAAAACCCGTTACCTTGCGTGTATTGTTGAATATTTTATTTGCATCTCACTTCTAAATAACAATAAATTTACCATTTATTGACAATGTGAAACTGATAAGCAACTAAATTCATCAATATGACACATACTAAAGAAGACAACTCTGGCTTTGCAATTAATGTACAGAAACAAAATCCCAGGCAATAGTTCGGGCTGGGTCAATAAATTTTTGATATATCACCCCCGCCTGTTCGATAGGTTTGTAGAAAATATTAAATAAAATCATGCCAATGCTGGCAGAGAAAATTAATTCCCACAGTATTTTATTATCCAACCCCATCAGGAACTAAAATGTACATTTTCAGCCTGTTCGAATCTAAATGAATATACAGGGATATGTTTGTCCGCTCTATATCTGCGAATTTCTTATTAAAGCGCATCAGACAGAACAGACAATAATTTCAGCGTTATTTCAAGCATTCTTTAGTTAATTTATTAGTTTCTTAATATTATTAAGAGCTACTGTGGTATGTAAATCGTCTGAAACGGCAAACGTCACATGTCTGACCAATCAGGTACCTCGATGGGTCGGTGCGTTCACAGCAATGGTTCGTCATCCAATACAAGCTTTCTGCTTCATTATTTAGGTTATTAAGTAAGGCATACAATGTTGTATGCACAACGGGCATTACTTGATATTTATACCCTCGGGCGACTTTCACGCCCTCGGGCTTATCACCCTCGAGCGGACATAAACATCTTCATAATGTCCTTGGTAAATAAATAACTATTACGATACAATTCGATACTGACTATCTTAGAAAAAAAAGACTAACATTTAAGAGGTTAGTGGTAGCCTGTAAACCAGTGGGTGTTCAGAGTCAATTGGGTGCGTCGCATTAAGAAAACTCTTTAACGTCAAGAGCCCTTACTCTTTCTGGAATTACCTGAAGCTTCCTGCAGCTAGAAAAGGCTTTCTCGTCTGGCCGAAGCCCTCGCTTGTTCGTGCCAAGCGAGTTTCCGCCAGAGCCGCCACCTGACGCTTTGTTCCCTCCAGTAAAACCGGCAAGCCTAATCGACCCGGATGTCGCCCTGCTCCGCAAGGCAAGTCGCAGCTGGTCTGAGATAATTTTGAGTCGACGGACTTACGAGAAGACGCCTTTGAGACCTCATACACCCACCGGAAGCCATCTTCTCGCTTTTGGCCCCGGTACTGGGGAACAAATCTGAAACCAATCATTAACGTATTCTTTAGACCGCTGCCTCCGGTACCAGGTGATCTCTCATCCTCTTCTGCACCCGACGGCTGACGGTCCCAACACTGCGGAACTTCTAGATTGCCGCATGATAAGAAAATTCTAAGCCGAACTACCGCCGAAACTAATTAAGGGGACAACTTGCGTGACTCGGGACGTCCTCATGTCCATCGGCGACTTCCTGCAACGCCTACAAATGAAATTGTAGTACTTTTCAGAACCCCAAAGAGTCAGTCTGCAGTTTCGTCGTACATCCCGCCAAGCGCTAATGTCGTCGCCCGGGTTTTAAGCAGCAAAGTTTGGTCAAATATGTTGCGTGGAACGCTCTGGAATATACCGTTGAGTGTTACTTGCCCTTAAATGGATGCACGCGGTCATTTTAATTACAGAAGTGTAGCACCGTCCTATAGATCCTCGGATTAGACCACCGGCTGTAATGAAGTGCTACATTGGTTGCCGATCCTCTAAGGTGATCGAACTGCAGCTATTAGCTCGAGTCCATTTTATTTTAGTTACTGTATGCGTTTTGTAATTAAATTTAATTGAAAAGCATAACATATAATAGAAAGACCAATAGACATAATATTTTTAAAGTGTCCTGAATCTATTCATTCGCAGCAAAAAACGAACTCTGGCTTACTTCGATCAAAATTACCAGCCCGTAGCAAGAATTACGTCTGAGAAAGTGACTACTAGTGGGTGATATCTCAGCCGATAAATTAAATAAAGTTGAAGAGTGCAACCAGAAGACAGAAGTTGATGCTGGTATTTGTGTTTTGGCATCAGTAAAATTTGCAAAAAGAGATCTCCTTCGTTACAGAGTTGAAAGAGGTAGGGGCCGTATATCGCTTTTACGTATAAAATAGCGCTTTCAGGTTAAATTACCAGTATGTAGACAGAAAGCCTCCGCCTGCGCCTAGGTGGATGAGTAAGTAACTTCCTTATTAACTAGGTGGAGATTGCTTCAAGTCTAACTGTGAGGTAGGATTTTCATAAAGCGTTTAATGCATTCGAACTCATTACCTTGTTAAGATTAGTTAGTTTAAGGTTTGTCGATTCATTTACATGAAGGAAATCATAATGCAAGTCGTAGACCATATATTTCGTTGCACTTTTTATGCCCTCTGCATGTAATTCTGCTGTTGGGCTAGTTTACAACTACTACATTCTCTCTGAAAATGTTATATAACGAAATTTTAGAAAATATTATTAACTACACCACAAGAGCACCGATCGTAAAGCTAACATTTCCGCTTCAAAGTTAGGCCTTTAACTCACCGTGCAGCTTTCTTTCAGTCATTATTCTACAGCATTCAATTCCACGCAACTCACAATGCCTTTCAGAAGCATCGAAATTTTTTACAATAAAAAATCGAATCACTCGCAAAACTTGTGTGTGGAATTTCTATTCTGGTAGTTCTTAAAAATCATAATTATGGCAAAGAAAACAACAACTAACAACAGATAACAAAATAGTCTATATCGGCTCATTTGAATCACCTGAAGCCACTAAGTAGCTATATAGTTGCTGTTATTAATAATCTACTTTTAAATCGTGCCTCGTATTTTCAAGATTTTGCATCGATAAGGAGAAATAACGTTTTAAACAAACAAATATTGGAAAATGTCAGTATGGTTGGATATTTAGCATATATTCTGAATTAATTATACAGTAATAATTAATCTTAGAATTTTAATGATATCCACTTAGAATAGGACAATGTTCTGATTTACAATTCTGATACATCACATTATTCTATAAAGCCCGCTCTAGATAAAGATCGGCCAACTGGCCGATAATATGCGCAGTAAAAGCATTGAAAAATCTGGTGCCTCCTAAATTACCTCTTCATAAAGCGGCTCTGATATTGAGGGCGTATACAAATGTGGTGCAGTTGACAAGGGGTTCATATAAACATGTCAACTTTAAAATCCGGATTGTGTAAATTTCTCGGAAGACATATTGAAAAATCCTGCTTCCGCTGAACGGCTGCCAACTTCATCGTATTCGGAATGTTGGCTAAATTAGAAAACAATACATTTCCCAACAAAAGTGTATTCGCAAATCTCTCCATCGTGAAATACTGCCGTCTGCTTAAGGTTCTGAAAGACTTGGTGGTCAGCCGAATAAAAGACATACGAAAGAATAACCTCTTTGTGTCAGTTATCAGTCGCTATTGATTTCTCGGAAGATTTAATGCCGAACCGAATGTGCAACACCCTGTGATGGTACTTGAGAGGGATTTCAGCAAAAAGGTCGGGAAGTGTTCTATCATTACTAAGAGGGTTTAATTATTGCATGTCTGGCGTTGCCCATTGTTGTCACAAGAGGACACAGATCGAACTTTAACAACACATATGTTGAACGAGTAAATGCTGTCCGAAAATGGATTTGAAGTCTGATAGATAACTAAATACAAAAACGGGAAAGCTATGTTCTTACAATAAATAAAATTCTAGATTTAAAACGAATTGAATTTAAAACATCGTATAAGGGTTCGTCAGGGGGAATTCTGTGCATCGAAAGTCGGACGCTTTTGATTGTTTCGGGAGCAAGGGCGTAAAAATAAGTATACATCAGGCTGTGATAGGTCCATATAGATATACTTTGGGGCCTCCTTAGTAAAAGAAAGGCGATAAATAACGCCTCCAACTACGAATTTCACATTTTAAGGAGCTCTCGAGTAAGTAGCTCAAAGTTTTCTTTGGTACACCGGTTGCAGCTTCTTTATAATTTATGCATACATTATTTTGGAATCGAACGGGCACGGTTGATGAGATAACATCGAGTTGAAAAAATGTAGATTTAAAAAAAAATTAACTATAGGCTATAGGCTATAGGCTGCAAGAAATATAGGACAGAGGAAAGACTTATTTGAACGAACTGCTATCAAAAGAAAATGATAGGTAGATCGAAGAGAATCTCGTAGTGAAATAGGCACAGTAGAATTGGATATCCCACCTCCAGAACTAAAACAGTTGTAATAATTTTACACAACTTGAAAAACAGTCTTAGGACGCGACAAAATAGTAAAAGATCTCCCAAAGCATGGAGGACCAGAAGTGAAGAAAACTATGTAAGGTAGTAAAACAGTTCTTGAAGATTGGAGAGTGACAGTTATCCTCTTTATATATTAAAACGGGGCTAAGCTGCATACAGAAACTACACAGGGATCTCTCTTTTAGATATAACGTTTCTTCTAGCTAAGGCTGCAAGTTTGCACTGTTGTATAGACCTTTTTTACTTATCTACATCGTTGTCTATCCTGACCGAGTTTTTGCAATTATTTTCTGTTGTTTATTTTAAATCATTCAACAATATTTTTGTGGTTGCTCTACTATCCTTTTTCTAGTTTTATGCCTCTAAAATGTTACGATCCGAAGGTGTTATTTCTCATGTACACCTAGTGTTGCTGTGGGTTCGAAACTTTGACGGTCGTTGTGAATTTCAGGAAGTTTATGTAGATTTTAATAACTTTTGAATTCTCAGTTGGCATCCATTCGTTCTGAAAACTGTATTTTACTTTTTTTATGCGGATAAGTCTCCGATAATATGGTTTAGTCTTATTGGTTTGGCGAATCGCTACACCCATCTGATTATGCCATGGTTTGACAGCATTTTGGAAATAAATTAAACTTCGGCCGCCTGCGATCACAGGTATGATTTGGTTATTATTGCTTGCGCATTGTCTAATGCTAGCCGAGTTTATTTTCAGATCTTTCTTTCTTCTACTCTCTCTGTTTGTGTAATACTTCTATGACTGGGTTTGAGGTTCATCATGCAATCTGTCGAAACTCCGAATATGTTTTTAGGGGCTTTACGTTGCTGTTCTACCGGCCCGTTGCCTGCAGATTTGGCTGTAGAAAAAGTCGAAATACCTGCAATTGCGAGTCCGTCCCGACTGACTTTCCTAGAGTTCCTAGCCCGTGTGGCAGTTATTCAGGTCAAGTTTTTAACTTGTTTTAATCTTTTGCGCTTCCCGCTAGAGTAGGGAGGCCAAGAGAATTAATAATTATTTTCGTGGGACTGAGTAGGTTTATACCGACAAGTGATACCATCGTAATTAGCAGTGTTTCCTCAGTAGAAAAACTCCTGTTGTCGCTTTCTCAGCCTGTGGAGTGAGGAGCGATAACGTCACAAAGATGGCGATTCTTGGTACCAGGTTTTAGTACAGTAAAACTGGGGTTTAACCCAAACATAACAAAAACAAAATTCTACCCAGCGTCAAACTGTTTAGTACCCTCCTCTTAGTAAGTGGTAAGCAGTTGCACGAAGTTGCGCGTCGGATGTAGGCGGGAGAGGGTTGGAAAGGTGGTAAAATGGTAGGTTTCAACAGTTTTTCGCAAATATCTCGTTAACTGTGAAATTTACTGTGAACTTTACTTTTATACAAAATTAATCTACATATAATTTACAATAAAAAAGGTCTTATGTATTTTTGACTTCTAGACAAGGGTTGCGGAGATATGGAGGGGGCAATGATGTCATTATTTTTCAGTTAGCTTGGGATTCATCGTAATCACTTAAAAATGAGTATGTTTCGTTATAAAGAGTATGTTTCGTTATAAAAAGTACTTAGTGACACATCAGTAACATAGGAACATTTGTATGTATGTATGTATGTATGTATCTATGTGTGTACGCCTATGTGTATGTATCTGACAATATATCTACATTGATACCCTCCTTTGTTGTTTTTTTCTTCATTTTGCCTATTTTTCCTTTTGAATAATTCATATCGTTTTCTTCTTTCCCATTTCCCATGACTCGCTCCTATGGCACTAAGGAACATTTGTGAAAGAAATCAGGACTACATTTTTTTAGGTTTCTTATAAACTTTGTTTAGTATACCTGGCCTTTCACATAGAGACATTCTTAGATAGTTTGAGTGTTTAAGAGAAAAGCATAAAAGACAATGTTTGACCCTGAAGAGCTGTGCTAAGACTAGAAGGTAGAAAAGCACTAACAGACTAAAACATCAAGAAAGCAGCGGAGGGTTTCAAAATTCGGACAATGGCATACAACGGAGACATCGAACCCTAAGCATATTGTATCCATTTTTTGTGTTCCGCAGACCAGTGCAATACCAAAAGTCTGGAAAATATGCATTATTAATAAAGACACTTTGAACGGAAGTAGCAACATCATGTTGTTCTCAATATAAATCAGAATTTTTTCCACTCTTTACTTGCTGAACAGTCAAAAATGCAGTACGGATAAAATGAACTGAAGCTAATGTACGGCGAATAGCTAGCTGTAAATACCCATAACTATACTGTAACTAAAAGCGTTTAATGGGCCAGCTAAGCAAATCCGGAAGAGGGAGTGAGTTAACACTAAACTGATCGGAACCAAATATGGGTGCCACTAACTTGATGACATCTCACAAATCTAAGTTGGAAGATTTCCCGATGTTGTGGTAATCGCAACTTACAATGAAAGAGATATTTTAAAATTACGCTTACCAGACGCAGGCTTTTTGATAAGATCACATATTACAGCAAAAACAAAACATACATGTAGAGCAATTAAAGTGATGTGTATTTTCAATAAATAAGTTATTGAATCTAGGGTATTTAAAGAAAAACTACGTACGTAATCGAATTTAACCCAATACTAATCCCTCAACGCGTACACGCTGCGTTTACAGCATCAGGTATGTAATCTATAATTTGAAATGTAAGTCTAAAGCACAAGTAAACAAAGTGAGAGGCACGTACGAAATATGCATATAAACCATTACTGCTTTAATATACTTATACGCGCTGATACAGTTTTGAATTGCAGCAAAAAGATTTATTAAAAAGATAAGGTTATAGGTTCTCTGCTGAATCCAACTTCAATCAATTAAACCAAATTTAATTTCACCTAGCTACTAGTTGGATATGACCAACGTAGCTGCATGATGCAAATTACACTAGCAAAATCATAGCTGCACCATAATCGCAACCAAATCCATAAACTGGATAAATCCACATACCTAAAAGTCCCAACATTTATTCACAAAGAAAAACCTCCCGGAGTAATCCAGTAAGCTTTCCGTACAAAATTCGGAAAATCTATCGACATGGATATATGAAAATACGACAATATGTAAGACTGCAGTGACCGCCAAAAAGTTCGCATCAAATGGGAAACATTTTTATTTTTTATTTTTCAAAACACAGTTCTTGTGCAAAAATTTGTGTTTATTTAAAAACCCTGTCTAGCCCCTATCATATATATCGAGTGAGTTTTACTTAGAAAATGGCGTTTTCAGAAATTGTCAAAACCCAAAAAGTGCAATTTTTCTGAAATTAAGAAATCGTTCAAAAAGGTGCTTTATCGTGTGTTATCTTTAGCTAACTGAACAATCTCATGGTTAGAAAACAACTTCTTTTCTTTAACTTCTGCAATAATTGAGTTTTGAAATTTTTGGAATACCTATTTTTCAAAATTTCCTATACGAAAAATTAATTTAGGTGAAAAGCTATAGAAAACGTTAAATATTATTTAGAATTATTATTATTTACCGAAAAGTAATATTGTTGAATAATTGTTGCATTTTTTATGCTTGGTGCTATTTAGGAGAAACATTTTTAGTGAGAACTAAAGTCTACTGAAATGACTTCTAGAAACTTGAATCGACCTCTGTTAATTAATTACGTTGACGAAAATCTGTAAATGTTATTTTTACGATTGAATAATTGAGAAGAGTTTTCTTGATTCACTTTCCTTACAATCCTTACATGTTCTAAAAATTTTAAGTTTTTTTTCAAAATGTTGAACCATAATTTTGTATGTAGATTTAACGCGTCACATGACGTTTGTTTGGTCCATTTGTAGTCTTTTTAACCACTGCTAATCGCTAGGGTTTGATTTTCTAAAACTGTAAAAAAAATTTTTTCGGTTTTACGCCAACTTTTATTGGTGATCACCGTATAATACCAGACAGGAACAGCCTTGAAACAATAGAACTCCATTAGCGTACAGGCGAAGAGTGTTTAAAAACGTCTGTATCGGCTACTGCATCGTTCTCACTAGTACTACGGTACTACGCTGCATAATCAGGAGGTGCAAATTAATTAAAAGACATCTAAATATTTCGTTGGATTGTTTCTATTTAGTTAAAGCCGGTGAGGTATTCACTTGGAAACCAAAACAAAGGGTAATATGCAACTTAATTCTCACAGTGTAGCGAAATGTCACTAGATACGTGAACGGCAGCGGAAGTTACTAAATAACCGTGCTAAGTCTCGCGGTAACCAAACGTATAGCTTCGCGAAATAGAGCAGACAATACTTGAAAACCCAAGAGAACGTATTTTATTAACTGAAGCAAAACGAGATATCACTCGCAAAACTGTATGCGTCAAAGAATGCCTTAGTGACATTACTAACAGGTTGTGTCTTATCTGAGGTACGAGATACACCAAAGTCGTATTATCATATATCTAACCTTCAAAGTGTCAAAAGTCGGCAATCAATTTGGCAGGTAAAATTCGAGTTTCTTGGAGCTAATTAAATAATCGAATCTACTTCTTTCAGAGAGGGCCTGATATAACCAAGGAACGTTACATGGCTCGAGGAGGGAACAGACGAGAATACAAATGAAACGCACACCTGCAATTCCCAACGAGAATATCAATTAGGTAGCTTAAACTAAGGAACATTCAGGTGAAGCAAATCATTAGGTCTAACGTTAATAAATGGAACCAAATGAACGTAATCGATGTTTAAGGGCTACTGCGTAGAAAGCAAGCTGATTTCTCCAGCCGTAGGTCATGGATAGACCAGATAAAAACCTAGTATTGTTATTATTATTATTGAACCGTATCAAGAGCGGATGACCAAGCGAGGAATATGCTTGGTTCTCAGGCGGACTACCTGGGTTCAATTCCCGGTGATTACATAGAGATTTTAAAAATCGAAGGCTCTCCGGCTACCACGCTGACATCTGTTGTAGTCGTTAACCCTACCAAGAAAACTCTTCCTCGGTTTTGACCGGTAAGGCTAGTTACCTACCCAGCTTACGAACAAAGAAGGCTCATAGGACCACATCTTTGTGGATTTAACCAGGCCACTGACATAATATATGTTAATGTTTGTTATTCGATAACGTAAATAAAAAAAGCACCAGTATATTACAGAAACTTTATTAACCCTTTACAGCCGATGTGCCGTTGATTTGGGCTATGTTTCTCAGCTGATGTGCTGCGAACTGGTACGAGACCGTCTTTAACTATGTACAGTTACTTAACGACTAACTACTACTTCTTACTTAAAACTACCTGGAGCCGCCCTGCCGCGCTCACCCCTCCCTTACTAGGGTGAATGCCTGGAGGCTCCAACATACCGCCCTCTTTGAAACAAGAACAATTAATAATATTATGTACAATAACGTAATAAAGACTGTATAAACCAATTCCTACACCTAAAGCACAATATACAATGATTCTTACAATTAAACCATATACCACTACTTCCCGAAAGGATTTGTTTTTCATTTGAAGCAAACTTACGCAATTCGAACCCCCCTTGTGCCAAAATGTCAATTATTTCATCCTTTAGCGTTATTAGCGCATTTAATTCATTCCCGCCCGTAATGAGATCGTCCATATAAAAATCGCGACCTATAATTTTACTGCTTAGAGGATAATTAACTTGATTTTGTAAAGCTAGTTCTTGCAAACATCGAGTTGCGATGTAACTGGCTGGTTTCGTACCATATGTAAGTGTAAGCAACCTGTATGTTTGAAGGGGTTCATTGGAATTATTTCGCCATAATATTCTTTGATAATCAGCCTGCTGCGGATGAATTTGTATTTGGCGATACATTTTTGCTATGTCGCCCGTTAACGCATATTGAAAGGTCCTGAATCGCGTCAAAATTGAAAATAAATCTTGTTGAATCACTGGTCCACATATTAAATTGTCGTTTAAACTCGACCCGTTGCTAGTCCTCGCCGACATGTCAAAGACCACTCTTAGCCTGGTGGTTGAACTAGATTCCTTAAACACCGCGTGATGAGGAAGATAGCAACTCGGCACGTTTAATTGATGTTCCGGAACCAATTCCATGTGATTTAAATGCTTGTATTCCGTCATAAAATCCATATATTGCTGCTTTATTTCTGGCTTACAGTTTAACTTATGCTCTAAATTATAAAATCGCTTTAACGCATTTTGGTAAGACGCGCCCAAGGCCAGCTTATCGTTTTTAAACGGAAGTCTTACTACAAACCGACCATTTACATCCCGATGAAAAGTGCTCCTAAAGTGGTTTTCCACATTTATTTCTTCAGCAGACAAGTGTCTTTGACATGAGTATTGTTCAAGTTCCCAGAATTTAGTTAAGCTATTTTCTAATCTGCTTGCGGTACTCAGGTTGCACGAAGTTCTTGTGGTACTTAAAGTAAAATCTATTGAGCCCCCGATTAGCCATCCAAAATGCGATTTCTGTAAGAAAGGTTGATGGTTGTTCGTTCGTATTTGGCCCACACAAAGAACTTCCCAAAATAGCCCGGCACCTAGCAATAAATCTATGGGGCCTGCTTGGTTAAAATATTGATCAGCAATATTGAGATTTACGGGGATTTGAACCATGGCCCTGCTGAATGATCGCGACGGAATATCTTGTGCAATTTGCGGTACTATAAGACATTGCACTTCTGCAGTGAAATTATTATGAAGGGATTTGACAGAGACTTCTACCATTCTTTTGACGTAACTGAGACCTTGATTAATACCCGCAATTGTAATATTTGTGTTCACTTGATTCAGAGATAATTTTTTTGCTAAGTTCTCAGTTATGAGATTACTTTGGGAACCTACATCTAAAAGTGCCCTAGCTTTGTGTAAGTTTCCCTTGCTATCACTGACATTGACTAAAGCGGTTGATAGCAATACAGTCGTATTAATGTCCTTGTTTGAACATATCATTGATGTTGATGGCACTATTTCCGATTCATTCAATTGAGAGGCACTGCTAACCTCTGCTAACGTTGCAACATTTTGAACTACATGTAACAAACTATTATGCCTTTGTTTGCATTCGCGGCACTTTAAGGTCGATCGGCAATCATTTGTTTTATGATTATTTCTGAGACAGTTTGAGCATAAATCGAATTTCTCGACTTGCTTAAGGCGATCGGGAACACTTAATTTTAAAAATTCTAAACACTGATATATGTTGTGCGAATTGCGTTTACATTGAAAGCACGACGGTTTGTTGATATTTAAGTATGAAGCATGACGAGGTGGTTTTTCCCTTAAGCTTACTTTGTTTGATGGATTCGCCTGATGTGGCCTTGTTAAAGAGCTTAACGATTCGAGTACTTCGCATCGTTTGTCTAAAAATGTTATAAATTCCTTTAAAGTTGGAATCTCGCTATTTAGACACGATTGCCACTCTTTGTTAGTGGTATAATCTAATTTTTCGCTCAAAATTGGAACAATAAGTGCATCCCAAGAATCAACAGGTAAATTTAGAACCTTTAATGCTGCCATGTTTGAGTTTACCTTGTCTACCAATTGGCGCAGCAAAGTATGAGATGGTCTAGAAATAACTGACAATTTTAATATAGACTGAACATGTTCTTGTATGATTAACCTTTTATTTTCATACCTTCGTTTTAGAATTTCCCAAGCAGAGGTATAATTAGCTTGTGATACAGGCAATGCATCAACTGCATGCAGAGGTTCTTGCTTAAGGCAGGATTTTAAATAGTGAAAACGTTCACAATCATTTAATTTGTGGTTATCGTGGATTAGCGATTTAAAGGTGTCATAAAAAGCTCTCCAATTTGAATAGCTTCCGGAGAATTCGGGCAAATTTAAAATTGGTAATTTGATATTAAATTGCGATTCACGCGAATTTTCTGCAGGAACTCTGTGACGCAGAACCGGTATGATCTTCCAAAATTGATTGAATTGCGCATACTGTATTAAAATACAGCGTGTCAAAGTTATCCTGATCATCATTTTCTGACAAATCTGGATTAATCATTAAGATTTCCATTTGCAAGCTATTAAACTGATCGTTAATCTCCTTTAACATGGAAAGTCGTACCTTCAACTGATTAACATTATCACCTTGTTCAAAATTACCTACAAAATTTGCTATTTTTGTCAATCTAGCCTTAACATGACCCCGTTTGTGAATCAAGGTTCCTAATTCCGCCGCCATTTCAATTAAATATTAGAATAGACTGCACGGCGACAAAGATATACACTCTCCGATGATAGGACGGGTGAAATAGAGTTATGGAAAGGATCACTGACCTGTTTGACCTAATGCCCTCCGTTTTTCTACTGATGTGTAGTTGATGTAATTGGCCTTGATGCTGCTGATATGCAGAGAATTTGATCGGAGTCGTCGTCTTGAAGCTGCTGATGTGCAATAGGAAAACGTCCCTCGTTGGTGCTGCTGTTGTGCGGCTGATGGAGCTCGATTTCCAGGAATTTCGACGAACGAACACACTTTTTAAATTAATTTACCGGTGATCCGGGTCGAAGGACCAAATGTTAATGTTTGTTATTCGATAACGTAAATAAAAAAAGCACCAGTATATTACAGAAACTTTATTAACCCTTTACAGCCGATGTGCCGTTGATTTGGGCTATGTTTCTCAGCTGATGTGCTGCGAACTGGTACGAGACCGTCTTTAACTATGTACAATTACTTAACGACTAACTACTACTTCTTACTTAAAACTACCTGGAGCCGCCCTGCCGCGCTCACACCTCCCTTACTAGGGTGAATGGCTGGAGGCTCCAACAATATAAGAGGGGGAGGAAGCAGTACAGTACTAAGAGCTCATGTTCAACATACACCTACTTTTTATCGTCTTTGAAAAAACCTTCGACCTAGTAGTTGCATGAGTCAAATTTTGAAGTAATATGCTGAAATATTAAATACCCCCTGAGATCATCAATTAATATAAAGGAACCTGCATGGGTTGTCCAGGGCAATGGTGTTTATCGCAGTCACAGATAAACATATGTCCAAATCAATAAAAAAAGACATAATATTGAAACATAGCGGGAGCACTGGAAGCCCTAGTTTTTGCTGATAATTATGTACACAAACAATCATTGGAAATGAACAGGGCTATGCAACCAACATTATGGCCCCATGCAAAATTTCAGAATTATCGGGTACTTTCATGAAACCGTGTGCATTAGATGAAGTACTTTTTGGATAACACGATTATAGTAGCCTACTAAAACCATTGTTTCAAATGTGTAACATGTGTTGCATAACCCTGTTTATTTTCAATGATCGTGTGTGTACATCCAATCCCACACATACGATTGAACGCAGGACAAACTCAATAGTACAAGTGCAGCTCATAGCTTCAAAATAAACTGTCGCTAGTGACTAATTCGTACAACAACAGTGATCTATCTTTAACAACAGCTGGACTTCACGTATTTACACTACATTGGAATATGTATTAGTGTATTAGTGGATCACATATAAATGGAAAAGCAAGTGTAGAAGAAGTAAATGCAGTAATTGTTGAGTTTTGACCATTTTAGAAGAGGACACAGATATTATTGCAAACGTACTTGTCTTTAGAGACAATGTCATATCGTTTCTCTTTTTTGTAAGTGAAACTTGGAGAACCACAGAATCAATTACAAGGCTGCAAACATTCATACGCAGATGACTTCGTAAAATGGTAAAGATCACTTGGGTGGTTGTATGCGTACGCGCTACGATGCAGGTCAATCGGTCTTGATAGCAATGTTCGTCGCGGTCGAAACTCGGATGGATGACCAACCAATAGTGGTAGTAATATCACAGCCGGCCATGAACCGGAGAACACATTAAGCCGTCAGTTCTGGTTGTCATTTCGGTGACAGTAGTTAGATTACGACAAAGACACTAGCCAACCATGGGAACAGAATCTGATGGCGCTGCTTTGTACAAGCACTAAGCTCTAGTAACAGGAAATAAGTAAAGTCATGTTGAACTTACGAGTAAATGCTGCACGAAAATGGATTTGGAGGCTGATAGATAACTAAATGGGAAGACGGCGAAGTTATGTTCTTACAATAAATAAAATGCCGGATTTAAAGCGAATTGAATTTAAAGCACCGTATGAGGGTATTTCAGGGGAAATCCTACGCATCGAAAGTCGAGAGCGTTTGATTGTTTCGGGGGCAAAGGCGTAAAAATAAGTATACGTCAGACCGTGATGGTTGCATAGAAAGACTTCGGCGCCTACTTAGCAGAAGAAAGGCCATAAATAACGCCTCCAGCTACGAATTTCGCATTTTGAGGAGCTGCTAGGTACGTAGCTCAAAGTTTTCTGTCGTAAACCGCTTTTATGTCCTCCGTAATTTATGCCAACTTCACATACGCCACTGGAAATCGGAAGGGCACGGGTGGAGATAGACATGCTCTAGTTTTTAAATATATCGCGAGCAATTCGTTTTATTGGGCTATGTAGCGAAGTTGCAGCGTGATATCGCATCAGAAAACATACTGTGGGACCGGGCTATTCCCCAAGTCTCCGACATTTGACGTCAACATACGCGGCCAGATAAATTAGAAGAGGGAATACAACACATACAAGATACGTATAACATTAAATAAGAGGCGTTGCTAGGATACGGGGAGCGTATTGTTCTGCGGGCGGCGTCACCACTAATTGCCCGAAGCGCGGCGGCGGCGGAGTCCGCTCACAGATGGCGCTCGCGACGCGCTCTGGCCTTTACGACACTTTCATGTTTGTTGCGAATAATGTTTGCGTCATCGAGTTGCTTTTTTCAGACCTTCATTAGTAACGAACTTTGTAGTCGTTAGACGTCAACTTGTGCAGCGCGACTGATGAGGTGCTCTCTTTTATTTGTTGGCGAAAGATTACAGGACTACACAAAACACCACTAGTAGTACATTCCTTTATAACTTGACGTTTTTTGAAACTCTTTGAAGTTTGTTTATTACAGGCCGGGCTAAAATGAACTCCGCAGATAACGCCACTATTGTGCTCCGCAGCGCCTTGCACAATGATGACTGAAAAGCTGAAGATAGGCTCGTAAATGTATACGGAAAACAGAAACCCTAAAAAATAAAAGAGGGCGACTTTCGGTTGCCGTGGATGGGAGAGAAATCTTTAACGTATCTGGAACTTCAAACCGATTCTGTTCGTCGTGAATAGAAACAAGCAGATTTTATCAAAGTTCTTAGAGAATCGTCTTGATGAAACTGGTAAACGTTACTATAGTCATATGCAAGTGATTTGTTTCAATGAGTATAACTATCGACTACGGAAATAATTACATAATCTGTGGTCCTTGGCAATTAAAATTTGCTCTGATAAATAATATAGTCACCCTAATACCGCGCGATTGAAAACAAAAAGCCGAATCAAAGTAGGCCTCGATCAGACTTTGGACTATTAGTCTATGGATCACCTACATCCACTTGCTTGGCGGTAAATACCTCCAGTGGCCTCCTGGCTAATGTTCATAATATATTGTGATTATACTTGCAACATATATATATAAAACAGCACTTCAGGCCTGAAGGCTCATGGTTTGAATACTCTTCCTCCATTCCTTTTTGTTATATCCAAGTGTTTGCCAGTTTTGAATTCCATAGTTACGTAGATCTTCTTCCACCAGTTCCCACTAGTCCAGTCGTTGAAGGTAACAATATGCTATTACCTCAGAATTCTTTGAACCTTGACCGATTGACGTGAAATTTGGTGAGTGGTTAGGGGATGGCTCAAGGAGCAAAAGTGACATAGCGCCGATGTGCGCTTTTACCCTGAGAGTGGATGCCACCCCTTCTCGGGGGTGGAAATTGTTCACTCAAAATAACTCCTGAAATGGATAGAGCGATAAATTCTAAGTAACAAATGTTCTATATAGTTTTTTCGATAGATCGATATTTTTTGAGCTATTCGCGATTGAAAACTTAGATTTCTTGTGATAAAAATGCATGTTTTTGGACGGTTTTTCGCGAATAAGTCAAAAACTTCGCGTTCTATCAAATAAGTTGCAATAACCAAAAATGAATCTTAGAAAACAGCAAAGAGATTGTTTTTTTATGAATGCTCTAGGTCCAAAATAAAAGAAGTTATGGCTCGTTCAAGAAGATTTTTTTTGCAACAACTTTGTTCGAAGTAATCAACTTAATTAACGAAAAATCGATGCATTTTTCGGGAAAAACGTATAGAACATTTTTTGTAGTGATTGAAAAGACCTTTAAAATCAGCACTGTTAAAAGTTGATTGCATTATAACTAAGCGAGTTACGATGCAAAAACGGTGGGTCACTCGAATTTTTGAAAAAAAAATGAGCGCTAAAACCCCAGCCATTCCACGAGAATTGATATTGACCATTATCCCTTTACAAATTACTTTATTTTAGTATTACTCATGTAATCCAAAAGTGTTTCTACATGCTCAGACTTTGCATATTCAAAAAGTAAAGGGTTGAAGGATTCGGGAGGAGTGGTCCGCGCACTATAATGCAAACTTCTAACATTTATATCTCCGTTATTTTTTTCCCTACAGAAATTAAAAAAAAATCTAAAATGTTCGTTAAGAAAAAATCCACATTTTTGTACTATATTATTTTTTACGTTTTTTTCTTTAGTTTTAGGTATTTTCAAAATAAGGTATTTTTCTAAGAAATTTGAAAAATACGTTTTCCATTTTCATCATATATTTTTTCCAAAAATACGCATTCTAACCCGCCCAAACTTTTGTATTACATAAGTAATACTAAAATAAAGTAATTTGTAAAGGGATAACGGTCAATATCAATTCTAGTGGAATGGCTGGGGTTTTATCGCTCATTTTTTTTTCAAAAATTTGAGTGGCCTACCGTTTTTGCATCGTAACTCGCTTAGTTATAATGCAATCTACTTTTAACAGTGCTCATTTTAAAGGTCTTTCAATCTCTACAAAAAATGTTCTATAAGTTTTTCGAACCAAGTTGTTGCAAAAAAAAAATCTTCTTCAACGAGCCATAACTTCTTTTATTTTGGACCTAAAGCATTCATAAAAAAACCAATCTCTTTCCTGTGTTCTAAGCTTCATTTTTGGTTATTACAACTTAATTGATAGAAAGCAAAGTTTTCGACTTATTCTCGAAAAACCGTCCAAAAACATACATTTTTATCACGAAAAATTTAAGTTTTCAATCGCGAATAGCTCGAAAAATATCGATCTATCGAAAAAACTATATAGAACATTTGTTACTTAGAATTTGTCGCTCTATCCATTTCTGGAGTTATTTTAAGTGAACATATTTTCACCCCCGAGAAGAGGAGGCATCCACTCTCAGGGTAAAAGCGCACCTCGGCGCTATGTCACTTTTGCTCCTTAAGCCATCCCCTAACCACTCGCCAAATTTCACGTCAATCGGTCAAGGTTCAAAGAATTCGGAGCGGAAAACCTTCAACGACTGGACTACACCAAGTTTTCTTAGATCTGCCTCTTCTATTTCGTTTTCCCCACTGCAAGTTATACATTTTCTTCGTTAATTGGTCGTTCGGTAACCTTATTATATGACCGAGCCACCGTAGTCTGTTCTGATCGATTACGTTTTTTATTCGGGCGTCAGTATATAGTTCTGCCAACTCTGCGTTCGTCCATCTTCTCCATCTTGTTAGATTATTTTCGACCTCGTTCAGCTATTTTTGCTATTAGTCCAACTACAGGTTGTCATTAACGAAATTAGTTAAAAATATTCTGCCCGAATTTTTCCTGGATTCGGCCCTGTACTAGTTTATATTCGAATTCATTTTAGCCAGCGTTCAGATACTCGTGACCGTGAATTCCTTCTTTGATTTCTTATTGTCGATAATGCGTGCTAACACTTTAAAGTTCTACGTATTGCTTTTTGTTGTTCTTGTAATTTGATATTTAAGCCCTTGAATTTTAATCCGATACGCAGTAGCTTTCGTTCATTGTGTGAAACTTTCTTTTAAGCCTTATCACCCCAAGCGGGACTTCTAGGAAATTTTGTAGCCAAATTTTTCCAATTCAGCAATTGCATCACCCGTTAAAGCCTTCTTTGTTGTGCTTTCAGCCCATGCATTTTACGTCCACTTTTGGGACTATTGAAATAAAGTTTGATAAGCCCTTAGTTCACCGCACATATAGAAATTATGGTTTTGGGGTTCGAAATTTTCTTCCATTGTATCCGTCACGCGTAGCCCGATTTGAAATTAATTAATTAGTAGCAAGCTTCCGACCAAGAACGTTTTAGAAGAACGCGACCCCCGGCGCCTCGGCCGGGGGCTGCGCTATTTTTGTGAGTGCCCTGTAGCAAGTTTCGTTGCCTTTTTATTAAATCTGCGTGTTGATTTTTCTGAACTTAAGTGAGTCAAGCTCAAACCTTCGAAGCAATTTATTGTTGGGTGTGTTTTGAAATTGCGTGTGTGGGCAGATGAAGTGAAGTGAAGTAACTCGGCGTTGATACGAATGGCCGATTCGTCTCCTATAGCTTACTTCCCAGGGGAAGATATTTGCATTAGTTGCACATTTGATTAGAGACGACATCTTTAAGCCTTAACTAACTTTTCCCTGTTAAGTGGGGAAAACCATTGCTGTTTGCAAATTTGTGTATCAACGCCGTGCTCTTTGTAATTATTGGGAGCCCGCCGCGCAATAGTGTATTATTTGCTGTCATTTCTCCCACAACCGTTGAGGGATTTTTCGCAACACCTCGTTACGTTGCACCCGAGCTTCATCGAAGGCCGTCATCTCTTGTTCCTGATTACTGGGGAGTCCCTGAACTCTCGTCCCAACAACTCCGTTTGCACTGCAGCCCTCACTGCCAAGTGACTTCACCAGGACCTCGTTCACCGCTCCCGCCAAAAAAACACGCTTTGGGGTTAAGGTAAAATTGTTTACAGTAAATATGTGTTTTCGCTTTGTTTAATTATGTGCCGTGTGAAGTGATATCGACCATCTGTCGTGCGCTATTGAAGTTTATATTGGACATTGCGTACGCCCGTTTGATTAAACTATTCAAATTAATTATTAGACGCAGGGGCGTCTCTCCTGTGAGTTTGTTCTGTTTATTTGTTATTGATACTTAGATTAAGTTAACTTTTGCTAGGGGACCCCGAAATTCCAGTTAGGATGTACCCTTTGTATTAAATTTAAACTCACCGCTGGGTGGGCTATTAAACATAAACCTTTGCTAATTTCAGTCTAGTTATTTGTTGTTGCTGAACCCTTTAGTCATTAGTTAATTACGGCAAAAGCCTGGTGTAATTAAATGTGAACCCAAAGCCTGCGCTTCAATTAAGAACGCCCCTAGATTTGGGCTTGTCAGTGTTTTCTTTTATTGCTCTAGAGGGTGTGGCCATCAAGGTAAGTCATTTGTCGCAAGGCCACACCGTGTCAATTACCAACAGGCCCGAAGGAGCTTGGTGGAGGGGACGCTGTAGCGGAGTGCAATTACGTGGAGGACCTTCCCCATAGGCTACGTGTGTGTTCTTGTTTCTAACACGTTTGCCATTCCCTATCTAGAAACAAGTGGCGCTCTAGGCATCTATCTTAAGCAATCCATCAGGGTAAGTGCCGCCGGTTTTTCTTTGAGCTTTCGAACCACGCCTTCCCGACTGGCTTAGTGCGAGTAACCAGCGCAACAAAATCTGCTCCGACACATTAAGATCTGTGATTTCTAGGGAAAGCCGGCGAACCCTGTAATTTGTACCCGATTTCGGACAATCAATGTCGATCTGATGAATTAATACCGTAACAATCTGCCTTCTTCTTTAACACCTTTAAATATCGTTTGGAGTATTTTCCGTTCCCATATTTCCAGTTTATTTACACACTGTTGCGTTGGTACCCAGACTTCACTAGCATATGTAACTGTTGGTCTTATGATAGATTTATAGATTTTCACCTTTGCTGCTTGTGTTAATTGTTTTTCCCGAAATAAGTTTCTGTATTTACCGAGACACCTTATCTTGCTGCGATTCTCCTATCTATTTCACTATAGTTATTCCCATCACCATTGATTTCCACACCTAGGTAAACCACACTATTAACCCACTCAAAATTATATGTTTTACCACCATTTTCACTCTTCCACAATAGTGCAGCTTCCTCTCTCTGTCTGACTTGCCTTGATTAATTTCCAAACCTACATCCAGTAATTGCTTCTCTAATTTTTCCATCATTATTTTTAGTTCTTCCCTTGTCCTTGATAAGAGGACTAAATCGTCCGCATGTGCTAGACATTGATATGAGTGCTGGAATATGTTATTTTCTAATCTTATTTTGCTTTTTCTTAGAACCATCGCAAGTGAAATATTGAATAGGAAAGTTGATGTCGAATCGCCCTGCTTTAGACCCATATTACTATAAAATTCTTTAGATAGAGCTCCACCGACACGTATTTTATTAACAGTATTTTCCAACGTCATTCTCACTAACTTTATTAGTTCTTGCAACAGGTCAACAATAAATACACCTGATCAGAATCAATACCACAGCCTACTCTAATCCATTGTTTTTGATATCGTGGTATTATAGGACCTTGTAGCTACTAGTGTACCAAATTTACTAACAGCACGCAAAATAAATGTGATAAGTGTTCATATTAGCCTTATTAATGGAGTTATGAAATTTTACAATACGTATTTTAGAGTATCACTTACTTCAAAAATGCTCAATACATACCGTTATTGTTTCTAATCTATCAAGGACGAATGTGAACAGCAAGTACCAGCCATACTTAAAGCAGAAGTGACATGGGCACTCAACGAACAAGACAAAGCAGAGACTTTTGACAAATGCCTGCAAGCAGTCTATCAGCCACTACCAGTAGAAGGGTAAGTCGTGGGGGTCAACGAAATTCATACATATCTTAAAACTCCATATGAGCTATCCATGCCGATTCAACCGTTTTGTTTTTCTGAAGTCAAAGATGAGTGTGCTGAAAACCTGAATTGCAAAGAAACACCTGGGTATGAATTAATTACAGGGTGGTTCATCTATCAGAACTGAATAATCCTCTTAAACTAGCCTGGCAAGCCACCCAATGAGAGAAAGTCTCATATACCCATTACTTCCAATCATTTCGAAGCTGTTTGAATATTTTCTCAGAAGAGTTTTTCTATTCTAGATAAATAGCGGCTGATTCTAAAGCATCAATTCAGCTTCAGAACACTACTACAGAACGGGTGCACGGAATAATAGATGTTATAAATAGAATTTTCGAAGGTAAAAGTTACTGCTCTGCCGCATGTATTGACGTCAGCCAGGCTTTTTAAAAAGTTGGCATAAAGAACTATGTGCAAAATAAAAAAAGAGCCTACTACATCCATTTTATACTATTTTCCAACCATCCGTAGAGGAAAAGTATTTCCAAGTAAAGTTCGGGGAAAAACAAGAAACTTGCACCCTGTCCGAAGTGGGGTGCCACAAAGGAGGATCCTAAGCCCAGTCCACTACTTGTTATATACAACCGCTATTCTAATTAACTTCAATACGACTACAGTATCGTTCTCAGAATCTAAACGAGATACACCAGTGGTTCAATAAATTGCGATTCAAAATCGACGAAACCAAATCAGCACACATAAATTCTACCAAGCGAATGAGTATCCCTCTTAAAGTATAGATGAATGGACAACTATTACTACAGACGGATAACGTTAGGTATCCGGGCTTACAGCTCAACAAGGGGCATACGTCGCAAATACACATATGGGACAAAAGGAAAAAACAACCCTTCCACTTCTGAATGATACAACTCAGTAATTAAGGATTAGTCAAGAATAATACATTTAGAAGTAGAGTCAATCTCACCTGAAGAAGAAGGCTAACGGTCTTTACGTCACGGGATCCTGATGTCGGTTAAAGTAGGTAGGTTACTTAAGTATCGAATATGATTCAGCTTTTTGTAATAAACAAGTCACTTAGTGCCTTTGTTAGTGTTTGGTGTTGTTTGTGTAAGTTAGTTATTATCAGTTTTACACAAATAGATACGCAAATGAGCGTTACAAAGAGGCCATTGCAAGGTCTCTGTAATGTCAAGCTGCTAGCGTTTTAAAACATTTGTGACTGAATAAAGTATATATGGTATATTACAAATTATGTATCGTACTTGTGCAATTGTTTGTATACAGATGTTTTCATCATGTGAATAAATGTTCCATTTCTGTATGCCGAGGCAATTATGCAAGTGTAAATACAGTAATTATTTGTTGTAACAATAATTCATTGGCTACTGCGGCTTACGCATGATCAGAAGTATAAAATCAAGAACTCAAGATGTAATCCACATTTAGTTTTATTTAATTATGATATATTCAGTCAATTATTTGAGCATTATGAATAATAATTTTTAAATGTTCATAATACACAAAATTTTGTGTCATAGTATATTTTAAAATTTCTTTACGAGAGGGCTACTTTGTAAATTTTTTGGGTGCCAATACGATAACAAGGAAAAAATATAAAAATTATAATTAATTCTACAACCAATACTTTGATTAAAATTTATTATGGTAAAATCAATAACAAGCCATTGAGCAAATGCAATAAAAGTCGAAAACCAAGTATCTTAACAAATAAATAAAACAAATTTCGAGTTTTATATTGATTACCTAAATGAAAACGTGAAGCTATTAAAATTTGAGAATGACATTGCGTTACCTATATTTCATGTTTCTTTAAACTTTATTCCTGACTTAAATAAATTATCATACAATTATTTCATCAGTTTGAAAAAAGGAAAATGATACTATTTAATGATACTGTTTTTACAAACTTTCAGAATGTACTTTCATAAAAGTATAAACTTTGAAAAACGTCAAAATATAACTCTTGTAAATGCAAAAAAGTTGGAACACTTATTTCTTCATTGTTGTAGAATATACCGTTGCTTTTTGTAAATCGGCATAACCTACCATGAGGTGTATAGATGTACGTATATACGAAATGGTTTCCAAAGGGTAGAACTAATATCACAAAGGATTTTATCCATTACAATTCCTTCAACAAAAGGACATCATACAGTAAATGTGTACAAAGGCGCTCGGTATTTGAACATCCGGCTATCTCCGTTGGAAAGTTTCACAGTCAACATGCCCAGTGGAAACCTGGACAAGTAAATTAAACAAATTGTTGAGACTAAATAACTTAGTACATTTAATTTAATTTAACCCTGATCTTTGCTTGGTCATGTCGAACTTTATATCAAATCCAGGGATTTGGCCAATTACTATTACCTCGGTAATTATTGAGTTCGGACTTAAAGCACATCTTATCAGATCTGTGTCTCTACTAAGATGGAACTTTTGTAAAGCTACGTGGAATGATTTTACTCAACGGCTTTATAATATCATTGCCTTCATTCTTCAAGTACCTCAAAACTATCAAAAATTCGCCGGCACTGTACTCTCATATACCTGAAAAATTATTCTGCACGTTATACCATGCCCTGAGGCGTTAACATTATACCACGAATCATTCCACTGTAAATAGACTTTTAAAGAGTGTAGATAAAGGAAGAAAAGAAAGATCACATTGATAGCACGGTTCCTTGCGTCAGGGTGTGTACACATGGCTCGCTTTTTTCAAATTTTTGCAAACAGTACTCCGCATTAAGACCTTAAATTGCTTTAAATTTAATGAATAACTTTCTTAGAAATAGAACCATCTGGTCCTACATTAATAACATCATAAGTAAATCTCGCATTCTGAAGAACAGTCTATGGGGTAAAGACACACATCACTTGGAGGTAGCAAATGGGTCCACCTAAAGACCTACGTACTTGTGAACTATGGTTCAGATAGCCCTGACTCTCGGCGAAAAAAATGGTGTGAGTAACGACTAGGCAGCGGCCTTAAGGTTTTAAGATAATTTTTATGAAGCAGCGCCTGTCGTTAAACACAACATAACAAGATCTAGCTATAAATCTGATCTTCACCTAGCTTTAGAATTACAAGCTTCACACCTACATAAAAATTGCACAGATTGAATGGGGTTGTAACAAGATAACACAATATAATAGGGGCATTTAATTTATCCCACCAGTCAACAGTAACAAAATCAGTTATCTACAAATAGAAGGCAAGGCTAAAATAGTTCTACAATTAAAAAGTAAAGCTTACTGCATAAAAGCATAAATAAAAAAAATAAATGGAATCAAACCATTAAAATATTTAGTCCACAATATGAATATTGTGACATAATGACATTCGGAGGCAATGCAAATATAAGGCTAGTTTTTGACTCGCAGCTTCCTTTGATCGCGTAACTGATGCAATACTAATGCTTCAAACATTGCAAACAAGCTAATGATAATTAAAGGCATTTATAGATCTATTTATTCTGAGGCAATAGCCCCTTACCGATAAATAAAACAAGTAGGCTGAAAATCAATGCACGAAACGTAGTTGGAAGCACTATCATTGCGATCTTAAGGAATGTCTGGCCAGCCACTGCATGGAATTGTTGAATTCGGCTCTGAAGCGAATACAGGCGGCTGGTGTAGCCAGAGGAAATCTTATCTGTCGCCAAAACTGCTCGCATTTGGGACGGCAACAGAAGCAGATCGCAAGAACCCGCAATCCATATACGCTTGATGCCTAGGAGCCGACGGCTTGGTAGTATGGGGTATGGAAGCAGGCAAAGCTAAAAATCGACCTGAACGTGCTTGAAGAGACGCCGCTGTGCCTACTTCAATTCTTACAGAAACTCGAGGCTTTCATAGCCTGCTAGTTAAAACTACGCCAAATTCCCGGAGGTTGTTTCTAAATAAATTGCTTCGAGCCTAGCCTACCTGGACCACGGCTCACTATCGAAAGACAAGCTGCACCGAGAAATTTTTCACAGGTGGCAATTTCGAAGGTTGAGATTTTCTTGGGCATTGAGAAAACTGAAAAATTACAAGAGTAGACACCTACTTCCGGTTATGCGATTTTCTTCAAAAGCTTGCTGTCGCATCTACATAGCACACAAAACGTATATATGAATTTTCAACGCCATACCTATTTTCATTTTTGAGATATTCTGTTCACAGATAGACATTAGACATACGGACAGACAATTCTAATTGTATACTATTAACTTTATATGATACGGTAAGTAATTGTTTATAATTAATTGCACCTTTTAAATTGTCTTTTATCTGCTTTAGCGTTGATAGAACAAGATTATTACCCACCTTGTACTGCTGTTATACCACCTCCAATACAGCAATCCTTCTGAAGTCAGCAGTTTGGACCCTTTCTTAGTCTTGCTGTAATGTCCTGCTCACGAACACTGATAGTCAACGCGTACTGACCAACAGCTGTCAACTCGCCAACTCCCGGCAGCTACCAGCACAAACCGTGCCTTACCCTGCTTACGTTCCTGCCACCTTTCAGAATAAACCTCTTTCAAACAGCTCTCTGGCAAGTTAGCTGTCACAGATAAACTCCAACTGTCACACCTCTTCCGTAGCTCCAAGATTCATTAACCTCTGTCGTCAGTAGCCAACAGAATACCTCAGATGTGGTCCTGTCTCTGCTATCCCCCTTTGAATGGATCCTCTTGCCTCCAGAATGTATCCAAGAACTCAATATTCAGCAACACTCAAACTAATGTAATTCTTTGTCAATTGTATTCTTCAAAATAAACTGTTTCAATCCTAATCTTTAATTCTTCACGTCTTAATAACTCTTCTTGTATCTATTTAGTTTTACCATCTTCAAATTCTCTTCTGTAACTTAAACTTCATTTCTCATACTTATCTCTTGATATTTCACTTGTATCTTAACCCCGTAGATTTATTAATTACCCGTTTTAACTTTTCTAAACTAATACATTAAAAATAGGGTAAAATTTCTATATTTTTGATTAGACAACAATTGAAAATTACATGTTTTATAAGTTGTTTTTACTAATTGTTGGAAGAAAATACCTAACTGCCCTCTATTTCATTCTTAATGCCTTCTATATTATAATATTATTTGACCCTTACCTACTTTAAATTATATTCTTATCAGAATCTGCATTTGTCATTATGATACTACTTTCTATCTATCCTTTCTAAATTCAAAACACCTGCAAACGTTCAATAGTTATTATTTCCTTAAGAATTTGCTCTAATGTAGATTTATTCAAATTTAGTCAAAACCAACACATAGTGTAAGTATCATAACAATATTGAACATAGCACTACTTTCGCTATAAATAAATGTTATTAAATATCTTGGTAAATGCATCCGATTTGGAAATTCTTTTCATAATAGTTATGTATAATATTACAATTCACATAATTAAGTGAATGAAATAGCTCAATGTATACAATGTTTGGCAACACAAGTTATCGTGTTTACATCCATCTGACGTGAAATTCGATTTTTTAGAATTTTCTTGAACGCCAAAGCAGTTGTAATTAGTATTACTAGTTATGTTTAGGAATTCTAACCAATTGTGGAAATTAGTATTATCAGAGGGCTTTTCCATAGGAATCCAAATAATATCAGATGTCATTATAAAATGCTGCACAGTAGACTGTTAGAAGCCGTTGATCAATTAGAGTATAAGACGATATCATATCCCTGTACGTTTTAAATTGAATAATGTTGCATCTTCCACATTTCCAAAGAAAAGACTTTTCTCTAAAACAACGTGCCTTAAAATGAACTTATGTAGCACGGATGCAAAGGAGTTACAATAAGTACAACTGAAGTGCATGTCTGCTGGCACTTTTAATCTTGATAATGCCTTTCGCAGACTTTTCTTGAGAAGTGATGGCATTATTAGTTGCAAATCTCGAAGGCTTGACTCCAAGGACTAAAGTAATGAATTCCTTTCACAAAATGCATAGGTACGTTTGAGTCGCTTAAAATCTGCAAACTGTTACGGAGTTGAATTGAAGTTTGCAGTTACAACTTAAAGGTTTATTGGAATTTGCCAGGTCTGGAGCTCAGAACTACTCTCTTGAGGCACATAGACTTCGCAGTTGTTAGTTGAGGCGTAATTAGCGACAGAAAATTAAAGGAAACATTGAAGTTCGGACTTTAATTGTCCTTAATTACACTTATTTTTATGTTAGTCTTGAGACATCTTACCAGATTTTTCTATTGCGCTCGACAGAAACATTTTAAAAGATGCACGGCGTATGATAAAGTAATTGCATCTCCATGCTGGCGTGCAGCAGTTCCTTATTACGTCGCATTGCATTTTATAATAAACGAAGTCACTCTTATCGAATAAAAGGTTCTGCTCAATCACTCAGTGTTTCCACAGGGGATGTTGCTACCTTGCAGTAGTATCATATCAACTGCATCGTTAGCATAAGTTTATCTAAACCCCATGTTTGGAAGCTGTTCCGGCTGACACATAAAAAACTCATTTTTATGTAAATGAGTGATATTTTTATCTTTATTTTTCACGGAGTGCATGGAGTCACGAACTCGCAGCCTTGTTAAACTAAGTTATTCAATATAATTTCATCGAAATACAGTTACCATGTCGTAAAATGATCACATGTCAATATGTTCATAACTTAAAGTGCTTCCTCAACGTTTTAGAAAAATGGCGCTTTTAGTTTCTGTTTTCCTCAATAATATTACGTATAATATTAATAAGTAAGACACAAGATTAAATTAATTATCTGTTTTGGTGAAGAATCACTTCCAGCGGATTATATGCGTACCAAGGTCTAGTTCCCAATAACAGCTATGTTAACCGATTTAATTTCCGTTTCAAGTTTTGGTAGTTATGAAACTCTAGAGTTATATTTGTTGATGTTGTAGCAGAATTAGATAACGACTTTGCAATTAAATCAAATTTCGACTTGCATTACTAACGGAAATAAAATTATGGGTACAGCTAACAAGGGAGGGCGTTAGATTTCGGGGCGAGAGCGACTCAAGCCTGCAATTACCCTCGGCAACCCCCACAAAGAGTAAATTATTACGAATTGCCTATTCCGTATTAATTTTATGTTGTTAATGTGCAGCCGGTTGACTTTTATTTCTGAGCCACACGCGAGAAGCCTCTTCAAAGGAACGAGCAGAAGTTAGTTTCTGGCTTCCTAGCTGTGCAATTAAAAAGGTTATGGAGCTGCAGTAAAAATGTATAATAGAAGTTCAAGAATTAAGCTCCTCTACTTCGCTATTTTGCTGTAGACGTGCACTAAGGAATATGACCCCTTCAGTTTGTTTGACGACTTATTACCTTCTACTGGGGCGTATTATTTCAACGTTAAGCGTCTGATATTAAATTTTAGTATCCTATGATACAGGGCCACATAGTAAACTGCTTGGCATGTGTGTAATTAAAACGGTATTACGCTATAAGTATTCTCTGAAGTTTAGTACGCATGTATGTGTGGCCGTTTGTCACGAACGATTCTGTCATTTCAAGTAATTAGCTTTTCCTGGTCCTAATAGAAACGTCAAAGCCTAAGCCGCAGCTAATAAGTCAGTAGGTTAGAGTTTAATTATCCAAAATTAACTGTTATTTGTCGCTTTGTTAATAAGATACACAACGGCTAATTTCACCTACAGGAATGTATAATTTATTTTGCATTTTGACGCTGTGGTTTGGATCAACAAACCTAGTTCTTTATAAAATATTATATTTCAGAGTAACATTATACTTTGTTTGTTGTTTGTACGTTAATTTTAAGCAGGAAGTTGCGTGTGCTACTGCTTACCAAATTATTACTTCTAAATACAAAATCTTCAATTTCTACTGTAAAACATTTAATCATCATCGTATTAGTCCAAACTCGTTTACTACAAGACGCATGTCTAACTCGTACAGTTTGAAGTCTCCCTTTCTTGTGTCATTCTGATGCAGTAACTGCCGATTAAAACCAACATCTGTTTGCCTTGCCTGTATTGTTCACCTTCATGTTAAATTATATAGCCAGTTTGTAGTTGTATGTTTTTTATTGTTAATTAAGCTTAAATATTCTAATTCAACATAGTTGAATGGGAGTAAATACGGCCCTGTTGTGTATGCATCGCCGAAATTTGTGTGTTCAGCGACCGATCGGAATCCTTTGAACATCGTGGGGCGCTGGAACTTAAACTCATTAGCCAGCGGGCTTTGCCCCGAGCTGTATGTGAGTAAGCATCTGTTAGTGCATTGTGCCTACGATAAGTTAAATTAAAAGCGGCTGAGAAAGCTTTGCCGTATTTAAAGTTTGTTGAATAAGCTTCGAGTGCAACAAGCAACTTTGGCGTGTCCAGAAGAAGCAATTTTTATTGCCTACTGGTTAGGTATACATTGTGTCATTCCAAAGGTAATTTTGATACATTTTAAAGGTTTCGTGACGTCAACCGTCACTTTGCAACCAGAGTTAGCAGTCAAAATATTTCCTCGCATCGTGCGTAATAAATTTACACCTGTCCCGCCGTCCATGATCAATGATACAATTCAAGACGGGCCCAGTTCGAAGGCTACGCTGCAGTCCTCAAACCCCGATTATTATATATCTTAATAACCACAGGAAGTAACTTGAATGAATGCGCCCAGATACCTAATTCTCGCAGGGTTTTATGTAAGAAATCGTATACAGAACAATGCTTATGTGGTGCTCTTTAATGTTCGTGCTTTTGAAGATAGTTATTTAGTAGCATTTTTAAAATTGTGTAAAGGTATCAAAATAGCAGGTATAATTAGCCTGCTATTATGTAAGTTACATAAGTTTCCCAAGCTATATCGCCCGTAGAGTGTCCATTCTTAGTTGACATTTTGTCTTTAGAAATTGCCAATAATTCATGGTTTTAATCCTATTCTTTTATGATTTGATATGTTTTAAAGTCAATATATTTGTGTAGGTAAATTGGCTTGCCTTGTGTGTATGTTTGAAGTCAGTTTCAGCCCGGGAACACTACAGGTGTAGGCTAGCTTCTTGTTTTTTGAAAATAGTGACCGCTAGTAACCATGACTAAAGTATTTGAGAGTTTTATGAGTAATGAACTACCAAGGTAAATAATCAGAAAAAAAATTATTATACAAATCTAAGGCCGTAGGTCTTATGTTACTACGATGTGTAGCATGTAAAAGATCCCTTGCTAAGGTTGGAACTCCCTTAGTTTCACATGCCTAGACTTTGTCCATTACAAATTTTGGAAATTATTTAAATTTAACGTATCGTTATACGGTAAATCGTCGTCATATGACTTTGAGGTTTTCAGTGTGTGATTTTCTTTGTTCATATCCTACTTCCCATTAGTCTAACGTGTTCCACGCAGTATCACTTCAGTTGTTTCCTTTTATGTACCGTCTACCGTTGTCTATCCTCTGATCCATTTCTTCTCTGGCCTCTCACTGGTATGCCTAGCATTACACTTCTATATCCTTTGCGCTAATTTAAGAACTGACTGCTTTGTCAGAGTGATTGTCTCGCCCGTATGAGTAAAAGCGGAACACTTTGACTTCTTCTTCTGTCTATTTCCGCTGTTTGATTGTCTCTTTCTAAAGTGATCTTCTGTCATAGACGTATGTATGTCAAAAACTAAAAGTGAAAAATTCTACAATTAAATAAATGGCACAAACGATATTGATAGCAGGGGTTTAAGCAAAACTAAATGGCTAGGATATGGCCAACCACTTAGTCTACAATTATAGTAATAACGAGCCATATCACTTGAATGGAGCTGAAGTTTAAATCGTTTAGAACCGTCATGGACGAGTGGGCAAAATATATGATCACAATCCTATAAAACTCGTAGATAAATGAACTTAATTTGGGCACAGTAGTCAACTCTAATTGAAATCAGTCTGTAGAAACAAATTGTAAAGTTAAAAATGCAAGATCGACATTTATTACCATGAATAATGTAGTTCTAAGCAAAAATCTTAAAAATACAAATAGAAAAATACTGTCACGCTATGCGCCATAACATATATCACTTGCTGCAACTGATATTGCATCGAAATGTGAAAGACAACGCTCTGGGTATCAGAACCTGCACAGATAGTTGAGACTTAATTCAATAGATCTTTAAAAAGAGCAATGAATAAAATCAAAATTGATATATTAATTCCCAACGTCCGAAATGGATAAGGCACTAGCAGAAAAATAATATGTAGATTTTAGCTAATTCTACAGGGAATTAGCGGTTTTGTATATGACCGTTGATCATTATTTTTGTTTTATTTATATCCGTCTTTAAGCCGATTGCTTGAGATGTTTCCTTTAGTTTTTGTGTCACTTTCAAAATTTCATCTATGTTATCAGATAGCAGGTCACTGATAGATCAATAGTGCTGCAAACATTCACTATGTAGTGCCTCCAGGCTGGGTCAAATGAAATCCGTATTATGTCCCCAACGATGTGAAATGAACTTCCTATGCCAACAGCGGCAATTACTGCAAGTTCATATATTTAGAGAGGGCATAACTAGTTTATCAAGCCCGTAAGCAGTTCATTATATAGATTTTGGCAGTTGGCAACTATAGCGGCCCGTTCTGTGCTGAGATTTCTAACGGAAAAAGGTCATCGTTTTGAAATTAATGCAAGAATGTTATAAGTGTGTGGAAGTAATAACTGCTTGGCTGGTTCAACTGCCTTTGAATGTAGCATTGAGCCGCCCATCGAAACTGTGAAGGATGCACCATAGTCAAGACAAACAAACCCTCTAATCGATAAACAAAACATTAGAATTGCAAGAGCTCCTTTTACTAAACAGGCGTGTCAAGCTACATGACATTCCTTTAAAAATTGCTGTAGCTATCATATAATATTATTTGGCAAAACCTGAACTTGAATACAAAGTTTATATAATACCACTTTCTAGACAATTAACACTGCTCTTCTGTATAATTACAAAAAAGAGATAGCTTCTTTTGAGAACCATATATTAACTAGTGATGAATCTTAGGTCTCCATTTTTAACCAAAATTCAATCAGTCAAGGTAATAGTTTGACGCAAGTCTCCAATCGTAAGATAAATAATAACCTATTTTGGTTGACGTTAAAAAAGGTAAACTTTGCGTATCGATAGCGATGCGGGAAGGTCACCTTTCTTTGACGGTTGTAGAAAAAATCGGTAAAGGCGCTTAATGTTAAAATGAGGCACTTAGACATGTCAATTATATTAATTCACAACAATAAAGGAACACTTGGCAATGCAAATTACATACATTTTTAAATTAAAAACATTACCAGCGATGGGACTCAAACTTCAGCGCCCGCGACTTCTTCCATCTCTGCGATCCGGCTGCCTTAATAAGAAAGCATTTAATCCCTTTATGTTCCTTATACAACATTTACCCTGTATCTGTTGGGTCCTATTTTCGTCAAGGGTAAATCTTGAGCTATGTGGAAATTATTACTTTTATCTATTTCTCAGTTAGGGCAGAAATAAACAAAGTTTTATCTTATAAGATGGTCATCCTGTATACGTTCGGTCCAAAATATGGCCTTTTTTGTCAAGGGTGAAAATCTGAGTATTGTGGAATATATTACTTTATTTAAGTAATAGTTCTTGAGTTAAAGAAAGAATATAAAAATTAAATTTTTTTAAGTTGCTCACCCTATATATATAGATATACCGATGGGGCCACAATTATATATAAGAGCAAATACGATAACATGAACAAGAAAATAACACGTATTGCTTGAGTAAGAAAGAAATAAACATAGTAGCTAATATTCGAGTAGGCTTGACGCTTATTTTAATTATGACATATGTTAACCAAGCATGTCTACTAAAATAATTTTTTCGTACGGTCATCTCTTTCTTACTCAACAAACAATTTATTTTGGACTTTTCAAAAAAATGTTTACGTCAATAATTTGTGCTTGTCTAAAAACCTATTTAGCTCCTATCATATATACCGAGTGATTTTTACTAGAAAATTGATTTTTTCGAAATTGTCAAAATCCAAAAAGTGCTATTTTTTGGACACTAAGTAAGATTTCAATGAGATTTTTTTAAAGCGTGTTAATTTTAGCGAACTGAACAATCTCAAGACCAGAAAACCCCTAATTTTCTTAACTTTAGCTAAAATTTAATTTTTCAAGTTTTTTTATATTTTTCAAAATTTCACATATCAACCAACACTTAATATTAAAATTCAATTTTTTTATGCGAAGACTTTAAAGATTTATAGTAGGAAAAGTAATATAACATGTTAAGTACTTCTTTAGATTTTTTATTATTTACCGAAAAGTAGTATGTTTGCATAATTTTTACGTTTTTTATGCAAGGCGCTGTTTAGGAGAAATATTTTTCAATATATATATACCGGGTGTTCGGATAATAGGGAACCATACATTGATGGTGAGTTCTACGCATTAAAATAATAAAAAAACTTCATATGCAGTATTGTCCGAAAATCGTTATTGGCGTAGATACCGACCCTTAAAGTTTAACTTTGTTTTAAATTTTTTATTTATTTTTTATAACTGAGTAGATAACTACTTTAAACTTGGTGTACGTGCTCTTTATTGAAATGCTCACAAACAAAAAGAAAAATAATCGATAACATGTATTTTGAATTGGCAGTTAACCTAAAACCATATTTTCTTTTTAGTCATAACTTTTATATATGAAGACATACCTCCGATCTAGATACGGCATCTTGTAGATAATAAAAAAATTCAAAATTAATGTACTCTTGTTTGGTATGCGTAACATAAACCGTTTGGTTAGAAATTCTATCTAAAGTTTTAAGGCTTTCCTTTTCAGGGTTATTATCTGATTAGCCTTGATAACAAAAATGCAATTTTCGTTTGCTTGTTGTCGAGTTGTTTACCTGCACTTATTATTGTTTTTTTTCAGTTATAAAAATAAATAAAAATTAAAAAAAAAAAGTTAAACTTTAAGGGTCGGTATCTACGCCAATAACGATTTTCGGACAATACTGCATATGAAGTTTTTTTATTATTTTAATGCGTAGAACTCACCATCAATGTATGGTTCCCTATTATCCGAACACCCTGTATAATAAAGCACTGCGAGCCTAGGAGGCTCATGGCTTGGTTTGGTTTGCAATTTTTGCACTACGAGCTCAGCCCGTCCATGGCTTGATTTACAATTTCCTTCCATATTTTCTTATTTGTTGCCATTATCTTCCAGTTTAACACTTTTAGGCTCCTAATGTCCAGTTCCGCCTCTTTTCTCCATCTGTCCCTTGGCCGTCCTCTTTTTTTTTCCTCCACTTTTGCTATCCAGTATGTTCTTTTGCGTCCTGGCATTCTCCAAACGTGCCTCAACCAGCGTATCCTTCGTGCCTTTATGACACCCGTTATACTTGGTTCTTTATACAGCTGTTTAAGTTCGACATTTGTTCTTCTCTGCCAACCGTCTTGTCCTCTCTTGCCTCTAAATATTTTCCTTAAGACTTTTCTTTCCCAAATCTCCAATACTTGTATATCCGATTGTCTCAGTATCCATGTCTCGCTCGCGAACAACACGATCGGCCGCGCCACTGTCTTATATACACGTATTTTTAACGCTCTAGATATGCTTTTACTTTTGAACACATTACTGAGAGCATGCCCACATTTATTTCCACTCATCATCCTTGCTTTGATTTCCTCCGTTGTTCTTGGATTTCTTGTCACTGTTGCTCCTAGATACTTGAAAGTTGCCACTTCATCAAACGAGTACGTTCTTCCTTGCTGTGTTTTTACTATAAGTTTGCTCCCTTCGGTATAATGCTTGTTTGTCCACGACATAAACTTTGTCTTTATTTGCAGTCCTACTTTTTGGGCTGCTTCCACCAGCCTCTGGGTGACTGTTCTTAGCTCCTTTTTTGTTCTTGCTAATATAGCAATATCATCCGTCTAGGCGAGGCACTGATGTTTTTGTGGTATAACAAACCTGACCTATTAATACCTGCGTTTCTGATCACTTTCTCCAGTATGATATTAAATAATATTGACGACAGCGGGTCCCCTTGACGTAGTCCGTCTTTAACCGGGAAACTGTTTGAAATTTGCCCTTTAGCCTTTACCCTATCTTCCGTGTTCCTTAGCGTTACTTGTACCATGGTTATCAATTTCCTGCTAATTCCCAGTTCCCTCATAGCACTGTATAATTCCCTTCTTTTCACTTTATCATAGGCTTGCTTGAAGTCAATGTATAGTATGTAGGTTTCTAGTTGGTGTTCGAGAGTTTCCGCCTGTATTTCCTTTAGAACAAATATTTGGTCCACCACCCCTCTTCCCTTTCTGAAACCGCTCTGATATTCTCCGACTATTGTTTCCATCTCTTTGTTAAGTTTAATCGTTGTTGCTAGCACCTTGTATGCAGTATTGAGTAGCACTATGCCTCTGTAATTTTGGCATTGTAAAGGGTCACCCTTTTTTATTATAGGGCACAGTATTGCTTCTGACCATCCTGTAGGCATTTTTTCCTGCGTCCATATTTTTGTAAATAATGAGTTAATTCTCTCTATTAACTTCTCCCCTCCATATTTAAGCCATTCAGCGACGATACCGTCGATTCCTGGACTTGTTTTGTTTCAGTTCTTTTATTATGCTTTCTGTTTCTTGTAGTTTTGGCATATCTTCACTTAGCGCATGATACCACATCTCTTGTCCTCCGTCCGTGGTATCTCCCTCGTCGCTGACACCATTCAGTATTTCATCAAAGTGTTGAATCCACCTTTCTAGTATTTCGTCCGCGTTTGTTAATATGTTCCCTTCTCTATTCTTGCAGAAAGTGTTGTTCGGGTGGTATCCTGTCCTTTCTCTTCTGATCTCCGCGTATAGTTCCCTAACTTCTTTGTTTTTATAATATTCCTCTATTTTATTTATTAACGTTTCTTGGAATTTTCTCTTCTTTTCTCTAATGATTTTTTTACACTTTTCCGTATGTTTCCTATAGTTGTCTTTGTCCTCGTGTGTTTCTTTTGCGATCATACGGATTCTTGCCTTGTTTCTTTTTTCTACTTTTTCCTTACATTCTTCTTCAAACCACATTTTCCTTGACATTGTTGTTATTTTACTACAGACTTCCGCACCTTGCGTTATTAGTTATTACTGCTTCTAATTCCCTTCAGCTTTGCTCAACACTTTCAACGTCGTTCAGGTCTTCTAGTTTCTTATTTATTAATTCTATATATTTATCCTTATCCTCTTAATTTTCGAGTCTTCCCCTTTGTGCTTCTGCTTTTTTATTTTTACTATTCTTTATTAGTGGATCGTTATTTTCATTTTCATACCTACGACATAGTGGTCCGAATTGATGTTTGGGTCCCTGTAGCTTCTTATGTATGTAATTGTGTTTTCTTGGTCCTTTTCTATTAAAATATGATCGATTTGATCTATGTATCTTCCATGGGGGGACCGCCATGTTTCCTTGTAAATATTTTTTGTTTCAAAGTACGTGCTCTTAATTACTAGCCCTTTCTCTCTTGCAAAACTTATCAAGAAATGTGCGTTTTCCGTCGATTCTTCGTTCTTACTGAATTTCCTTATGATTGGTTGATATACTTCCTCTTTTCCTATCTTTGCATTTGCGCCGCCTAACACAATTTTCATATCGTATCCAGGGATTTTTTCATATTCCGCATCCAGTTTGTTGTAATATTCCTCTTTCACGTCCGTACCTTTTTCCTCCGACGGCGCGTGTATATTTATAAAGCTTATCTTCTGGAATTTTCTTCGAATTCTTAGACGGCACAATCGATTTGTGAAATGGTTGAAGTCCATTATTGCTGCTCTCCACCGCTTATTCACCATGAATCCTGTTCCCAACATCTTATCCTCCTCCCCACTGTTAAGAAGTATATAGTCCTCAAGTTCTACAATTTCCTTTCCCCTAAGCTTGGTCTCTTGTAAAGCGATAATATCAAAGTTCTATTTTTTGCATTCATTGTTTAATTGTTTTAGTGTTCCTGCCTCATTTAGGCCTCTGACATTCCACGTTCCTACGAACATTTTCCCCTTACTTTATTTTGTGTCCTTTTCTCCTTTGTTTTATCTCTGCTGTCTCCATCCCTATTTTTGCTGTTATCCTTATTCATGTCCGTTTCCTTTGCCTGCTCTGTATCCTTGTTGTTTCCGTCGCCTTTTGTATCTAGTTTTTTTCTTCTCTACTTATGCTATTTTTCTCATTTGTTCCTCCAAGCTTTCTCCCTCAGGTGACCTATCTATCACCGTTCGCTTCTGGTTGCCCCTTCCGGATTCTTCCTAAGTCTCCATTCTCTTTCTCAGGATTGTATCTCCCGCCATGATTATTTCGTTATCTACGATTAGCTTGTTATACCTTATAATTGCCTTGTGTCCCTTATCTCTCTCTTCCTTCATTCGCTAAATTAACACTGTTCTTTCTTTTCGTACCTGTTTAGCGTAGTCCTCTTCAATCCAAATGTCAGTGCCTTTTAACTTTCTCGAATTTCTTAGTATTTCAAATGTTGTACTTTCTTTTGTTAGCTTTAACAGTATTGGTCTATTCCTATCCTCTTTATATTTCCCAATTCTTCTTTTCTCATCTACTTCCGCGTTTTTATCAGTATTGACTCCTATTGTTTGCATAACCATATCTAGCTTCTCTTCTATTGCCGCCCCGCTCTCATTTTGCGTCCTTGACACCTCTTATTATCAGATTTTTCCTTCTTACTTCTCTTTCCAACTTTTCGATCCTGTTAATAAATTACAGTTACAAAAATCCTGTTAATGTTGTTTTAAAGTTATCTAAATGAGGAGATAGCTCGAGCACCTTTATGGCTTTGGTTGGACAGTAGAGGTTGTGATAGATAAAAAACAATTGTTGCCTGTTAGTGAGATATGTTTTTCGAATCAACTACTTCTTTAAACTGCACATATAATCCGGGCAATGGTTATAACTGAGAAAGGATGAATATATCTGTTCGTGGAAATTCCAACTTCATTACAGATAATACATACGTGAATTTATTTTAATAGTTAGTATAGCAGTTTCGTTTCTATGCCAGCATTTAATCATACATGGCACTTCCATAGTTACTAATGATATCAATAGATTAGAGCGTTTATTTTACGAGTTAACATAGGAATTTGAATTAGGTACTTGCTAATGAGAAACTTTAATTTTGTTAATGTAGGTATTTAACTAAAAAGTAAATACGTAGGAACAACTTCTGTGTTGTACTGGGTGGCGCACGACCAATGGACACATTTCATCTGCGTCGCAATGCAAAAACAAATGAGAATATGCAAGCCGTCAATTATTTGATTGTTAGTTTATTTATTGCAGTTTCTGACAGGTATAATAAAAACCCCGTCAAACAATGAATACTTGGCCAATAGAAGACCGTTCAAAAACAGTGCGTTTTTTTCATGAAACCACCTCGTTTTGCTGATATTCCTTGTCCCGCGCGTTCCCACGATCTAACAGTTGCCGATTCTTTTTTGTGGGCGTATTTGAAAGAAAGGGTATATGCAAATCGTCCTCGTATCATTGAAGATTTAAAACAAGCAATTCGTAACGAAGTAGCAGCGATAGATGAAGAACTTTTGAAAAGAGTTTTTAGGAATTTTCAAGAGAGTTTAAGACAGTGTGTTAATCAAGAAAGAGGTCATCTGACTAATGTAATATTTAAGGAATAGAATTTCCACGTTTTAGCCTTATTTTGGTTTAATAAATTGTTGTTCATGTTTTTCTTGACGAAAGTTGTTTAACATCAAAATTCGTCAGTCGCGGTGCGCCACCCTATATCTTTTCTTTAGTGGTATACATTAGGATAACTTTTAATTGTCTTTATGACAAGTAATAATTCCTATGTTAACTCGTAAAATACACGCTCTAATCTATTGGTCCCATTTGTAACTATGGAAATGACCTGTATGATTAAATGGTGACATAGAAAAGAAACGCTTATGTTAACTATTAAAATAAATTCCCTGTATATAAAACATACCATCGAGGAAACTTTTATTATTCACGTTTGCATTGAAAATATCAACACTGTGTACATTATTATAACCAGTCGTTCCTCCGACGAAACTTACTAGATATTCTTTGAGTATAAATCATTATAGAATAACTTAAATTTGTTTCTCAGTCAAATTAAACTTAGCAAATAATGTAGTAATGAAATTTTAATAGCTCCTGAAAGAGCGAATGTCCATAAAAAGATTTATCCACAATTTATTACTATTGCAAACTCAGTCACTACAATGTGCAGCATCCTTTTCTAGTTTTGGAACATCTTAGTTTCGCCAAATGTTAGTACAAGGTATATAGTACTCCACGTAGCTAGGCTTTATCCACAAGCAAACTAATTAATTCAAATAGTAAATCGTTATAATCGACAATAGTGTCTTACAGTTTCACATATCTTCACAGCATTTGTGAAACCGTTTATAGACGCAATAAGTTACAACATACGAGTATTTAAAGTATTAAATCAATTCTCCATCGGTAATTTTTATTTGTAGAAAGCTAAAGAGCTTTATCAATATGTACTTAATACTATAAATAAGAGGAATCGGAAATGTAGCGCCATTATATTTATTTATATTTATATAATAGCATCTTCCGTAATCTACAAAAATGATTTTAGGGTTTGATGAACATAATAAAATTCGAGAACCAAAAATACATTTGCTATGAACGTAACATAATACTTTAATGGACACGCCATCTCCTCTTTGCAACTTGAATAGTATTACGTTATACTTCTTACAGCTATATAAAGAGATCTTATAATAGAAAAACGAACCAGACATTTCGCCAAAAACTGCTGCTGTGCAGTGATAAACAGGTCACCTTGATTCAATATTCTTTCCTTTCACCGTTTTTCTGTACGTTTTTTTTCTCACGAAGTTATGTAAACGTGTGGCATTAATTTATAGTAATATATAATTATTTCAGCATTAAAACTGTACTTTTATTTTTTATTATTTTCATGTACGATTTTGCTGGGTTCGGTGCTTATAGTTCGATACGTCGAATTCACCCTTTATCTTAATAACGACGTCTGATAAAGAACATTAATTGTTTCTTGCTCTACAAAATATCGATGCGTACAAAGCGTTTCCTGTCTCAAAAAAGACTCCTTTTTCAGTAAAATGTTGCACCCAGGATTGAGCATACGTTAATATTGACCAAGAAAACTTAGTTCTTCTGTTTTAAACCGATTTAAAAGCTACTGCGAAAACGTTTCTGTTCTAGAGCAAAGAACTGTAGACCCCAACGAGAACATACTTTTGTGTATCTATGCTCTGCGTATATATTTTCCCACACAACCAATGGTTGTTCAAACAGATTCAGATATCATTTTAACTAATTCTATGGTAGAATTGTATGAGGTCACAGATATTTGAAATATTGGTGTCATTTGGAGAAGTTGGTAATAATCATCGATGTGACAGATTTTTAGATCCCTATCCGTCCTTGCCAAAACCACAAACATGTGTCTTTTGAGAAGAAATAATATCCAAACTGAGTTCGGACTAAAAAAATTCAATCGGTTTTAGGTTTTCATTGAAAAGATTTCTTGGTACTTCTTGCGCAACAAAAGAATAGACTCGCTGTCCTGATATATTGATAGTTACAAAAGAAAAGTGATGAGCTAGAAAAATATGTAATATACAACGACTGGATAGTCCAAGATCTTACAAGAGAAATAACTTTTGTTTATCATAAATAACTTCCTGCTAAAGAAGAATGGCGATTTGCAGATAGTAGGAGTTTTACACCTTTTGGTAGCATAGTGTTCAACCTATCTTTGGGTGAAGAGAACATCCATGAGATGTTGTTTGAGGGCTTGCACATCGTTTTACTATTTTTTTTCAAAGACAATTTCATGCTTAATCGGTGGCTTGGTGAGGATCACAAAATATTGCTGTGAGAGGATCGATTCTACAAGATTTCGACGGCTGTGTTTGGAGATGGTCATTGGTGGAGAATGTTATATCCCCAATACGGTAATGTTGGTTAATGTTTAATCGTTAAAGATACTAATATTAAATAAAGTGGGAGAGTTGTTTAATAAAACGATGAAAGATATGTTAAGATTAGAGTTGAATGAGCTCTTGGTGAACATGTTTGACTTAAATTCTTAGGGGGTGGCATTTGCGAGACTAGTAACTCAACAGGAATGCTAACATGTTGCTTTTAGATTAATGCAAAACGATTTCACATCCAACATGCCAATGTAATACAAAGTATCCAAGCAATATTCAAAGCGTGAACTGAAAAGAATCAGTAAAATGTGTATAAGTAAACTGTCAAATTGTGACACTATACAGTATAAAATGGAATTTAGTAAAAACGTATGAAATGTTAGTTTCTAGGTAATATTAATTAATTAAGGAATAACAAGCCGAAAAGTAATAGCTCCAACGAGTAAAAAAATAATGGGTTTTTATGTAAAAACCAAATAATAAACCAGTAATCAATTTGGTAATTTGGTAATCAACAGGTGTGCCGAATGTGAACTTCGCTGCACTACTGCAAAGCCCAACTGTATTGGTGGAGGATATCAAGCGACAGCAGTTGTACTGAGTGCGAACTTTGCTGAAGTAATTGGTTCCAATTTGCAAAGCCCAGCTGCATTGATGTAGGTCATCTGCGTGGCCGCTATGCGACGACAGGTAATGCGAGAGTGAACTTTACTGCAGTAATTGATCTTCATCTGCATATTCCAGCGGTTCAGTTGGAAATAACCTCGCCGTAAACAAGAGGACATCTGTAGTGTTGGTGTGGTGAAAGGAAGGGAAAGACAGATTCCTAGAACAGTATTCCTTTATTATATACAAATAAAAGTATAAAAATACAAGACTTGCCTGAATAGACACATTGTAATTACTTATTTTATTCAATAGTCAATATATATAATTGAGATTATTTTAAAGTGTAAACGATGTTGGCCTAAGAATATCATTTAATCAATTTCGCATTGTATCCAATTCCAATTGTATAAAACTATTATATTACCTAAGTGGAGAGACCCAACCCTGATTGTGTTATTCTTGTTCTACGGAGCTAATCAACTGATATAAATATTAAACGATTGAGGGGCAGAACACTTGGCTGGTCAATTAAATTTGAACCTAATATTTATAGAAGCAACTTTGAATAGCTACAAAAACATATTTTAAAATAAATCGCTACATCGTCCTACTCGAATGAAGCACACTCTATTTACTTAACGGCACCCGCCTGACTACTACTGTCCTCGTATTGACTTTAGCCCTTGCGAATAAGTTCGACGAATTGCTAGCTTCTCTCCGCGTGGATAAAACCGTAGTGGCGGCATTAATCTTTAACCGGACTTAACATAATATACGAGGAACTTTCAAGCCAAACCGGAACTTTAGCAAAGGCATAACAAGGAATGTCAGCGTGACCTGATAGTCATGGCGGTGACTGGCAAGTGTGCCCTATCACTACTAGGCGGCGCGCATGTCCTGTGTTAATCAAATGAGAATTATTTAAAATGACAGACAACAGTGTTAGTGTTTGCATGGAACACCGTGCTGTGATGAAATACCTTGTGAACGAACGCAGACACTTCAAAAGACTTCAAGCACAATACGGTAATGAAACTGATGAAACATTCAACCGCAGTAATACAGTTGAATAGTGCAAATGCTTTGAAGATGGCCGTACGTACATGAATGATAAGATCACATACTATCCACCGCACTATCTGCACATTATAGTAACTCGGCTGGGAGTTGCAATACCACCTGATATAAGGGGTCGCAGCACTCTGGCGTGACGTCAGCACAGGCAGGTCGAATTGGCCACACATTGAATTTGCCAAGCCTCCAGTCTCGAAATGATGGGGTCAACAAAGTCAATCATTGGCCAATTATTCGGTCTTCCTGTGCTGACGTCACGCGGGAGTGCTGCGGCCTTGTTCTTCAGGTGGTATTTGTTATTGCCACATCCCCATATAGTCCGGACCTTGCTTCGATCTGTTTCCGTTTGCTTTATAAAGGAGTCCAGAATTTCAGCAGTAAGGACGAAATGGAGCAGGTTTTCCAAATATGTTCTGGGGTACTGACAAATCTTCCAACGCTGAAGCTCTCCAGATACTAGTCAAACACTGAGATATGTATATATACAGGGTGTTCCGAAAAATCATTTACAAATTTTCAGGGATTGGAGAGGAAGACAAGTGAAGCAATTTTCGCTATGCAACATATGGTCGTAAACGTCTCCTTGTTATTGAAAAAAAATGATTTATTACAGATTGCTTTTTATTGTAAGTTACAAAAGTAAAAACAACAAAATGGTACTTAACAACCACCATTCATAATAATTGCTCGAACTGTCGATTTACAACACCGTTGCAAGCGTAGCAGCGCACCATGTTAGCTCGAACTCTGGCCAAAATTCCTGGAGTTTCCCGGATCCTTCCACAGGCATCAATCATTCGGGCTACCAAGTCCTCTTGTGTGTTCACTGGAGTCGCGTACACTAAGCTTTTTAAATGTCCCCATAGGAAGAAATCCAGCGGCGTTAAATCAGGGGAACGTGCTGGCCAATTGACGGTCCCGCCTCTGCCTATCCACTGATTGCGATATGTCAGATCCAGATGTTGGCGTACAGCATGACTGAAATGAGCGGGGGCCCCATCATGTTGAAACCACATACCCTCCCTGACTGCTAGGGGTACGTCTTCTAATAACTCCACCAAAACTTCTTTGAGGAAGGTTACATAAATTTCGCCATTCAGTCGAGGTGGTAACATGTAAGGGCCCACCAAACAATCTTCGACAATGCCGGCCCAAATGTTGATGCTGAATCGTTGTTGATGGCCTCTCGACAGATTTGCATGCGGATTGTCCTCACTCCAGACGTGGTTGTTTTTAAAGTTGAAAATCCCATCCCTCGTGAAGGTGGCCTCATCGGTAAACAGGATACGCGATGGGAATTGTGGGTCCGTATTGCAACGCTCTAAGAACCATTCGCAGTACTCCATTCTGGGTTCGTAGTAGTTTGGCAGGAGTGGCTGGACTTTCTGGTTGTGGAACGGGTACAACCCTTGCTCGTGAAGCACGTCCCATACACGAAAGTGCTGAACACCCATTGCATGGGCAACTGCGCGTGTGCTGGTGGAGGGATTGTCCTCAAATCGCTGGAGCACCTCATTTTCAAAAGATTGTGTTCGCACGCGTCTCCTTGCTCCTGACGCCTCTTTTCTGACTTTAACTGATCCAGTTTCACTCAACCGGCGATCAACGTCATAAAATGTAGGGTGCGAAGGATGACGCCTTGTTGGAAACCTCTCACGGTACAACCTCTCCGCTACCCTCGCATTGCCACCGATTTCTTCAAACACCAAATGCATGTCAGCCAATTCTGCAAACGTGAACTGGTCTCCCATTTTCACTACGGTATAGCAACTTAACACGAATTGTAGTAACTTTGGCGACGATCAACAAGCAGCAAAACACCCAACAGCAGATTAAACTATGCAAGTTTATGCCTGTTTTATCCATGTTATCAATTATCGTTGTAACGTACAATAACAAGAGATATGCAATAAATCACTTTTTTTAATACCAAGGAGACGTTTCCGACCATATGTTGCGTAGCAAAAATTACTTCACTTGCCTTCCTCTCCAATCCCTGAAAATTTGTAAACGATTTTTCGGGACATTTCGCGTATTATGTAGTTAATTTATCTTGCCAAAAAACACTCGAGCTTTTCTTTTAAGGATACATTTCTCTTCGTAACTCAAAATCTTTCCATCACGCGACTCCAGTGAACACACAGGAGGACTTGGTAGCCCGAATTATTGATGCCTGTGGAAGGATCCGGGAAACTCCACGAATTTTGGCCAGGGTTCGAGCTAACACGGTGCGTCGCTGCTACGCTTGCAACGGTGTTGTAGGTCGACAGTTGGAGCAATTATTATGAATGATGGTTGTTAAGTACCATTTTGTTGTTTTTACTTTTGTAACTTACAATAAAAGGCAATCTGTAATAAATCATTTTTTTTTCAATAACAAGGAGACGTTTACGACCATATGTTGCATAACAAAAATTGCTTCACTTGTCTTCCTCTCCAATCCCTGAAAATTTGTAAACGATTTTTCGGAACACCCTGTATATTACATTGAAAAATAAATGTAGTTTCCACTCTTTTAAATATGATTTTTTATTCTGTACACTCAAAAGTACTGGTGTGGCTTGAACGCCCCTCGTATGTAATTTAACATGAGAATTTGGCAGCATTTAAAACAAAAATATAAGAAATACAATAATGTCAATTAAGAAGTGATTATTTAAATTAGAACACTTAACTGTTCGACTACGTATTGTCGAAATAGGCTAGTCTTACATGGTATGAAAACATATTATGCATGCTTAGAACGTAACTACATTTTTACACATTACTTCCTAGAATCCACAAAGAATATAGCAATGTACTATAGTATACAATCCTGCTTCAAATTAAAATAGTTATAAGTATTCGCCGATATTCATTATGATATGGAAACAGCACGGTGCACAGGTGAATTGATAATGGGAAGATTCTGTCACGGTGGGAATCAGTATGTGGGTAGCTGTGAGTATAGGTACGATTGCGATATACAAAATATCCAAGTTTGCCATTGGGCTGTCCAGAGACATGTATGTATATCCAACTAAGAAAGAGAAGTTTCTCTTTCTATCTGCATAGTAAAGTTGATATCTCAATATTGTGTGATTTATGAAAACAGATAAAATGTCTTCACCATGTGGTTGAATGATAGTGGTGACGTCAGCATATTAGAATCAGACCTTAAGTTTCTTTTCTAAAGATTTCAGAGCCAAGGTTTTGAAGATATTTGCAACAACAGGTGAAAGAGGCGAACCCATAGAATTAAAGAATTGTCCTTTTTCACGTTTCCCTTATTATACGCCAGTGGCCTGTTTTTAACCACAAAGTGGTTCTATGACTTCTCTTTACTGGTAAGCTGGGTAGGTGGCTAGCCTTGCCCGTCGAAAGTAAAACAAAGTGTTCCCTTATTAGTGGTTAACGACCACCACAGGTGTTAGCGTGGTAGCCAGAGAGCGTACAATTTTCAAATCCCTCCAGCGACTCAAACATGTTGCTTGCTCGGCCATCCACTCTCTTGTTCTTGAAATAATAAATAAGTGGACACATTTTTCAGTGACGGGAGATAGACTTGAAGACATCTCACCGTGCTCTGATTTTGAATGTTGGATTATGACTATAAAATTGCGAATAGAAACCTTAGTAAAAAGCGAGGCGACATCAACGCTCACCAACAAATTAATAAATCCCAGATTCAACACTTATAGAGTGGATGTAAGTAGAATAAAATGTTGCGAACGTGCGATAGGGATTTACCAGTAAACCTCTACTGCCGATCGACCAAACAGTAATATCCTGGTGGTGAACTTAGGAACACCACAAAGCAGAAGTGAAATTCATTAATTTTTTAACGGTAAATTCCAGTTCATGTCTATTTGGTAGTTTTTTTTTCAATTTAGACTAATTGCCATAGTGGCAACTCAATAAGTTTTTCAAATAAAATCAAAAAACCTCAACTACGTATTTTAACCGTTGCACTAATGAATAAATATTAGTACATAGCGTTGCGAGCAGATTCAGATAAGAATTTGCAGTTCGTCTCCATATTTACATTTTCCAACAGTTATTTTACTGCACTAGGATTTCCGCAACAATTCGTGTTGAATTTTTCTATTCAAATACATGCTATCTAATTAGTCTGGAAGTGAAACTTACAAATGCCGCAGGTAAAAACCTTTCTCCTTGTTATTCTGCAACAGACATACTCACTAACTCAGATGCGTCCGTTTCTGCCACTGATTTCCTGAAGATTAAGCGTTGCAAAGCGTTTTCTAAGTTCTTATGTGTGCTACTTTAAAAATTATCTGAAACACTCACAGTTTTCCATAATAAGTAGAATAAACTTTGCTTCAAAACATGTTATAATTGCTAACTATTGTATTAATAGAAAATAGAATAACAACAATGCTTTATCAAATGAGCAAATTAATAACGTTGAATTTTAGCCCATTGTGATTAATTAATTTCTTCTGTTCGAATTAGATAGAAGTTAGAGATAAAATGTTTAGTTACATCGTATATTTAGCAAAGCCCAAAATTATCTGCTGACAGTTAAATACGAATGTTTTTATACAGCACCACAGCATTTTCTAGATAAAGTATTTAGGTTAGATTGAAACTGTTTGTTTGGATTGTTCAGAACAATAATGCGAATCAATGTCGGGACTAGGGCTATCATTTACTGCCGGTTTTAGCCTTGGGTTTATGTTTTTGTGCTTTATGAGGCTGCCTATCATAAAGTGAAAGACTGCCATTCGTCGTAAGGAAGGGAAGTTGTGTAGTGCATATATAAGGGTTACGTGCGCGAGCTGGCATTATTAAAGTTCTACTAAACCTGTTGTAATACTAAAAATTTGGAACCAACCTAACATGCCACGCAATTTGCAGTACGGGAATTTTATTATTACATTGGAGTATAAACGTTTATGATTTTAAGTGTTACTAGATGCTCTCTTGTTGTGCTTAATTGATCGTTGTTGGAAAACAATGGCATTGTTCAAAATTACGGTAACTGCCATTGCATAATATTATATCGCGCAATGCAAGCATTTGAACATGGTTGTTATTAGTTAATTATACAGAACAGAATGTCGGAGTACTGAGCGACAGACCAGAATGGTTTGGTTATGCATAAGGATTAAATATTGGGATTTAGCTCCACTAACGTACAATTTTAAGTTCATTATGTATGTATTTGAGTAAGAGAAGGAACACGATACTTTATGAAAACGTATATCTTCTATGGAAGTATTTTCACATAAACTCCAACTGCCCTCTGTTGGTATTTACGAACTTCCATTGCAAACTACATGTCGAAGATTTTTATTTTAATGTTCATCAGTGTAACGTAACACATTTCCTATAGACTGTTCTCATGCACGTTATTACGGATAACACTAAGGAGGTTGTACTTCTAATCCAGAATATGACCTTTTTGGGTTTTAGCGCTGGCTAATTGTCGGTCGATACCATAATTTGAAGTCTTAGCTATTTGGTAACCTTCAAACTAACCGAAGTCTTAATTAAACCCTAATTTTCGCCATTATGCTCTGAAATACCAACCAACTATAGCATACTGTACAAAATAAATATTTGTTTCTGCCTCAAACGGTTTAGAGTTCAACTACGTAATTAGCTTGCGTTGGAAGTCTTAAAAGCGGCAGTTTATTATAATTACCGATCTCAACACTAAATTTCAAAATTGAAAACTTTAAAGTTGCTCGTATAACTTTCATACACAGACTTTAGATTTAAAATTGAAAATTTTTTTACAAAACGATCAACTCTGAGTATAATGTACTATAGCTTGGGGACAAGTTCCGAATTAATTTTAAGAGTGTTGTGAACTAGGGCAGTTTTTAGATTTAGAAACTTATTTAATATTAACGTTACATGTAATTGCAATTACCAGGGCTGTAAATAGGTACACTTTACCCTTCCTATCTGCTATAAAATTTCAATGTCTTGTTAACCCCAAATTCTCCTCACCTACTTTTCTTAAATTTGCCGTGTTTATGAACATTTTGTCATAGCTTCGTACAGTTAAGACATTCTGTTTATTGTTTCCAATCATGCAGCACCATCAACAAAATTCCCTTTACTTGTAGCTTCAAACTTTGAGTAGTCGTGTGCAAGTGCAATGATTTCCGGTGTTGCCATTATGGTAAGTTGCCTTTTATACAGTCTATACAATTGTTTATTTTACAATTATTCATTGATATAAAAATCGTATGAAGAGTTCAACATTAGTCGTTTAGGTATTACTCTATATTTTTATTCGAAACTCCCAAAAATGGCAGTTTCGATAATCCAGAAGGGTATTTTTGGACTTCGGATTCTATTGTACTTCTTTTTCTTTTTCTTCTTCTTCATGCATTAAACTTCTGGTCAGCTACGGTTATTTGGTTTTTCATTCCGTCTCGACATAGTTCTCTTATAGTCCCTTGTAGAGGGTGTATTTTCCACTATTGCTTATTGTTGGCTTTGTTAACTTATCTGCCCATAATTTGTACTTTCGCACTTTACAGAAAATAATCAATACATACGTCTGCACTTACATGTATATACACGTGTGTCTTAAAAAGCAGTGCGTTTTCCTCATTTACAAAAAAATAGTCGGTAAAAGATGACCACATTAATAAACACATTGTATGAATGCTCTTAACAATTGAGTTTTGACTGTAGCAATCATTTCAACTTCACCTTAATTTCAGTTCTAAAATTATAAAAAGGTCACTAAGAAATACTACCCCAACCTGCAACGATCTGAATTGTCCAATATATGGATGTTTGGTATTTAACGGACCTACTTCAACTTCAAACCGGTTGCCTCGAAGAAAGTTTAGAGGCTCAGGATCCGTTCTACTCAAATGTATAAAATACAGGAATAACACATTGTAGAAATAATTCTTATAATGTGTTTAAGTATTGTTATAGCTCTACGTTGCGGCGCCATTTATGTTATAATTGACTATGTTGCAATGGTATTTATGTACGTAAATGGTTCCATATTACGATGACTATTGTTATTTCTGACAATTGATTTTTGTTTTAATAAAACCTTACTTCAAAATCAAATGACAACTTTATACCTGTCAATGTCATGTAAAATTCTGAATGTGAAAATTAATCATATATACACATTTGTTACCACGTCATTCAAGAAACATTCCTTTTCAATTATTTAACTTCACTTTTTTAATTATTTTCTTTCAGTTCTTTATATAAATCCCTGTAGCTGTCACTCGTACAAGAAACACAATTCGGTCCTCCGAATTTAACAGCATTCCAGCCGCTCACAGCAGTTTCCTAACCTGTACACCAAACCCAGTAGCACTGCAATGAGCTACTAGCATACTGCATAAATCCTCCAGCCAAAACACGGCAGGATTCCTGTTATTTCCACCTAGATACTCGACAACACCTACCAGTAGCAACTGCAATGCCTCTCTTCCAAATGCAACAAGCAGTAGTCAATCCAGCAACACTAGATTTGACAAGGCCCAAGCAACAAGACGTCACTCCAAGAAGTTGCTGAATGAAGTACAGTACTAGTAAATGAAAAATCTCCTATCCAATTCGCAAACTACTATCAGGAAAATCGATGTGTAGCACTTCCAGAAAATAAACAGCCAATTATTAATATCACCTATGATGTAATCAATTAATAATAAGCGAAGTACAGTATTCAATTCCAAATATTACTTTTGTAGGTAATCTCTGTATGACTTATATTATTCCTACTACATACATTCTTTTTCGTAAATTCAACATATCTTCTTGTTCTTAAATTTTTTTTTGTCGGCATCGGTAATTTTATTTTATGTAAACCCTTCACAGACCAAATAGACATAAAAATCTTATTACAAAAGGGTTTACTTTCAAATTTTTGCCATTTACAAATTAGTTTAACATGTTTTCCATAGTAATATGTTTTAAGATTATTTTTAAAATTAAAATATTTTATTCCACTTATTTTAATACCCGGTATTTTATATGACTTCTCCCAAATATGTATTTAATATTATTGTTCTTCCACTTTAATTCAAATAATCTTTACATCATATTATAAACACTTTCTGTTTTTTTTTTATTATATTGTTTAACTCGGTGTACTAGTTCTGCGTTCGGTTATTTTTGGGATGCTCAGCAACCCAAACTGCACGCTGGCTTAGCCTGGTTGCTGCATCTGGTAGGGCTGGTAGGCACTGGTGATCCGTATCTCTGATGAACGGGAACAGACAGATCTGAAACAGACTATATTTTTGCCGGCAAAGATGGCGTTTGCTATTGATAGTTCAAGGGCGGACAATTCAATGCAAAAAAGTGTTTATGGTGCCTGTGATTTTTACGGAGAGTGCATAAAGTCTGGTTGCACGTGGCACTTCCTTTGTGAATAAGTTTGGAACACTCGGAATAATATAAACTGCAAATTTTTACATTTTACCGATTCCAGCTCGTTGCAGCTAGAATGGCCGGTGAGCGCTGGAAGATCTCGGTCTGTCCGAGCTCTCGGCAGGCGGGCTAATTTCCCTGTGTCGAGACATCTGGATTATGCCGGCGGCCTGGAGGTTTGTCTTAATATTCTGGTAAGCCGTGTTTCATGTTAATTTCACAAAGCTGTTATGGCAATAATAACCGGTGGGAATCAGGTGGTGCGGGCAGGTGAAGGAATTTTCCAGCGAGATGAGACTAACTCCACCGTCGCCAGGCAGGTACAGGAATTTTCTAGCAAGATGGGAACCAAGACCACCATCGCCAAACAGGTAGAGGAGCATTGCAAAGGCTTAGTTCTTCTAGCCAGGATCAGGAAGTTAGGTTCTCAAGTGTCAAGTGTCTTTAACTTGCTCCGGATTCTTCTTTTATGCCCTTCGGCCATCTCGTTATTGGGCCATTTCTAGAGAAGATTGAAGAAGGAACTGCGTGGCGTACTGGTTTACGCTAAGTCCGCGCATAGCGGTTAAGATCGCCTTATCGAAAATCTAGTTGTGCCTCATGTAAATTTGATGCGGGGACTAACGTTATAATACTCTTCTTTAGATCATTTGTCTTTCTGGGAAACTCTTCCTTGTTAGTGATATGGCTAAAATATCTCAGCAAAGACTGACTTACTCTTGTGGAAATGCGGGTTTTGCTACGTGGACGTAGATGCCCACACTTCAAAATCCTCTATTTGCACTTGTCTGCCTCCTTTGTTATCAATGTCTTAGCAGCACATGAGACATAAGAATACAAGGAAGTTATGTACCTTGAGTTTGGTTTTAGGGTTTGAAGCTGCATTCTTCGTTAATTTGGTGGTAGTAATTCTAGTTATAGTTATTGGGCATTTTATTTAATTTTCGCTACCAACACTATTTAATATTAGTGATTTCAGATGCAAGTATATGTGTACACATAGTTACCATTTCATAACTAGCTGCTTCGTGCCTATCAAGTGAGTTGTAATTAGCACAGCCGTTGATAATTTTTTGCTTCTTACGAATACATTTATGTTATACATGACATTGTTCATAATTAGATATGCAATAACTAAATAAACTAACTTTCAGGTTCCTTGGTTCCACTGACATCGCCCTGTGGCTAATCGTTATTTGCATCCGATGATTATAGGCTCTGGGGAGTCGAGTACGGATATTTCGTCTGCCGAGATTATAATGGACTGTGCCGTCGCATGCTTATATGGTTAAAATATTTTTTAGCACTTGCACTCATATTTTATTAGTTTGTTGATACACCTAGCTCTTGATGCTGCTGGGTGTTTCTGATATACCATGGTGCTTGTTTTTAATGTGGCATTCCAAACTGGTGATGCATACAATGGTCTAATTAGGGATTTGTACATCATGATTGGGCATTTCGTTTTTAGTGCAGACTTCCTATTAATCCATGGGTGTAGTTGTACTAACCTAGCGTAGCTCTGATTTAGTTTGTGATTAATGTGAAGCTTTCAGGTTAGTCTGCCAGCACTTCCAAATATTTAACTGCCGTATCAGAAAAGTTCCATTCGATACTCTTGCTGTTGAGGTGAACGTTAATTGGGCTATGAAGTTTTGGCGTGTTATTAAATTAATTTTGAAAGTTCCACTTACAAAACCAAGAACACACTTTGTGCATTGGGGTTTGTAGCTGAAGAACTGCTTCTGTGATATCACTAATTTGTATTAATATTATAGCCGTGTCGTCGGCGAGTGTTGCTAAAGTGGCATTTAGTGCAGGCATGTCGTGTTAAAAGATTAAAGAGCAATGGTCCCAGAATAAGGTCTTGAGGTACTCCGCCTCGTATGCCTTGATTTCAGAGATTTCAGCATTTATTTTTACATCAAAAGTTCTGTCATATATGAATGATGCGGCCAAAGCCTTAAGGTAATTAGGTATATTTAGGCTAATCGGTTTTCTTATAAAGCCCTCTAACTAGACCTTGTCGAAGGACTGTCTTCAGCTGGAAAGACCGCGGTGCTGTATTGCTTATTTTCGAATCCAGTATCTATAGTTTCGGCAATTTTCTGATGATTTGTGGAATATGTTCTTCTGTAGCCAAACTGATGTGAAGGGATAATGCTGAGGAACATCACTTCATCAGTCAAGTGGTAGTGAATAAGATTTAAGTTCGTTTTCGATATCCTGTGTTGTGAGAAAAATGGGAACGTTATTAATTACAACGCTTGTTACATGTAATTTTTTATTTAAATGCAGTTAAGGAAATGCAGTTCCTAAGTGTAAATTTGGTTGCATACTCATTTTTCATTTTTGGGATGTTTTGGAAAAAGCTTGATTTTAAGGGGATTATAATAATTTTTCAGAATAGATTGAGAGTACCATTTATGGCAATTTAGAAGGCTGATTGCGTGAGACTGTTCCTCCTGGGGCTGTATACGTACCTAATCTGGAATTTTCACACCAGGTTGATAATATAATTCCAAAGTTATTGTGGATCCTGTTGATCAGCCTTAGGAAATTGTGTGGGAGATTGCTAGAATGAAGCCAGTTATACTGGAGGAATAATTTATTTATGCAAGACCACTTACATATGGCCATCTTCCAACTTTGGTATGTTTTTATAGTTCAGTTTGAACACAAATTTCGATATTGTGTCATTTTAGGCCTCTTTTTCGTCTTAGTCGTGCCATATTCTGCATGTTGTCTTCCTTCGGCTGTGATGTCGCTTGCTAAAACACCTGGAGTCCCTCAATTCGTGTGGCTGCTCTTTCGAGGTTTGGACCACACGAATTTTTCCAGTGCAATAGTTATAGAAGAGCCTGTCGCACATCAGGTTGCACACTCGTTTGGATAGCATCCTCAGGTCCACAACCCTGTATAGCTGCTCTGACGACGCCGCTGTGCTCTACATGCACCAAGGTACTGTACTATACACCCAGGTATCTTCTGCGTGTACACATCTCGTGTTTAGCCATCTGATCTCTCAAAATTGAAATACCTTTAGTGCTGCTCTTATGAAATATCAAGTATTCTACCTACGATTTGTCCCGGTGAAATTACCAGCCGATGGTGCCGTGGAATTAAGAAGTGTGTAACTGCGATATGTTCACCTTGTGCATTTAATTATGAGGAATAGTTTAGTTTTCACTTTATAAGTATTTCATATTTCCTAGATTAGGTACCCTGTTAGCGTATTGGTCGCGTTCAGCTTGTGAACTGAACTTAATGTTTTAAAAATTGAATACATTCCAAGGCGAGGATCTCCGGGAGGCTAAACATTAAAACAATTCCTTTTTAGCGCTGAAAAGACATAGTTAAGTGTGTAACACCCTAGGCGTATGCTACCATTCGCGAAGGCTTCATGTTTCAGAATTAATTGATCGTTGAAGCGATTTGATGAGACTCTCCCCCCCCCCCCCCCCCAAATCTTGCTCAGGAACTAGCTGGCAAAAATTTGCTACACTACGAGACAATTCCTGAACCGCCGTGTTTAATTTATTTAATTTTTGTATCTTTTTTGTTATGGTCGAAACTGTGTTATGTTACGGAAGTGAAGTATGGACAATACGAGAAGAAGAAAAAAGAAAAATAATTGCGGTGGAGATGGACTATCTACGGAGGAGTAATCGAGTCTCGAAAAGAGAAAGGGTAACGAACCAGGAGATCAGAAATAAAATGTCAGCTACTGAAACTGTAATAGATCGGATAGAAAAAAGAAGTTTAAAGTGGTTCGGCCATCTATTAAGGATGGAAGATACGAGATGGCCAAAACGTGTGTTTCGCTGGACTCCGCCAGGAAGAAGGAAAAAGGGTAGACCTCGTAAATCATGGAATGAGGGTGTTAGAAGTGCCATGAAGGAACGAAATTTAGAGGAGGACATGGTTTATGACCGCCAGGCATGGAAATTGGGAGTGGGAAGGCAGCGATTAGCTGTATGATCATTAACTTTACTGTAATTATTGTTATTATATGTATTGTATATAATCAATCCCAAAAAATATGTATATATATATATATCTTTTTTGTCTACAGAAATTCCCCGTGTAGCAGGCTGAGAGACTTGCAGCTTGGATTTTGATATGTATGATACTAAATGTTATTATCCTTAACAATTTTGTTTAGCTTTTGTAGTGTTTTTGTTTTGCTGTGTTTATATTAGTGTTACAAAATGCGGTGAATTCGCTAGATGCTAGGTTTTTTATGCCAGAGAACAGTTCGTTGTGGTTGATAGCATTATAAAAATAAATTGGTGGAATATTTTGGTTTACTGGCGGGCGTTTGGGGTGTTGTTAGTTTTATATCTTTGACTACCATTCAGATTGGTTTCAATGTCAGATGATAGGGGGTATTTGTTTTGTGATGACTGTGGTGGCTACCATATACAAAGGATTTGTAC